>CM076570.1:971574799-971938417 GCA_034641835.2 Pinus albicaulis
TCAAAGCAAACAAAGGTTGCCTTCTCTTGCAAGGTGATCTTAGCATAAACGATGGAAATCCTTCACAAATTTGGATTCCTTGAAATGTTCTATTAAAAAGACTGAAAATAAAAAGATCAAAAGAAAAACTATAAAGATTAACTACATTTTAAAAAGGACGTGTGTGAATTCTAGATAGGAAGAAATTACACATATTCCACATATTGGGTTGCACTTTTCCGCCAAAAATCATAACATAAATAAATACTATATAATGATATGATATGTTTTAATAACATCCACGAGACCCACCGGTCTAAGGGACCCACATTCCACCTCCAACAAACAAGACATCATATTCTCAAGTTTCCCTCTAAAGTAGTTCTTTTGCCGTGGATTTTGATCAAGAAATTCACTTTTTTGTGGAGCCTTGCTTCTCTGAACAACGTACTCAAATTATCCACCTTTAGATCACTTTCAAATTGATTACGAATATCCTCATATGCCAAACACTCCATGATAAAGTGCCATTCAGTTTCAACTACACCTAGCCTGCAAAAGTTACAAATTCTTTCTTCCCATTCTTCCTTGGGGGTTATCCATCTACCTGTCTCGCACCTAAGATGGTGTGATCCAGTCCTCAGCTGTGCTATTAAAATTTTAGCTTTTCCCTTGATTTCCGCACTCAAGTAAGTCTTTTCTTCATGCGATTGTGATGGGTTGAAGTTTTTGAGATAAATCACTTTTTTTCTGCCAATCTGTTTTTCTCACATGGTAGTCTTGAATTTTTTAGCCACCCAACTTTTTATCTCCTCTTTAGCATTAGGACAGTCTTGCCAATTAATTCCCCATTTGCTCATCCATTTGTCATTTAGTTTCCTCCATGTTTTCTTCCTGCGCTTTAGCTCCTCCATGTGAATCAACTTGGGCCAGCGGTGTGCCTCCATGTTTTCCACCTTTTTTAGATAGCTTAGCAAACGAATGATTGCTGAAGCTTCCAATGGAAACATTCCAGCCTCAGCTAGCAGGATCTCATATGGGACTGTTGCCTTGACTTTGAGGTTACTAATGATTAAGTGCTTTTGAATTCGTTCTATTTGTCTCCACTTGTGATTTGACATGCTGTTGCCCCAAACTTCACATCCATATAATATCACTGAGGCAACTAACACTCCAATAAGGAAATCATATTTTTTCTTAAAACCACTCAAACTACATCCAACTAATATAACAAATAATTAATAATATTTAAATAATAAAATTGAATAATTATGTAATTTATTTTACAATAAAATTAGATTTTTATTAAAAATGTTTTTTGTTTTGTTTTTGTTTTTTTAAATGAAAGTAATTTTAATAAAACATTTTTTATTAGAAATTTGGCTTCTGTGATCCATAAATTATGTATCAAATTTTTTGGTGAAAATCACATTTGACAAAAATTTCTCAATCAATTATGATTTTCACAGAAAAATTTGATACATAAAGCTTTTTTTATTTTTTAAAACAATTATTTTTTATTTAATAGTAAAATCTAGTTGGGTCAAAGCCAAATCAACCGTCATTACAAATAAAAAAAACTAAAAATAAAAAGATCGAAAGAAAGATAAGCTACATTTTATTAAAATCCTTATTAATTACATCATTCCTATTATTTTTTTTTTAAAGATTTAGGACAATCGGTAACTGGTGAGAGTTGCCTGAGCAAGGCCCGGGTTCAAATCCAACTGGCTGCCACTATAACCCTAGGTTAGGTGCAACAGCCTGCAAGCCGCACACAATAGCAATTAACTTATGCCTCAACAAGAGCCGAGACGTCCACTATGGGGTCGCCTACTCTTCTAGCCAAGACACAACAGGCGTATGTCTCCACAGAGATTTGAACCTTGGTAGATGGGATGAAAACCTTCTCCCTCCACCGTCAGACCTCCGCTTCACGGACTACATCATTCCTATTATTATTATCATTATAGGAATCACCCTTCACGGCAGTTTTTCCAACGCAAAAGGGCTTTTTATTAAAATCCTTAATAATTGCATCATTCCTATTATTTTTATTATCATTATAGGAATAACCCTTCAGGGCAGTTTTCCCTACGCGAAAGGGCAGGGGTGCTTGTAATGATTCTCTTTCTGGTTAGACAAAAAAATCAACGTTAACTGCCTGAAAAATTATTAAGTCTTAGAAATAGATCCAGTTATCAAACCCTGAAACATCCTTAGCATGATACATACGATCTGCGCGGGAATCTAAAACAACTTCTACAACACCAAAAATGCAAAGCCGCATCACGAAGAATAATGATCGGAAAATGCCATTTTAATTCGTTCACGGATACGCCACAGGATATGATTAGTCCTCGCAAGCAGCAGCGTCGAAAACCTATACAAGCTAGAAATATTCACCTCGGTTGTTGAACGTTGCTACTGCTGCGTGGGTGTCGGAAATCCGGAGGTTTTGGTTTTGCTAAGGAATATTAACGAGCGATTTCTACTGCGCAACAGAATAAGGCAAGTGGGTTTCCTCCGTTTCCTGAAGTAGTTTCAAATAACGGCACTAATTTTTTTTGTTTGGTCTGTTATTTGAGGATTGCTTTCATGCTTGCAACTACATCCCCGTCCATTTTGTCAATATCTTTGCATCTTGACTCGTCATAAAAACCCATTGCGGCATCGCTGTGAGGCGAACTTCTGGTTTGAAATTTGAAGCGTACGAACGTCGACTGTTGGGTGGAAGGATATTACAGCGTTTCATTTAAATATATCTCAGAGGCTGGTATTTTCGACAGTGTTCAAGACATTGCTATGGCCGATGTTCAGTTTCAGACCTTTGAAACCAGGTTTCGACTCTTGCCCTGAGTCTGGTGAGCTGTTACAGCTATATCCTTAAACAGAAAGGTTAAAAATCTGACCGATCGCAGCACGCATTTTCTGCCCTGTAAAAATAGTCGCATGCGACTCAGACACTCAGACAAGTCGCAATCTGGTTCAAGTCGCATAGTCGCAATCTCGTTGCTTGGGCGTGATTATGCGACTTGCGACTTAGCTACTTCGAGATAGGTCGCATAGGTGTATTTTTTTAATCCCAAATTTCATTTATGGTCATCTTTTTGGGTAATCGGATGCTAGTTGCTGGGTGAGAGACTGCAGAACAAAATTTCAATGAGCATTGAATGTAGAAGCTGGTAAATTACAATGTATTTTATGTCTAGAGAAAGTTATTGGCATTTCAAGGGAGAAAACCATTCATGGAATTCTGAACTCACGCATTGTTCTGGTGAAAATTAAAGAAATAAGAAGCAGAAATTCAACATTCAATATTTATTTGATAAAGGGACAAGAAACTTCAGAACCCGTGGAAATAAATGATATAGGGCAAGTGGAAATTGCCTCATCAGCCAAATTTGGGAAGTGGGTTTGGTCAACGCCAAACAGTATCGAGACATCTTAAAACGAAGAATAGCTCGTCTAAATGGGGGCAGACAAGGAAAAAAGGTTTCAAAGGGAAAGTACTCATGTCCTTCACAAGAAACAACATTTAAACAAAGTCTCTTTGCAAGCATATGGCAACAACAATTCCAAAGGAAAAAGAAAAGTCATTGATGATTTTGCTTTATATAGTCCCACATCCACACCTTTCATTTGGTCATTTGATCTTTATGGGAAAGAATTTTTAAATGTAAAAAAGAGGTTGGAGGTAGTAGAAGTTAAAGAATAGGAAAGAGACTATACAATCCATATAATAACAGCTGAAAACCATGCTTTAGTAGAAAGCAACAAGTTCTAGAGGAGCAAGTGGCATTGCTAGAGGGGAAGTTCTCCTGATAGGAAAAACAGAATGGCAACGCATGAAGGCGGAAATGCAAAACATGAAGAAATTTGTAGTGGAGAATGTAGAGGCAATGAATGCAAAAACATCCCAAGATAAGGGGAAAGTAGTTGCTCAAATAGACTACCATGAAGAGACATCAAGAGAAGAAAGGAAAGGAGATTCTACAAAACTCTCCAAAACTTGGGCTCAAGTTATTAACAATTTTGCAAAGAAGGAAGGAGAAACAAACATTCAAGTTGACAACATGCAAGATATAGAAAGCAAGGAAATACAAGATAGAGCAACAAACATAATTATTAAAGGGGTGAAAGATTATGGGAAAAATGAATGTACTCCTGACCTTGCAAGAGACTTCTTGAAAGACAAGTCGCAATGGCAAGGACAAATATGCCAAGCATGGAGAGTAGGTAAGCTTAGCGGTGAGAGAGCCAGGCCCATAAAAGTCATCATGCCTAGCGTGTGTGATAAAGATATCCTTGTAAGCAAGAAGCATCTCTTGAAGGGTTCTCGGTTTTTTCTAGAAGAAGATTTAACGATAAGACAACAAGAGGAAAGGAGGAATGAAATGACAAAAGTTAGGGCAAGAAGAGATGAGGGAAAGAGAGCATGGATTTATAAAGGTAAAGCCGTGATAGTGCAATTTGGACCTCATTCCAAAACAAGGCAGCAAAACAATAACAAAGAAGAGGCAACAAACTCTTCAGCAAGAAATGAGGAAGCAAGGACAATTTGGGCAAGCAGGGACAAAGACTCAACTGTGAGTATTGCATATCAAAACAAATAGCAATCAAGTTGCACCCAGGTTTCCTTAAGATTAGTTTGTTGGAACTGTAGGGGTTACCCATGGAGACTAGGACTTGGGTTAGGGCCTATTGCGGAAGGTAGAGACATAATTTGCCTCATAGAAACACACGAGCATGAAGGGTGCAAGACACCTTTGTTTGAAGGGTATTGAAAGATAGCAATATGGAACAAGGCATCACGGAATGGCAAAGGGCACGAGGGTATCATGGTATTAGTGAGAGAAAAAGAAGATCGTTTCATTCAGCTAGGAAAAGAAGACCCAAATAAGCAATTTGTTTGGCTTAAAATATCAGAAAATGGAAATCCTATCAGAATTGCAGCATGCTATTTTGCGCCGCAAGTTTCAAAAATCTACAAAAGCAGAAGGCTTGACCACAAAGATCCCTTTGCAGCCATAAAAGCAGATATTGCAATATATTCTCAACTAGGTGAAGTCCTTATAGTGGGGGATTTCAATGCCAGAACTGTAGGTGAACAAGCTAGTATTCTTTGCTGTAAAGAAGATTGTGACCCTATCTAGCTTACAAAAGAGAGTAATCATCAGTGGGAAAGAATTTCAGAGAATAAAGGCTGCAATCTCGTTGGAGAACAATTGCTTACGCTATGTGGGGCTTTCGATTTAGTCATTTGTAATGGTTTGACTAGGTGGGAAAAGTCCGGTAATTTCACTTGCAATACTTACAATGGAGCAAGTATAGTAGATTATGTAATTTTCTCGCCTAGTTTGTGTGAAAAAATGTAGACAGTGTTGATTGGAGATCAAATTTGGGACTTAAAATCAGATCACAAGCCAGTTTATTTAAGTCTCTCTTGGACCGGAAAGAAACAACTAGGGTCAAAAACTCAGTGTGTTCAACAAAATCCCCCAAATGGCAGAATTCTCTTGACTCCAGAGAATTGTAATACCTTCAAAATAGCGCTAGAGAGGCTCTTCGAGAAGGAGGAAATCCCATTTCATGGCCTTCGTAGTCACGGATTAACACATTTAGTTCAAAGTGCACTTGCTGAGTGCAAAAGAGCAAAAATTAAGAATTCTGAAACGAATTGCTTTCCGGTTAATGCTTGGTTTGACGAGGAATGCAAAAAGGCAAGGAGAATGTGGAAGGAATTAGGCAAGGATGACATAAAGCTCAAAGCATACAAGCAAATATTAAGAAAGAAAAAGACTGATTTCATGGTTTCGAGGAGAGAAGAACTAATCTTTTTTGGGAAAAATAACCCCAAATTATTATGGAAAGAGCTTCAACTGAAAAAGGTGCAAACTGAAAACAACATTACAGCTTCTGAATGGTTAGACTATGCAAGACAACTTTATGAGCAGGATACCAAGGTTGACCCTCCTCCCTTGGTCAACACAGACACAAAACTCTTCACGGTGCAAGAGGTAGAGATGGGTATCAAGAAGTTGGGTGCTGGAAAAGCAAAAGACTTAGCTGAACTCCAAGCAGAGTATCAAAAATGGGGCTTAAAAATTCTTTCACCTCACATCACAAAAAATTTCAACAACATCATATAGCAGGGGTTTCCCTCAGATTGGACAACTAGTATGGCAATACCTCTTTACAAGAGTGGTGACGTCAATAATCCCTCCAATTATAGTACCATAATGATAAACCCCTTGTTTGCAAAGTTATTTGGAAGCATGTTAGAAAATAAAATCAACAAATGGGCAGAAGAAAGAGATAAACGTGCTAAAGGGCAAGCGGGTTTTAGACCTAAACATTCCACAGTTGGTCATTGTATAACTTTAAGGCACATCATTGAAAAAGTTTGGGAAAAAAAGGAAGAAGTTTTTTGTTGCTTTGTTAATTTAAGAAAAGCCTTTGACATGGTTTCTAGGGATAAACTTTGGCGCATAATGGAGGAACTCGGGGTTCCTAGGCATTTGAGAGTAGCTGTGCATAGACTGTACGAAGAGGTGAAAGTCAAAATTAGAACTTTAGCAGGGATTTCTGAAAGTTTTAGAAGGGAAATTGGGGTAAAGCAAGGTTGCCCTTTGTCTCCTACCCTCTTTGGTTTATATATTGACAAGCTTGAAGATTGGCTAAATTCGCAAGGGGGTGACGATTTCCATTTGAGCAAGTTTGTTATAAGGCATCTTTTGTACCTAGATGACCTTATACTGATTGTTAAATCGGCTCTTGGTTTGCAAGAGCACTTACATTCCCTTGAGCATTTTTGTAGAAGGGTGGGGATGCAAGTCAATATTAGCAAAACGAAAGTAGTGGTTTTCTCTAACAAAAGAAAGCATAACCAACATAAGTTTTACTTTGAAGGCAACATTTTGGAAGAAGTTGCAGACTACAAATACCTCGGAATTGACTTGAACATAAATTTAAATTAGGATGGTTGTAGAAAGAAAAGAACTTTGGGGGGTTGGAAAGCATTTTATGCTCTTCAAAACAGGTGTAGAGAGGTGGAACTGTGGGACTTGAAAACCACTCTAACTCTTTTTGGGCTTCTAGTGATTCCGGTGATTCTCTATGGTTGTGAATTGTGGGTCAGCAACACAATCGACATGCAATGGAAACAAATTGAGAAAATTCAGAAGTGTTTGATTACAAACAAATTCAAAATTAAAAGTGCAGTTTCTTATGATATCTTGTTAAGTGAAATAGGGGCTGCTCCTATTGAAGCAATTGCTATGGTGCGAGTCATAAGATATTTGAAAAAAATTGAGCAAATAGAAGAGGGTAGATGGCCAAAGGCTGTGTTTAATGACAGATTGTGCAAAAGAAAGAAGACTTGGATGAGGCAAAATATCAAATGGTTTAGTAAATGGGGTATTTGCTTGAGCACGTGTCCTACAAACAGTGAAGAGATAATTTTTTTTGTTATGGATAAGTTCTACAAATGTACCTGGGAGAAAGAGTTAGGGAGAAAGAAGAAGTACTACATTGAAGAGTTTAACTCTACTCATGATCAGCAACAAAAAACGTACATAGGTGCCAATATTTCTTACAAATCTAAAATTATTATTGCTCAATTAAGGACTAATTCTCATCAACTCCGTTGTGAAACAAGGCGCTGGAAAAGGCCAAAAGAAATGTGGGAGGAAAGAGTGTATTTTTTGCGCTTTCGGAAAAGTGGAAACAAAAAAACATTTCATTTTAGAATGTGAGGCCTTCAAAGACAGTAGGAAAAATTATGCAGGTATTCTGGCAGCTAGCTCCTGGGATAATCTATTCAGCGAAGAGTTTGTTGAGAAGATGGGAGCGTTTATTGTAAAACTCCACAGGAAAAGGGCTGATTACAAGAGCCAGATGGAGAAGCAATCTATCCCATAGGCTATTTGTAGCCTCGTGGATGTTAAAATTACTTTCTTTCTTTCTATATACATAAAGAACAATGTGAGCATAAGTTAACTCCAAGCTTCAGAGATGTAGAAATGTAACAAGTGAGAGCACCTTATTGCCTTAGGGTTAAATCCAACGATTTACCATATGTAGACAATAAAATCATATGCTTCCCAAGTATGGTCATTTATCGTATAAATTCAAAAGATAACTGGTTATTGTAAGCAATACTGGTACACTGTTTGATTTTGGTATTTTCCTTCACATGTGAAACTTCTCATATTTAAGGGAGATTGGATAGCATTTGGTCTGATTTGGTGAGTGATCTATGTAAGCATGTAGTTAGCGAAAGGGTGTTTGGTAGCTGTTTATGGTACAAAATTAACTTCTTCTACTGAGAAACCATGGCTCTAAATCAAAAGAGAGCCTGAGCAAGCTAGAATTTTGCAACGCATTACCTATGTTGAGTTCCTGGATTATAACTCGGTCAAGTTTATCCTCCACTATTGCCAGAGGTCAATCTCTGGTTCAGACTCTCCTTTTATGTTTGCTAGGATGAACTTCCTAAGGGCCTATGTAGCAGAGGAGAGACATGCCTAAGTGTTGCGTATAGCAGCTAGCTGAAGGAAAAAGTTATCTGGCAGGTCCTGGAAGAGTCTCTTCTGTGTAAATTCATGGTATGAGTCTAGTTATAGCTGAATCCTGAAGCACTAGGGGTCTGGGTTGAATTTGAATTTGAGCCTGGAGGTATTCTTCACCCTTGTGGTCTCATAGCCTGACTTGAGGCTGGCCTTTATAACGAATTTAATCAGGCTGTTGTGAGTGAGACCTTTCATAGTATATATATATATATATATATATATATATTATGGTATTTATTTTTGTCTTTGAGTCAATAATTCCTTAACTTCGCCATTTCTAAAGTACTGAAGAAATTAAACCAACGCTTAACCAATCATTCAAGCTTTCGAATGTGTTTGAGATGATATTATTATTACAACAGAAAATACTTGTTTTTTTAGTTACAGCACTGTCGTTACTAAACTAATCAGCTGATTTTTGCTAAGTCAATAATTCTTAAAATACTGTCAGATTTTAGAGTGTCTTCCAGAACACCGTTGTAAAGATTTATAATTTAAGGATGGACCATTTGAGAGTTTTTACAATCTCGTTGATTTAGGTTCTACATGACAGTGTATGTTTCGAGCTAGTTAATTTCTTCAGCTAGGATTTTATTTGTAATTTTTTTTTTGGATAAATACTAGTTGTAATACTATTTAACAGGTCCGAGAGTTGGAGACCGTGCTCTGGTATAATGTAGTGACTAAAATTAAGCACATTAACCAGAAAATCCTTTTTATTCCAGGTTAATACCAGATTGAGTCTAAAATTTTAAACATACAGAAAATTAAATCTCAAATCTCAGTAGAATATCTGGAACTCGAATGAGTTGGAGGTGTTTTGGACTGCGACTCTGCTACCAAATCAATCTTTACCTCCCAATCTATCTGACATTTACCTATACGATTCTCAGATTCAGATTTTACCTATACGGTTCCCAAATCTATACGGTTCCCAGATCCAAAAGACAAACAGATTTTCTGGCCCATGCCCAGAATTCCAATAATAATCAAAATTCCCTTTCAAGTTCCCTTTCCTTCCTGCCCAGAATTCCAATAACAATCGAAGTTCCCTTTCAAGTTCCCTTTCCTTCCTGTTCTAAGTTGTAGTTTGATCCTTTGTTTCTAAAAAAAATACTCCCTTTTCAAACCTTTCTTCCTCCCTTAAATACGAACCTTTCTGTAGCACTCCCTTAAAATAGCAAAGGTTCTTTCACCTCTACGCATTCGTTCACCGTTTTTATATAAGAATATTATTTTCTGTTAAACGGTGGTTGCCTCATCATGCTTCCTGTATTTAATGAATTCGGATGACTTTACAATATGAGGTGGAATAACTTTTAAATAACTATGACGGTTGGGGTTTTGATTTACTAAAATGATATATAGTCATAATAATTAAAATATTATTTAATTCTTATAACATATCAAGTTTAATAATAAAGTCATAATGATTTAAATATTATTTAATTTTTATAACATATCAGGTTTAATAATAAAGTTTATGGATTTGATGTATTAATATATATTTTGGGTTATACACTAGGTGGTAAATCTATGAATAAGCTCAACATATTCACTATATTTTTTACTTGCTATATATATTCATTTTATTTATGGTTGTTAGGTATTTAATTCATTTATCTTATATTTAGACACTCTTCATGAGTAGTTGATATATATATATACACTAGTGTAATGTATGTGATGCGTGCATATGTAGCTATTCACTAATTTCTTACTTGCTATATATATTCATTTTATTTATGGGTGTTAGGTATTTAATTCATTTATCTTATATTTAGACATTCTTCATGAGTAGTTGATATATATATATATATATACTAGTGCAATGTATGTGATGCATGCATATGTAGCTATCATATGCATGCCCCACATGCATGCTAATATTGCTGTGCTACTTGTGATTCGAGATAGGCTGTTACAAAAACCCTAGCTCATCAATTTCCATACTCTGCAACAAATCAATACTTTGATTCCTAGCTCATCAATTTCCATACTCTTCAACAAATCAATACTTTGATTCCCTTTGTTCGCAAAAGCGTTCTTATAATTAGTCCTAGCAGTAGCACATACATAGCCTTACTCATAAGCTCTCATGGCAATAGTGGTAACATATGAAGTACAAGGCTATATAGACAAACTATACATCTGCAACATAACCATACTAATAAAACCCTGCCTCTGACCATAATTCTTTGACACAAAGATTATACACCAACAACAATAATATTTCGGGTTATTAATAGCATCAAACCCTATGCAACAGACCCTTGACTCAATACATCTGTGATAATTTACACCAACAGTATACATAGATCAGCTTGACTTTTCATAACCGCTAGTTACATCATTCTTTCTCAGTCTTTTGCCATAGAACTCACTCTTTGCTTCACATGGCATATATGATATATGGTAGTGGGATTCTTATTGATAGTCTCTCTCAGCCATACTAGAAAAAACCTTGACCAAACTTCAAACATGTCTTCAAAAAGATGATAAAAAACTCATGATAATACATGTAGATCCTCATACAATATCATGCCATATGTGCTTTGCTTCAGTCCAATGCGTTTATGCTAAAACACCATAGCTAATGTACTAGTCATAAGTACAACTGGCTTTTCAAGGCACAAGTTTACAATCCTCATATTGCAACAATGTCAACTCATCAAAACACCGTGTTCCTGATCCCCTCCCAAAGGCTACAGGTGACCCACCTACAAGGATAAATGAAACATGCTTCAAAAGTACAATAACGTGTTGAATTTCCTTGGAATTCTGCAACTACTTAGATGATTCCTGAAAACTGAACTAGTTGACTTATCACCTTGATACAAAATTCCTCAGCAATAGAAGAAGCATAATTAAACACAGAGATAAAGACACAATAACACGAGACAATACATTTTTATTCTAGGGAACCCAACTAGGAAAACCCTTTGCTTGCTGTAGAATTTTATTGACAAAAAATAGAGCAATTGATCTCTTTACAAGGCAAATTATTTCCACAGAAAATACAATTGTTCTCTTTGCTAGTACTTAGCTGAAAACCTCCCTGCAAGAACTCGACCCAGCTCCTCTATTTCCTTGCACAACCTATGCTCTTATCTCGTTGGAAATCTCTCCTATTTCCTAGCGCTGAACAGGCCCCTATTATTTAGGAATTTCTCCTAATTCCTAGCTCACTCCCACAAGGAAATTCTTTTCCTTAAGACTGTGTATAGGCTGCTCCTAGATACACTCTTCCCACAACAAGCTCTCACGCACACAACTTGTGGATAGAAGAATGAATTACAAGGTGCCTTCGTCCTCCTCTTATGCTTTTCGACTCAGCTATAATTGGTAAGTTTAAATATAGAACTCATCCTCGTGATTGATTTGTTAACCGAGTCTAACCGACTCTTCTAACTCGTCCTTAGCCTCAATTAGAATTGAAGCTCACAATTTGTCTTTTTGCAAATCTAAACTCACAATTGGAGATCAACTTAACCGCCTCTTCAACTCTGTGCATGAGTCAAACTAACTCGTCCTTTTCCAAGAACTCATACTAGCCAAAAGGAGAATTGTTTGTGGTCTTTCTTGACTAGGGCACCAGTCAAGAAGATGACCTTCTTCGCTACACTTTTCAACACTCCCTCTTAGCGAGGAAGGTGCTTATGGAAGAACCTTGTCCACCTGGATTTGTTTGCTTCACTACCACGTTCTCTGATGCTACAATTGCTCCCTTTGAACTAGAAGACATCGCTGCTTTCTTCTATGGAATTTGATCCGAAGACCTGTTCTTTCCAACCATGCTCTGTGAGTAAATTACTTTAGTCATAAGTTCCATGTACCCTGTGTACCTCTGTGGCTGCTTCCTTTGGCTGAAGGTGATACTGGAAAATCCAACTGTATCTTGATCTCTTGTAAACAAATCCTCCACCCACTTAAGTCGAACCCTCCCTATACTGGGAGTCACTGACTGAGTGGTGCCTCCACTCACCTTTGGCTATGCTCCTCATCATCCTACTGGGCGACCTAACCGCCAACTAGTTTAGACTCAAACTAAGATACTGCCTGAGGCTCCATCTTGTGGTCTTTCTTGACAAAGGCACGAGTCAAGAAGAAGACCTTCTTCGCTACACTTTTCAACACTCCCTCTCAGCGAGGAAGGTGCTTATGGAAGAACCTTGTCCACTTGGATCTGTCTCCTTCACTACCACGTTCTCTACTGCTACAAGTGCTCCCTTTGAACTAGAAGACATCGCTGCTTTCTTTTGTGGAATCTGATCTGAAGACCTGTTCTTTCCAACCATGCTCTGTGAGTAAATCACTTGAGTCATAAGTGCCATGTACCTTGTGTACCTTTGTGGCTGCTTCCTTTGGCTGAAGGTGATACTGGAAAATCCAACTGTATCCTGATCTCCTGTAAACAAATCCTCTACCCACTTGGCTCGAACTCTCCCTGTACTGGGAGTCACTGACTGAGTGGCTGCCTCAACTCGCCTTGGGCTATGCTCCTCATCATCCTGCTGGTTGACCTCACTACCAACTAGCTTAGACTCAAACTCAGATACTCGTTGAGGCTCCATCTTGATAGCTCTATACTGCTCTCACTCAATCATCGCTTCTCTACTCTGAGCTCTCCCTGCCTTGCTGCTCAAGTCCGCATCCGTCTCTACCTGGAACTTGTAGTGATTCTTCTTCCTTACACCTTTTTGCTTCCTACATCTAGAAGCTAGGTGGTGGAGGTAAGCCTTACCTCTGTTGAAGATGACATCATAACCCTAGTCCTCAAGGGTAGCTACTGAAACAAGATTTTTCCTTAATCCTGGAACATAGAGGACATCTCTGAGATGAAAAAGATTACTTGAATCCCTTTGAAAACTGACAATGCCAACTCTACTAGCTGCATACATGCCATCATCTACTAGCTCAATTTGAAACTGCATGTCCTTCTTCTTCAGGTGGCTGAAATTCTTCTTGTTCCCGATCATGTGAAAGGAAGCTTCTGAATCAACATACCATACACTGCTATCTGCCGAGCTTGCCATGCAAGCTATCAATGAGAAATCTTTCTTGAACTGGGCAGAAAATGCATCTACCTCCATTGATGCAGCTACATGATCATTACTGGATTCCTCCTTCCGCTTAGGACACTTAGTGGTGCATTGTCTAAACTCATAGCAATGGAAGCACTTGATTTTGCTTAGATCCTTCTTCTTGCTCTTCTAGCTCGACTTAGCCATGTGAAAAATCGTATTACCCGGAATCCTACTGCAACAACTGATGGAAAGTCTTCTATTTGTTATTTACTTAACAAATTATTTACTGTGTTCTACAAGCAAATATCGAAATCCATTCACTAAAACCTTCACAAATAAAATTGCAGAAGAAAAACAAGTGCGGAAACAAGATCTGAGCAATAGAAAATCATAGACACATTTGACACTGTTATTTTTGGACTAATGTCCCCGGAAAAACCCAATGTGGGAAAACCGATGTAGTAGCTGAGGGTTTATATATTATGCTGTAATTTTTCTGAATACAAACTGGATGCATCCTCATAGAGAATCTGATTGGCAGGAAAGCTGGTGAGATTGCCTCACACATTGACACTGGAAGCTCAACTAGCCAAAACCTCAGATGGCAAGCCCTCCACAACTTCTGCGCAGCCTCTGCGCAATCTCTGTGTCACTTTGCGTGGGGACTGCGTGGCTTCTGCGTTCTAGCTCTTCCGCTGGCTGGATCTGACCCTCTGGCCCCTTTCGGTTTCACACCTTGGCTCTCCGGCACTGGATTTGACTGACCTTCAACTGAATAACAAACCTCCCCAAGGCTGCAACGCTGTCATTGCGTGGCTCTGCGTAGCTGCTATGCTGCCTCTGCTGGTACTGCTTTCTGTCTTCTCTTTTGTGTATTCTCTAGATCAGGAATAGACTTTCCAATCTGAATTACTGCCCCTCTTTGCGTAGAATCTCTAGATTGATCTTTCCTCTGAGCACTGCTCACTTCAAAAATTCGATCTCTTGATCCTTTCTCCGTCTCGGTGTATTTTTCAAATGACCCTTCAAGTCCTTCTTATAATCTTCTCGTTGAAACTTCAACGACTGAGATTAAATCTCTAATAAACGGCTAAGATTAACTTTTGAATTGATCTCCGCCTTTTGTAGAACATTCACACTCTGTTTTATTAATACCCTTTAATTATTTTATTTTCCTAAGTTTAGACTTAGGGTTCCTTTATAAACAATTAATTATTTTAATAAAACTCATTTTGAGTGGATTTTTCACAAATGTTTTCTGGAATACATGTGTCTAAGTCTCCTTGCCAAATTTGAGACTTAGAGCAGATCCGATGCTACCCAAATCAACACTCCCTCTTAGTGAGGAATGTGCTCTAGCAATACCCCCTGTTGTGTATTGCTCAGATTTTGTAACATAGCCCTCTGTGCTGCTAATGTCTGACACTGCTGCCCACCAACTCTGTGCAAACACTGCATTTGTATTGCTGTTGACACGGTCACTGTCAACACTGCATCTGTATTGCAACTCCCTCTCAAATTTTGCATCCGTGCTGCTGTTGACCCTATGAAGTTGCTGCGCTGCTGCTAACTCTGCGTTGTGCCTCACTGCACTGCTGCCAACTCTACTCTACGCTGTTCAGACATTGGCGCTGCTAAGCACTGCACTGTCACTTTTTGCCTTCTCTGTATTGAGAGGTGGACTCTTAAAGGATCCTGCCCAACCTGTAGCTCTCTAAGTCTACAACTCCAAATCACCCCACCTCCCTCCTGGAGATATATGGGCAATCATGGCAAACTCCTCCTCATCGATCCTGGTAGGTGCGGCTTGTGGATCATGCTTCTCGTCTTTGTCTCTCTTCTTGAGAGGATACGGTGTGGCATAATGTCCCATCTTGCCACACTGAAAGCATTTGATCTTGGAAAGGTCCTTATTCCTCCTGCGCTGCTCCTCCTGCCCCTTTGATGCAAGGGCCACATTATCCTCCTCCTCCTCCATCTTCCTCCCACCGCTGCTGCTGCCCTCAAGTTGACACTTGAGTAAGTCCCTCCTTATCCCCTCTTGCTGAAGAGCTACCCACATTGACTCCTAGTCCGACAAATTCTCTCTGCCTAGGATGCTCTAGACAAAGACTTGATAACCTTATTGAGTTGAGGGTCAATCTGACCATCTCTGTGGCCTGAGGAGCTGATCCCTCAGTTGCCAGCTAATCTCGGATCTCTTGAAGTCTAACCAGAACGCTCACCTTTCTGCATCTTGGTAGTCCGCATCTTCTCCTCCAGATACATCTTCTGCTGCTCGGAAGATCCTTGATATAACTTCTCCAAGGCATACCACGTTTCTCTAACTGTCGCTTTGCTAGCTATGTGACACACAACATGATCCCTCACTCCGTCGGGGATTAGGCACTTTGCCTTAGCCATATCTTTCTTATATTCCTTCAAAGGATCTGCATCTACTGGAACGACCACCACACCTTCGATAAAAAGTTTGAGATCATGCTCATCCAACATGCATTTGATCCTTTCTTGCCAGATCACATAGTTGGAGGCTCCCTCCAATTGATCTTGATCTCTCAGTCCACATGCTACCATCTCTGCCGACTGAAAAAAGATGTCGAACTAGCTCCCTCTCTCTCCTTTGCGCAGCTCTGGCCTGGCCTACGCACTTCCTTTTGGAGATGGTAGATCTGCCACCCAATACTGCTGCTCAGATCTCGAAAATTAGAATTCCCCGGTTAGGAATTCCTTGAGGAAGAAATTTCCCTCAAAGTG
This sequence comes from Pinus albicaulis, assembly GCA_034641835.2. NCBI lineage: Eukaryota > Viridiplantae > Streptophyta > Pinopsida > Pinales > Pinaceae > Pinus > Pinus albicaulis. The sequence goes on from CM076570.1 coordinate 971,591,133, forward strand.
TCTCCAGATCTCTCTTCTGACGCTTTTGGCACCAGCAATCACTGCTATGCAGGAAACTGCGTCCCTTCAACTACTGATCTGCGCTGATTTGCTGGGCTGCTCCCTCTGCCTCGGATAAACTACAATCTGGAAAATCCTATCTCTGTCGGCTCACTCAAAGAGAGATTTTCCTCGCAGCAACTAGCCCTCCTAGCTTGGACTGCGCAATCACGTGGGAGATTGATTTGTTGCTTACGCAACTCTTTGATCCTTGACTTCTCCTTCAACGTTGGATCTACTCTCTTGCTCCTCCTGCACTGAGCTACACAAGCTTTGATACCATGTGAAAATTCGTATTACTTGGAATCCTACTGCAGCAATTGATGGAAAGTCTTCTATTTGTTATTTACTTAACAAATTATTTACTGTGCTCTATAACCAAATATCGAAACCCATTCACTACAACCTTCACAAATAAAACTGTGGAAGAAAAACGAGTGCAGAAACAAGATCTGAGCAATAGAAAATCATAGACACATTTGACACCGTTATTTTTGGACTAATGTCCCTGAAAAAACCCAATGCAGGAAAACGGGTGCAATAACTGAGGGTTTATATATTATGCAGTAGTTTTTCTGAATACAAATTGGATGCCTTGTTGGCTATCCTCACAGAGAATCTGACTGACAAAAAAGTTGGTGAGATTACCTCACACACTGACATTGGAAGCCCAACTGGCCAAAACCCCTGATGGCAAGCCCTCCACAACCTTTGTGTAGTCTCTGCGTCACTCTACGTGGGGACTGCATGGCTTCTATGTTTTGGCTTTTCTGGTGGCTAGATCTAACCCTCCCTTTGGCTCATATGGTCTCACACCATGGCTCTCCGGCACTGTATCTAACTGATCCTCAGCTGAATAATGGACTTCCAACCTCCTCAAGGCTGCAACGCTGCCTCCGCATGGCTCTGCGTAGCTGTTACGCTGCCTGTGCTGGTACTGCTTTCTGTCTTCTCTGCTGTGTAATCTCTAGCTCAGGAATAGACTTTCCATCCGGAATTACTGCCCCTCTTTGCATAGAATATTTAGGTTGATCTTTCCTCTGAGCACTGCTCACTTCAGAAATTCGATCTCTTGATCCTTTCTCCGTCTCTGTGTATTTTCCAAATGACCCTTCAAGTCCTTCTTATAATCTTCTTGTTGAAACTTCAACGACCGAGATTAAATCTCTAATCAGCGGTTAAGATTAACTTTTGATTTGATCTTTGCCTTTTCTAGAACATTCACACTCTGTTTTATTAATACCCTTTAATTAATTTATTTTCCTCAGTTTAGACTTAGGGTCCCTTTAAAAATAAATGAATTATTTTAATAAAACTCATTCTAAGTGGAATTTTCAGAAACGGTTTCTGGGTTCTCTGGAATACATGTGTCCAAATCTCCCTGCCAAATTTGAGAGTTAGAGCACATATGATGCTACCGAAATCAACAAGCCACTCCTTGGTCGTCCTTGCCCTTGGCCTTGCTGATCTTGCTTGCCAAGGCAAAGTTCTCCTTGTCCTCTATCTTCATCGATCTACCATCTCTGGTCCCTCTCCAGATCTCTTCCTGAATGCAGTCAGTCCGTAGCCTTTCCCAACTGGGAAAATTTTCTTTGCTACTTACTGCATCTTGGAAACCATACCAAGACTTGTGAAGTCCTAGAAGAGCAAAACTCACAAGGTAATGCTCTGGTACAGTCATGCCCACACCACCCAGCTCATCTCGTACCTGAGTGAACTTTGAAAACTATGTGATGATGGGCTATCCAACGCTCATCCAGATGCTCTTTAGCTTCTCCTTAAGAGCAAGCTTCTTGGTATCACTGGTACTTTGATATAGATCTAAAATAGTTTTAAACACATCTCAAAAGCTGTCTTCTTATCATGGATATGAGGAACCATATAATCTCTTACCACTTCTAGAATAATACTCCTTCCTTTGATATCATTCTTAGTATGCTGGGTCAACTGTTGGGGATATTGTGGTGGTATAGCGTTTTTGACAGACTCTCCCATCCCATTATCCTCTAATACTAAGTAATATTCCAAATTAGCATCGCTAATTGGAATATTTCATTTTTGTTTAATTTTGCCGCTTTAGCTAGATAATAAATAAAGTGAGAAATAAGAGGGGTCACCTCACTTTAGTCACCTCACTTTATAAAATAAAGTGTTTTCCTAGTTGATTGACGTTATAACTTAGAGAGGGGGCCTTGGGGGTCCACATGAGTATGAGGGGAGGCCTCACGCTGACCCAAGGTTAACTGCGCAGGCCAAGGAGAGTGAAGGACGCAGTCAAGGTTTTTGGAGGGAGTTTAGTACTATAAAAGGTGGGGTTCTCACCTCATTTGGCATGTTTGATTTGATATTGATATTGAGAGCTAGACTTCTGTCTACTTCAGCACGCCGGTTGTTTAGTCGGTCTGCAGCACTGTTTAGTGCAACCGAGTGTCTCCGTGCGGAGATCTCACCCTTAGCCTTGGGGGACTTCGAGTGCCTGCCCTGGTAAGGTTATTTTCTTAGCATCATCCTTCAGTTTCAGTGGTGATTTGCAGTAGTTTCTGGTGGAGATTTGGCAGAGGAGATACCCCCTTTCTTGAGACTGCGCAGGCTAGGGCAGAGGACGCAGATCTGGATAGGGAGGACTCAAATCCAGCAGATCCAGGCAGAGAGGACGCAGATCTGGGCAGAGAGGACGCAGATCCAGCAGATCCAGGTAGAAGGGACTCAGATCTGGATAGGGAGGACGCAGATCCAGTAGATCCAGCTCTGGAGGACGCAGATCTAGAGAGATAGGACGCAGATCTGGATAGGGAGGACGCAGATCCAGTCAGGGAGGACGCAGATCTGATGAGCAGGGTCATTGAGTGGGGTTTTGGAAGCGTTTTTCAGTGTTTCCAGCCCTGAGGAGTTTGGTTATCTCATCTGGAGGATTTGTGGTTGGATTCACCCCTTCTTGCTAGCGTTTCATTTGGCTTCTGCGCTGTCACTAGCAGAGGCAGCGTTTTCACTGGTGAGGGTTTGATTGGTGGTGGAGCATCAGCTTCACATTTTCTGGGGTTTGTCTGGAGGATTGAGATCAGCCATCTTTCCAGTTTTCATCTCATAGTTCCAGTGCATTGTAGCAGCAGTTTTCCATAGCAGTTTCTTCAGCCAGCTGGGACGCTGTCCCTATTGCAGCCATTACTTGTTTTGAAAGGGTCTCCACTTGCCTAGGGCAAGGATAGGTGCACTCATTCTGATTATCTTGTACCCCTATATATGTATTCTCAGATTAATAAAATGGCTTAGCGTTCTGGCATTCTATGTGTACTTGTTTCATGTTCTGGTTCCGGCAACTTGTTTTATATATATCTGTCTGGCATATTTCTGTGTATTACTGGTTATTTCCCTTCGGGGATATTACAGTGGTATCGGAGCATAGATCTGGCTCAGCCTGTGGTGCTAGCAGTCTATGACGCCCGGGGATAACCCTTACATCTATCAGAAGGAACGCAGAGAAGCTGAGAGTGGGTGGAAGTTTCCTTTCGAGGGAAGTGATTCTGATCAGGAGCCACCTGAGACAGATTCAGAGGCAGAGCAGCCTGAGAAGGGCCCAGAGCTGCGTAATCCAATGGCAGGTGATGATGTGAGGTTTAGAGAGATTCTCCATCACATGCAGGAGATGTCACAGAGACTCGTGGCCATGGAGATCAGTCAGAAAGAACTCCCTAGAGTTCTTCAGATCGGTGAGGGATCTGGTATGTCTCGCCACGTACCAGTGCACGATGCTATTCCCATTGTGACGACTCAGGTACCCGCGCGATCCACTATGCCCACATTCTTACCAGAGGACACAGGGACAGGAGTACGGGGAGGTGCACAGAGGGATAATCCAGCACCCACGCGACCTACCATGCCTACCTTCCTGGTAGAGGACGAGGGGTCGACAGCACCGAGAGAGTTGAGTCCAGCTCGATGGGCGGCCGCTTTTGCAGAGTATCAAGCCTTCGGACAGGCATTCATGGATTCTCTCACCTTCGAGCGCTATCTCCATATTCAGTATGGCATCAAACCCCGTGATCAGCACCAGCACAGGGGGCACGGACACCACCGTGATGACCACCGCGCGGCTAGTAGATTCCATTTGCCCACGTTTGATGGTTCATCAAACAATTCGGCAAAGTCCTGGGTGGAGAAGCTGGACATCTATTTCCAGCTTAACCAGATGTCGGAGACAGAGGCCATTAAGGTGGCAACATTGCATTTAGAGGGTGAGGCTCAGGACTGGTGGTTTCATGGGATGGCGACACTCGGGCATTCCACAGTGACGACATATGCCGAGTTTACCAAGAGGGTGGTAGAGCGCTTTGACAGGAGGGATCCGGAGCAGCATTTTGTTGAGCTGACCAAGCTCAAACAGACTGGGAGTGCAGAGGCATACATTTCAGATTTCTTGAGGGTTTCAGTGATGGTACCTGACTTATCGGCAGCCCGGATGGTTTATATGTTTGTGGAGGGACTGTCAGAGCCACTTCGTGGTCTAGTCCGGTCAAACAAACCAGCTACACTACAGGATGCCATCAGTAGGACTCGAGACTTACAGGATGTCTTGCCCAGGACTCGGCCACCTTATCCCCAGAGACAGGCTTTCCAGCCCAAGGGTAAGGACACGAGGGCTCCGCCTCCCAAGGCGAATCCGGGACGAGGGCAGATTGATGATGAGGCCAGGAGAGAGCTGAGGCGGAAGCGATTGTGCTTCACTTGCCAGGAGCCATGGGCACCGGGACACAAATGTGCGGCAGGAAAGGCACATTTCATAGAGGTCTTCTCCGAGAGCAGCGGAGAAGAGGATGAGGGGGATGATGAGGAGGCAGGAGGTTGTTATGCAGCACAGAGTACCTTACCACCTCCACCACCCGCGACAGGTGGGGCATCATTTGCACCTACTGGGGGAGCTCTAGCCGCATTGCGAGGAGTCCCCAAGTATTTGACTCTGCGCGTACGGGGGACAGTGCGCGGACAGCGGGTTCAGTCTTAGTCGATAGTGGGGCCACCCACAACTTCATTGATGCCCAGATGGTTGAGCGGAGAGGCATACAGACGGAGGGCTTTGATGGGTTCTCTGTTTTGGTACCAGGAGATCAGACCATGGCATGTGCTCGATATGTACCAGAGTTATCAGTGACGATGGGCACTTACACATTGACAGATCACTTCTTTGTGGTGGACATCCCGGACACCAACGTGATATTGGGAGTTCAGTGGCTTATTACCCTAGGGAAGGTCACGACGGATTGGAAGGCCCTAGAGATGGAGTGGGATGATCCCAAGACGGGGAAGCATGAGAAGATACGAGGGCAGCACACATACCCACCCCAGACAGTGTCGGCACACAGCATGGAGGCAACCTTCCGCAAGGGAGATATAGAGTGGGCAGTAGAGTTGCGGGCTTCCGAGGCAGTGGATACAGGACAGACAGTGCATCCTGATCTACAGTCTATTCTCGACAGGTATGCAGTAGTTTTCGGGGATATTCCACCAGGGCAGCCACCGGATCGGGGGTTTGAGCACACGATTGAGCTTGAGCAGGGGATACAGGCCGTGATTACCACACCGTATAGGCATCCCAAGGCCTATCGGGACGAGATAGAGCGAGCCATTCAGGAGTTGCTGGCCCTGGGTCACATTCGGCCCAGCACTAGTCCTTTTGCTTCTTCAGTAGTGCTGGTGAAGAAGAAGGACGGCACATTACGCATGTGCATTGACTACAGGGCTCTGAACAAGAAGACCCTGAAGAACAGGTAACCCATTCCCAGGATCGACGAGCTGATGGATGAGTTGAGAGGAGCGCGGTTCTTCTCAAAGATTGATTTGAGATCCGGGTACCATCAGATACGCGTGAGGGAACAGGACATTCCCAAGACCGCTTTCAGGTGTCATTATGGGCACTTTGAGTTTCTGGTCATGCCATTTGGGTTGACCAATGCACCCGCTACTTTCCAGTCTTGTATGAATCACATTTTCAGGGATCATCTGAGAAAGTTTGTGCTGGTTTTCTTTGATGACATCCTTATATACAGCAGGACTTGGGAGGAGCATCTCCAGCATATTGAGACAGTCTTGCACATTTTGGAGGAGCAGCAGTTCTATGCCAAGCTCTCCAAGTGTGAGTTTGGGTTGACGAAGATGCTGTATCTGGGACACATTATAGGAGTGGACGGGGTGAGAGTCCACGAGGAGAAAATCAGGGCTATCAGGGACTGGCCAGAGCCACGGAATGTGACGGAGCTTCGGGGGTTTATTGGTATCTGCACCTACTACAGGAAGTTCGTCAAGGGCTTCTCTCAGCTTGCTGCACCCCTCACGGATCTGACGAGGAAGGGGGCATTCAGTTGGTCGGACACAGCACAGCGAGCTTTTGACAAGCTCAAGGAGATGATGAGCAGTTGTCCCGTATTAGCGTTGCCAGATTTTACGCAGCCCTTTGTCCTAGAGTGCGATGCATCAGGAGAGGGGATTGGTGCAGTTTTGATGCAGGACGATCATCCGATTGCTTTCGAGAGCCGGAAGCTCCTTCCACACGAGAGGCTATATCCCATATACGACAAGGAGATGCTGGCCATCATGCATGCATTGGCCAAATTCCGGCAGTACCTGGTGGGTGGCAGATTCAGGGTGAGGACAGATCATAACAGCCTGAGGTACTTTCTGGAGCAGAAGCAGTTGCAGGAGAGACAGCAGAAGTGGACCAGCAAGATCCAGGCCTACGACTTTGACATAGAGTATGTCAAGGGAAAGAATAACGTGGTAGCCGATGCCCTTTCTCGTAGACCGGCCACGTTATCACTCATGAGCCTGGACGCTGATTGGAAGGCTCGACTATTGGTTGAGTACTCCAAAGATAGATTTGCATGCGAGGTTCTGGATGGGCAGGTAGCAGATAGCAGGTACAAGGTGGTCGATGAGGTCATCTATTACAGGGATAGGATCTTCTTGACTGAGGGATCTCAGCTCAAGAAGAAGATACTCCAGGCTTCACACGATTCACCATTGGCGGGCCATCAGGGGTTCACCAAGACATACAGGGCCATCCGAGAGAGATTTGCATGGAAGGGCCTCAAGGAGGACGTACTCCAGCATGTCAGGGAGTGCGAGGTTTGCCAACGAAACAAGGGAGAGATGAGTCATCCTGCAGGGTTGTTGCAGCCTCTTCCCATTCCGGAGGGGAAGTGGGAGAGCATATCGATGGACTTCATCACAGGGTTGCCCACAGTGCAGGGCAAGGATTGCATCTTCGTGGTAGTTGACCGGCTGACGAAGTACGCTCACTTTTTCGCCATTTCAGCACATCACACGATGGCACAGGTGGCGGAGTTATTCTTCAGGGAGGTTTTCAGATTGCACGGTCTACCCAAGACCATTGTCAGCGACAGGGACAGCCGCTTTATGGGCGGATTCTCGCAGGAGCTCTTCCGACTAGTGGGGACAGAATTGACACCGAGCACTAGTTATCATCCCCAGACGGAGATAGTTAACAAGTGGCTGGAGGGCTACTTGCGTAACTACGTCAATGGGCAGCAGCGAGCATGGCTGAAATGGCTACATTTGGGCGAGTACTGCTACAACACAACGCACCATATGTCCATCGGTATGACACCTTTCTATGCTTTGTATGGATATCATTCCTTATCTTTTGTGGACGTGATGTTTGGTATTAGCAGGGCTCCGCGAGCCAAGTTATGGATCCAAGAGAGCCAAGACATCCTCCGAGCTCTCAAGGACAACATAGCCACAGCACAGAATCAGCAGAAGTTGTATGCTGATAAGGGTCGGGTGGAGAGACACTTTGAGGTAGGGGACCTGGTCTACCTACGGCTACAACCATACCGACAGTCTTTGCTCAAGCAGAAGGGGGCGAAAAAGCTAAAGCCTCGTTTTTATGGACCATACAGGGTGACACGCAGGATCGGACAGGTTGCGTATGAGTTGGAGCTGCCCCAAGGCAGTCGGATTCATAACATCTTTCATGTATCATGCCTGAAAAAGGCATTGGGCCAGCATGTGACAGTCACCGAGGAGCTACCGCCTACAGATGATGAGGGGCATCTGGTGTTACAGCCGGAGGCTATTATCGACACTAGGGAGAGGCAACTGCGGAGCAGGAAGATCAGAGAATTCTTGGTGAGATGGAAGAACTTGCCGGATGAGGATGCCACTTGGGAGGATGAGAGGATCTTACAGCATCCATCACTTCAGTTACTTGAGGACAAGCAACATTTTGCCGGGAGAGACTGTAATATTCCAAATTAGCATTGCTAATTGGAATATTTCATTTTTGTTTAATTTTGCCGCTTTAGCTAGAAATAATAAATAAAGTGAGAAATAAGAGGGGTCACCTCACTTTAGTCACCTCACTCTATAAAATAAAGTGTTTTCCTAGTTGATTGACGTTATAACTTAGAGAGGGGGCCTTGGGGGTCCACATGAGTATGAGGGGAGGCCTCACGCTGACCCAAGGTTAACTGCGCAGGCCAAGGAGAGTGAAGGACGCAGTCAAGGTTTTTGGAGGGAGTTTAGTACTATAAAAGGTGGGGTTCTCACCTCATTTGGGATTGTTGATATGATATTGATATTGAGAACTAGACTTCTGTCTACTTCAGCACGCCGGTTGTTTAGTCGGTCTGCAGCACTGTTTAGTGCAACCGAGTGTCTCCGTGCGGAGATCTCACCCTTAGCCTCGGGGGACTTCGAGTGCCTGCCCTGGTAAGGTTATTTTCTTAGCATCATCCTTCAGTTTCAGTGGTGATTTGCAGTAGTTTCTGGTGGAGATTTGGTAGAGGAGATACCCCCTTTCTTGAGACTGCGCAGGCTAGGGCAGAGGACGCAGATCCAGAGAGATAGGACGCAGATCTGGATAGGGAGGACGCAGATCCAGCAGATCCAAGCAGAAGGGACTCAGATCTGGATAGGGAGGACGCAGATCCAGCAGATCCAAGCAGAAGGGACTCAGATCTGGATAGGGAGGACGCAGATCCAGCAGATCCATCTAGGGAGGACGCAGATCTAGAGAGAGAGGACGCAGATCTGGATAGGGAGGACGCATCCAACCGGAGTGACGGTATCCGCGGAGTGTGGTTATTGTGTGGGGTTTTGGCAGCGTTTTTCAGTGTTTCCAGCCCTGAGGAGTTTGGCTATCTCATCTGGAGGATTTGTGGTTGGATTCACCCCTTCTTGCCAGCGTTCCATTTGGCTTCTGCGCTGTCACTGGCAGAGACAGCGTTTTCACTGGTGAGGGTTTGATTGGTGGTGGAGCATCAGCTTCACATTTTCTGGGGTTTGTCTGGAGGATTGAGATCAGCTACCTTTCCAGTCTTCAGTTCATAGTTCCAGTGCATTGCAGCAGCAGTTTTCCATAGCAGTTTCTTCAGCCAGCTAGGACGTTGTCCCTATTGCAGCCATTATTTGTTCTGAGAGGGTCTCCACTTGCCTAGGGCAAGGATAGGTGCACACTCATTCTGATTATCTTGTACCCCTATATATGTATTCTCAGATTAATAAAATGGCTTAGCGTTCTGGCATTCTATGTGTACTTGTTTCATGTTCTGGTTCCGGTAACTTGTTTTATATATCTGTCTGGCATATTTCTGTGTATTACTGGTTATTTCCCTTTGGGGATATTACATCCCTGTCACCACCTTCCTTGCTTCGGGAAGGGCTTTGTAATGAAGGTGTACAAACCTCTGGTGCCATAACTCTATTTGAAGAGTTGTATCACATGTCATAACCCCCAATGGGCTTCCTCCAACCTGGTAGAGTGTATCAACTCCAAAGCCAATAGAAAGAGCTTCCTTGAAGTTCTTCTTCCAGATAAGTACATTTCCATCAACGAATGCCACCTTGAACCCTTTGTCTTCCATTGCCGAAATGGATACAAGGTTTTTCTTCAAATCAAGTACATACAACACATCTTGTAATCGGATGACTTGATCTTGAGATAAATGGAGGGTCATAGTCCCTGTCCCTTTCACGAGATAGGTAGCATTATCTCCAAGGATAATTTCCAGATTAGTATCCTTCTCAACCAAATCAGGAAGGGCTTCTTTATAACCAGTAAGGTGCCTTGAAGCACCACTATCAATTAACCAGACATCCAGGGTGTCGGGTGAAGATGCAGCAGAGAGGGCAGATACAAGAATAAAATCATTTCTCTTATTATCAACAACATTAGACTCGTCGTACCTGGAATTTCTTGACCTCTTAAAAGGTTGCCCATTTCCATTACGATCCGAGGGAGCCTTCCTTTTTCCTTGGAACCTGTTGTTCCTGCCATTCTTTCTCGAGTTGTTGTTGTCATCATCCCTGGGAGAGTCCCTTCTATTAGGGCACTCTCTTGCATAGTGACCAGTCTTGTTACAAGTGTAACATCTTCCTTTCCTTCCTTTGGGTCCTGCTCTACCATGGTTTTGATTTCTCGGGCCACCATGGTTCTTCTTCTTTGCATGAGCGGCGAAGGCAGTAGGGTCACTTCCATTACCATTAAAGGCATACTCCATCATTCTTGTTTCCTCTTGAGTGCATCTCATCAATATTTCATCAAAATCAGGAATTGCATTATTATTGAGAATAGTGGTATTGAATACATGCCAATCACGAGGGAGACCTCCAAGTGCAATAAGAACCATCTCTCGATCACATATTGCTTCTCCAATAGCTAGGAGGTTATTCTTGATTTCAGTGAGCCTCATAAAATAGGATTGAATAGATTCATCCTTACCCTTCTTGATATTCTTCAATTGATTCTTGAAGAAGAGGATTTGATTAGCATTACTAGCCCTGAACATGCTCACTAGCTTATCATACATCTCCTTAGATGTCTTCAACTCAAAAATGTAAGCAACCAAGTGCTTATGAATAGAATCCCAGATAATCATCTTTGCTTTGATTTCTCCTTTTCTATACTTAGTCTTCGTGGTAGTAGCTGCATTCGATGGAAGCCCTTGAATATTCCCCTGTACATAGTCCATGACATCTTGATCTTCTAGCACCAAATCCAAACACATCTTCCATGCATGATAATCAGACTTATCAGTCAATTTATCATCAGCCTTGAAACCCTTGTAGGTTGAGGAGGCCATTTTTCTTTGATAGCATTTCTTCCTTCAGAGATAGCTTCTAACACCAGCTTGGAATCTTGGACTTTGTCTTCACTTCAGCTCTGAAACTATGTTAAATTTAGATAACCATGGTGTTCTATGCTTGATGCACTTTTACTTCAATCTTTCTTAGGCCCAATACAAAATAGCAATCACATAAACTTGAAAGTAAAACGCTGATACAACACAATAATAGATCAATAGAAGACAAGCCAAATATAGATTGAATTTACAATTACTTTTGTCCAGCAAAGATATGAGATATTGTAGCGTTACGACAGTCAATAGGATGCTTCAACCAGCAAAGTCTTTCTTGGTCAGCCAGCACTTTCATGTGTCACACCCACAGCCCTCAAAGACAGCTCATCGCAAGTCAAACCAGGGACAGCGCAGAAAAGTCAACGCAACAAACTAGGGCTTTGATCAAACAGCCCGAAATTCCTCAATTTTAGTGCCCAGCTGTACGGCCTCCTAAAATCGAAATTTCTGCAGAAGATTGAGGTCAAACGACCAAGGGTTGACCATGGTCAACATTGGTCAACGCTACAGCAAAAAAACCCTAAACAGATAAGTGCAGAAAACAAAAAGCCCTAAACAGGTCAGCGCAGAAAACAGCAACTTCGCTCCACACGTGTGAGGGAAAAAAGGCCTCCAAAGGCTATGGAACCAATCAGATCACAATGAGAGAATGTGTGATGAGATGATGAGAAAATGACCTCCAAGTCTCTCCAATTTATATTCATCAATGAGTGTGTGTGACACATCTCTTAGGCATGTGGGATAAATCTGGCTGACCTTGCACATGTGGAAAATAAATTCAAAATCAATGCTCTGCTCATCCGATCAAGATGATATTTAGATCAATCTTGCACCTCTCTGAAAGAGGAATCCAACAAAAATATGACCATCGTCATATGAGCAGTGCAACATGGAGTTTGGACCTAGTTGCCCAAAATTAATAGCATCCAATAGGCAAGAGTAGTCGAAGAGGAAATTCCTTGAGGATGTGTTATTCCAAGACAGGAATGGTCCTAAAAGGACATACCTTATGAACCATGTTAAATTTAGATAACCATGGTGTTCTATCCTTGATGCACTTTTACTTCAATCTTTCTTAGGCCCAACACAAAATAGCAATCACATGAACTTGAAAGTAAAATGTTGATAGAACACAATAATAGATCAATAGAAGACAAGCCAAAGATAGATCAAATTTACAATTCCTTTTGTCCAGCAAAGATATGAGATATTGTGGCATTACGGCGGTCAGCAGGATGCTTCAACTAGCAAAGTCTTTCTCGGTCAACCAGCACTTTCATGTGTCACACCCACAGCCCTCAAAGACAGCTCATCAAAAGTCAAACCAGGGGTAGCGCAGAAAAGTCAATGCAGGCAGCTTCAGAAAAGTCAACGCAACAAACTAGGGCTTTGGTCAAACAGCCCGAAATTCCTCGATTTTAGTGCCCAGTTGTACAACCTCCTAAAATCAAAATTTCTGCAAAAGATTGAGGTCATATGACCAAGGGTTGACCACGGTCAACATTGTTCAACGCTACAGTAGAAAGGCCCTAAACAGATCAGCGCAGAAAACAGAAAGCCCTAAATAGATCAGTGCAGAAAACAGCAACTTCGCTCCACGCGTGTGACGGAAAAAAGGCCTCCAAAGGCTATGGAACCAATCAAATCACAATGAGAGAATGTGTGATGAGGTGATGAGAAAATGACCTCCAAGTCTCTCCAATTATATTCATCAATGAGGGTGTGTGACACATCTCTTAGGCATGTGGGATAAATCTGGCCGACCTTGCACATGTGGAAAATAAATTCAAAATCAATGTTCTACTCATCCGATCATGATGATCTTCAAATCAATCTTGCACCTCTCCGAAAGAGGAATCCAACAAAAATATGACCATCGTCATATGAGCAGTGCAACATGGAGTTTGGACCTATTTGCACAAAATTAACAGCATCCAATAGGCAAGAGTAGTCGAAGAGGAAATTCCTTGAGGATGTGTTATTCCAAGACAGGAATGGTCCTAAAAGGACATACCTTATGAACATCTGCATGGGGTAGGTGCCTTGAGAGATAATGATGAAAGGTGTCAATTAGTCATCGTCTCGCCAGCATTGTGCTCCGATATTGTGGAGAGATAGAGTTATTACTCAAGGCCTTGCAATGTGACAATGATGGTTGGTATGATGAGATTCACAGATATAAGTTGATAAAATAGCTTATGAGATGGCTTACCAATCTGACTCTTCTTATGAGAATTCTTCAGTATGAGAATGTCCAAGTACCATGTATGGATTATGAATACCTCCCTCGTTAAGAGGGAGTATTGAAATGTGTAACTAAGTTCGGTCTTCATAATGTCTATTGTAATCATGATTTTATATATTTGATATTAAAGAGAAAAGAAATTTATTATTGTCATTCTTGATGCATGGGTTTCATTCTCAAGATAAATTAGTTGTAGGTCAAGCACCCATTGAGTGCTCCGAGGTTTGTCATGGAATTATGAAGTCAAAAGAGTCATTGTCATACATGTAAGACCCCTTCAGGCATGTTGTATCTTGTAAAGAATTTTTTTGTAAAGTCAAAAGTGCCATAAAGACCCTCCAAGACCTTGTCAAACAAGTCGGCCTACAAGAAGGATCAAGTCGGCCTCATGGACAGCAATTCGACCATCAAAGAAGCCTATATATAAGAGACATCGACCTCACTTGAGGGTCACTCACTCACCACACAAGAAATTCGATAGAGAAAGAGATCTAAAAGAGTGAAGAAGAGGGGGACTAAAGTAAGGAAGTCTAGAGTATTGTTTTTGAGCTATCTTATGCTCACACGTGCGAAGATTAGGGCAACTTTACTACAGCAAAATCGAAGTTGCAGAAGAAATTGTTGGGAAGTCGAAGTTGTAGAAGAAACTGTTGGGAAGTCAAAGTTGCAAAAGAAATTGTTGGGGAAGTTCAAAGTTGCTGGAAGTTGTTGAAAGGTCGAAATTGCTGGAAATTGTTGGGTCGAAGTTGTTGGGAGTTGTTGGGACGAAGTTGCTGGAAGTTGCTGGGTCAAAATTGTTGGAAGTTATTGGGCCGAAGTTGCTACAAGTTGCTAGGTCAAAGTAGCTGGAAAAGTTCATCAAGAAGGAGAAGTTTGACTTGGTCTTGGAGGGGTCTTTGACAAGGGTCTTAGGTCTTGGAATTCGTCATCTAAACATTCTATGAGAAGAGAAGAATTCTTATCAGTTTTCCTCTCAAGAGGAGAGGTTTTGGCCCTGGCTTGCAGCCTACAATTTGTGTCCTCTTGTCTATTTGATCTTCATAGTTTGGTAGTTGTTTGATGATCAAATTTCATAAGATAATGAGTGCCATATCTTAGGGCTTAGGAAGCCTGGGAAATGTGAAAAGTGCTATGAAATGACCTCCAAAGTTAACTTGGGTAAATGGATAGAAGGGGAAAGGGTTGTATTTCACTTTTAGCTACTTTTGGACACGTGTACATTCACCCTCAAGCCCAAACTCCCCATGGCATGAGTAGGGTGGAAACCAAGAGACAAATCTTGGGAAGGTGTTACTTGATTTGGAATTACTAAATCAATTTCATGCCTATTGTTGGAGCCTGGCTCATGGGGAATTGTTCTAAGAGTTTAGTATTGTGAGGTACTTGTGTTGCGATATTGGTGAGTTGGGCAGAATTGTCTTTGTGCCAACTGGGTATGTGAGAATTCAGGGGCTAGATGTATACATGTAGCATGAGGGGGATACTAAAGCTCTATATGCCTAGCTCCTTGCACTATTTTTCTTTGGGCACAAACTGCAAGACACCACTACTGTTGTGGTTACAATCAGTTAATGGTAACAGTAAGATCTTTGCAGAGCAGGACACCACTATCGTTGCAGTTGTGATCACCAGCTGAAGGTGGCAGTAAGATCCTTGCTTGAGGGGGGCCACCAATACTACCATGGTTGCAATCACCAACCAAAGGTGGTAGTAAGACCCCTTCACGCCATAATCTCATGGGATTTGGAAGTGCTGCAAGTCAGGAAACCTCTCCACAAAACCCAGATTGTATTGTTGTAAGCCTATTTGATTTATTCATGAGAACATTAGGTTGGATTTCGTAAGGGTTACACTGAGTTTATGATTTCCCTTAACTCACTGGGCAACACCTATGAAAGTAGTTGCATTGATTGGGTGGATAATTAACCTTTGGTGTAATTTCCCATCCTTTCATTAAACACCGGTTCATGGAGCCAGGTGCACAACTAGCTCAGCACCTAAAGTTCTAGGACCTAAACATTACACATATTTTACAATTGAGTATTTAATTGTGTATTGTCGGTCATTTGGATTGATGGTATAGTTGCCACTTCTTTATGGGCCTTTGGCAAGCCCTTCTCTAGTGTACTTGCTGCCTTGTATGCGTGTGCTTGAAGATTCTATATCTTGCTTGCTTTGATGTTTATGGTTTTAGAGAATTTAAAAAAAAAAAAATTGTTAAAGTAACACCCTGATGGGCTGTTACAATATCATGTTCCCCAATCAGAGTTTGGAGCAAATAGTTACAGTCCTGGCAAGTCGACTGTCGCTTCTCCACCGTTGGGCCCTCAACTCTTGGCTTTCCAACCTATAGGTTTTGGGTTTCTGAGTTTTCATTTCAGCACTTTGTAATAAGACAGATGTATTTTACCTCTTACACACTTCTTTACGAGAGAAGCATACAGCTCTTCCACTCATAGAGATTGCTACCATCATTCTACACAGCCACGTTATGAATAACATTTGAGAACTTTAATTCTCTTGTGCTTTATTTCTACATTCAAACATTGTCTTTGCTTCAATTTTGCTGTTATATGCAGTATTTTTTGCTAGTGTGTCCACTGGATTCTCTCCATAATCCAGATCAGTAACCCCCTGAGACAAATCCAGTATCACTGGATAAAACCAATTGTGTCCTGACGCAGATATGTATTCTGTTCAACTCCAAATCTGACTCAGTGTATATCTGTGACCCCCCTGAAACGGGAATCGGTGTATCCCTGACTCCCCTAAGACAGATACAGAATCATAGGATAAAACCAACTGGTTGAACCATTACATGTCTTGAGAGGTCTTAACCGTGTGACTGTAACACTGTCAGCTGAAGGCCAGACACCAGTTACAACTACAAGACACGCCATATCAATATCACATCATAGAAAGCAAGATGAAAGGCGTTTGAAACTTTAATATGAGTAGGTAGCAACTGGCAATAAATGATCTGTATCTGAATTCCATAAAACCATCACAAGGTCCTGAGGAACGGTGCTCGCAGCAGGGTCCAAGGGACAGAACAGAATACCAAATTCGGTATGATATTCCAGCTCATCAGTCATGACAACTCTATGTGACTGAGACACAAGGCATTGGTGGGAAAACCGTCAGAATTTGCATTTGACACCATAGGTGTTGGCAGTACACAAACCTATACGGAAAAGAATTCGTAAAAGCACCCTGCAAACTAGTAAAGAACAGTGTCACACAAGAAAGTATACTGATAGAGCATGATGATAAAAAATTTGTAAGCGGCCACTGCGAAATTTGCAAGGCACGGTGAGAACATGAATGCCTAAAAAGCATGGAGTTAGGTAGGAGCCCTGCGCTTCACTAGCAAGCTAAAGAAAAAACACAAAGAAAACAAAAAAAAAAACATTCTGAGTACATCCCTCGTACACCCAAACACCTACCCAGCATTACCTGTGTGGCCCTGGAAATTTCCAGCTGCACCTCGTGAATTGATGGATGACCCCAGATGTGAAGACAGACATCCCCTAAAAAAATCTTCAAGTAGAAAAAGGAAACGGAAAAGGAAAAAGTCGATTTAGGATTAAATCTCCTTTTGCATAAAACCTGGCAACAAATTATACATATGTAAGACCTGTTTAAGTCGCCTTAAAACTTATGTGTCAATCTTTCACTTGTGTCCTCCAGAGGGCTGTGAGCAGTCTGCGGGCAGAATTTTCCACAATGAGAGGCATTTTTCATCTGTAGGACAGCGATATTCAGCTTTATCACATTGGTTTTTAATATTCTGAATTTTATTTTATTTCAATT
Source organism: Pinus albicaulis (assembly GCA_034641835.2). Taxonomy (NCBI): domain Eukaryota; kingdom Viridiplantae; phylum Streptophyta; class Pinopsida; order Pinales; family Pinaceae; genus Pinus; species Pinus albicaulis. The sequence goes on from CM076570.1 coordinate 971,608,383, forward strand.
TCCCTTTGCCTAGTGCATGCAAAATAGATACATAGATATAACAGATAAGAAACAACTCGGTTTGACCTAATTGTTAATGAGTAACAAATCATTTAATTGGTGTCCACAAACAGACATACACCCAACAGATTAAGCAGGTGACTTTCGTCACTGTAAAACCTTCAATACAGTGGACTTGAACTCGTTGTTAAGCGGCACTGTAGATAGCAGATAACCAAATCTATAAGCATAAACAGAGAAATTTAGTATCCATATATACAACTGATGAAAAACCTCCAGATTCTCTCGATTTTGATCAGGACAATGCAGAAAACCAAGAATAAAAAAATAAAGAGCCCAAATGTGAACTATAAAATGGGTTCAGATACTTACGGACACCAGGTCTTGGAGTAGATGACGACGGGATTCTCACTGATTTGGGTCTGGATAGATTCTTCAATCTGTGAACCAGAGGATCCAGTCGTGGCCCTTATTGTTCCCACACCGCCATAGCTTCTACTATTGGCAAGCTGCCTCAGTACAAACGACCGAGGAATTGTAAGAGGCAGAGCACGATAATTGAGAAAGTTGGAAACAAACGGCAATGGACGAGGCAATGTCCGCCGTGTGGAGGAGAACAAAGGGGAAGTCAAGAGGGGATTAATATTAGAGAAACTTGTGGATTGTGCCATGGCTGATCCTTGGAAGTTATTGTACACCTTCGTCTTCCCGTGTTATGTCAGCCGTGTTATGTCTTGTTCATATGTATAACAGAGTGGCTCTGACAGAAGCTTATGGGAAAAAAATATGCATATAATGGGAGGATCAATCTGAGCAGTTCAATTGGTTCAAATCAAAATTTTGAACTTTCATATGTTTTGGTGCGGTGCTATCCACCAACTTTCATATGTTTTGGTGCGGTGTTATTCCATTGGTAGATATGGGTAGTCTTTTATTATTTATTTATAAAGATCATTAATTTTTTTATTTATATTATTTATTCATGAAGATTAGTTAATTTTTTTACTTTGTTTTTAAGATGAATCACATTGATGTATCTATACTATTTATTTATAAAGATCAGTTAATTTTTGTATTTATAAAGATCAGTTAATTTTTTTATTCACACTATTTATTTATGAAGATTAGTTAATTTTTTTACCTTGTTTTTAGGATGAATCACATTAGTTGGTTAGAAAGTCGACCATAATTTCTTCACCTTGTTCTTAGGATGAATCACATTAGTTGGTTCGAAACCTCAACCAAATCTTAATAATGTGATGTAATTATTCGAATGGTTTAAATCCTAAAGCAAATTTTAATATGTGATTATTCAGAAAGGATGACAAAAATCTTAAATCTAACAATATTGTAAACGCTTAATTTCAACAGCAAAAATTTAATTAAATATTATACAGTCAGTTAACCATCCTCAAATATTTCTTTAAGTTGAAATAAGTTTTACATTATTGTTCAAATTAAAAAATAATAATAATAATAATTAAATAAATAAATAAAATTTATTGCAAACATTTAATTTCAAGGAGAATTTAATTAAATATTAATTTATAAATAAATTTGCATTGGTTTTTATTGAATTTTTAATTTAAAAAATAAATAAATAAATAAAATAATATAATGGTTTTCTTTGAATTATTTGAAATTTAAATTGAAAAACTCATAGAATTTGAAATTGAGAAGTTCATAAAACTTGAAAGGTTGGAATATCTTTTCTCTTTATATTGTTAAGTTCAATAAAAAAAATATTTTAAGAGATATTGTTTATTAAATTTGAAAAAAAAAGTTCTCATATATGAGTAATTTTTCATTTATTAATTAAAAAAATAAATCATATAATTATGGTTTTCTTTTGAATTATTTGAAAGTTAAATTGAAAAACTCATAAAACTTGAAAGGTTGGAATATCCCTTCTCTTTGTATTGTCAAGTTGAATAAAAAATATTTTAAAATATATTGTTTATTAATATATATATAGTCACATAGAGTGTCATGTGGGTAAGAGGGAGTGGGAGGTGTCTCGATTATAATGCAACAAATTAATTCACCATGTTGTTACTAGCACAAACTAGCCGATACACTAACTCTTCTCATTCACTCCAATGTCATACAATTACAGCTAAAGTTGTCGTTTTAAGGAATATTGCAGGGTTGGACTTGTAAGGAGGTTTAAGTCTTGTATGAGAAAATATGGAAGGGTTTAGTTAGGCATGCGAGGAGTCATGTCCATGCTTGCAACGAATCCATGGTTCTTAAGGTAAACAATAGCCAAGCCCGATGCATTTCATAGTGATCTCCCCTACAATAATTTGTGCTCTATTAAGGTCGTGCTACCATTCTTCAAGGAGTTATGTAATATTCCCAGTTTTCCATCAGTTAATTGGAATATTAAAGTTCTTACTTTTTTCAGTTAATTAATTAAATAAAAAGGTGGAGGGGCCCATAAACCTCATAGATGAATAAAATCCACTTATGTTGTGTGAATGTGGGTTAGTAGATAGTAGATCAGCATCATGGAGTAGTGGAGCAGCTCATTAATGAAGGAAAAGTGGAGAGTATAGAGAGATAATGAGGAAGATGATGGAGATAGTGGGGGGGTAAAAGTAATATCATAGAGCATTAATGATGCAGTGATGGAGGAAGTGGTGCATTAAATTCACACATGATGGAGAGAGTGGAGATTAATTGCAGAGATCATGGAGATCATGGAGAGACAACACAGTCTTCGTGGAGACTAGTGGCCACATGTGCATCGCAGTTATGAGGTGGGCCAAGGCTAGGGAAGGCTCACAACCATATAAGGAAGATGAGGGCAGCAAAGCAAATCAGTTTGGAATTTGATATTGTTTTGTCGTTTGACATTTATTTGCACGCTTCAGCTGTTTAGCTAAGTCTGTTGTGTTGTTTAGCACACGGGTGTTCCCGAGCGGGAATCCCACCCTGACCCATGGGGGACTTCGAGTGCATACTCTAGGAAGGTTATTTTGAGCAGCTATTCATCATCCGGCATTGGTGCCACATTCAGCCCCTCTCTTTTGCATACACAGCTTCATGAATTATGCATTCTTGCCTTAGGGTTTGAGAGGAGGAAGGTAGTTCTTAGCATTTCAACTAAGAAACCGGTGGAGGGTTCATCCTTTCATATTATGCTTCCATTTCAGTCTTCCAGGAGCAGCATTTTGATATCTGGCATCAAGCCATCAATTTACACCTCCATGCAGCAGCAGTTCCTACAGGAATTGCGCAATCCAGCCAAGTAGATCTAGTGGAGGAAGGAAGTTCCAAGTATTTCAGCTTGGAATCCTATGAGGGGTCTTTCTGTCACTTTGGAGAGATTATTTCCATCAGTTGTGAGCTATATTCCATCTCCTATCAGTAGGCTACAGCTTCAGCCCTCTTGACAGTGCAGTTCATTCTAGCAATTGTGTAGTGTGCAGCTGTAACTTGAGCAGAGAAAGGAAGAGCTAGATCTCAAGCTTCTAGCTTGGAGATCAAGAGAAGGGACCAGACCTTCATGTATTGAGCTGATTGGGTGTTATTGCAGTAGTTATATCATCAATTCAGCCCCATCTCAGTAGTTACCCAGGAGGATTGTGTAAGTCAGCCAACATGGGTGCAATTGGCAACGCAAAAAGAGCCGAAAATCCAAAATTAAAATTTGGCCAAACCATTTTTGGGTTTTTTTGGGTTTTTTGGGTTTTTTTAGTAGAATTCGTGATTAAAGTCCCAGATTGTTCTGAGCACTCCAACAGCCTCCTACGCATGGTTCTTCTTCCCAATAGCAGCAGTTTCCAGCAGTAGCAGCACAAATTTCTAGTGCTAGTTTTCATTAGTGTATTTCAACCACTTCTTATTGGCTTGAGTGCATCTTCTTTGGAGCACTGTGTACTTTATATTTGCTATTATTTATAATGATATGACTCAGTTTTTCTTTCTCATGGTTGTAATGTCTTGATGTTGCAGCATATTTCCGACATTTTATAGATTTTAGTGTTATATTCTTGTTTTTCTTATTTAGAATGATATAGATGTTCTATATTCCTGTCTTTTCCATTTTGGGCTATTATGGTGGTACCAAAGCATGATCTTTGACTCAGCTTGTGGGCACTTCATGGCATCAGAAGAATAAGAAGAAGAAGCAAAAAAAGAAGAAGTCTTCAATGGCGGAAGGATCAAGTTTTGCCACACTTCTCTTTAGACCTATGCAGGATCTCTCCACAGAGACTAAATAAATGAGAAGGGGAAGGCAAAGAGAAACCTCGAGAGGGTTTCAGAATGAGGAAGGTCCAAGCACTTCCTATCAACAGCATAAACAACCAACAATGCAAAGAACTCCACAACACTTTTCTATGTCCACTTTCTTTGCAGAAGGAGATGAATGGCAGGGAGTTGGAGGATACTTAGAGCATGAGACTTTGAGTAATTGTCTTGTAGAGTACAAATCTCAATCAAGAGCACTCAAGGAGAATCTAACTCTCCAACAGTTTATCCAAATCAAAGAAAATCATAGATCTCGTAGTAGCAATAGAAGAAGAAGGCATAGATTCTTCTTTTCGACATTCGATGGATCATCCACAAGCACAATAAAAGCTTGGATGAAAGAGTTAGATCATTTCTTCCAACTACAACCAGTAGCGGAAACAAAGGCTGTTGAGATTGCAGCATTGCACCTTGAGGGTGGAGCAAAGGGTTGGTGGTTCAACCATTTGAAACATGCATGTAGAAATTAGTATACACTGAGCATGCATACATCCATATTCCCCTGATCTCACAATATTTAACTTATTGCAAAATACAAAATCATTCCACTGTTAATATTTTGCGGAAAATTAATTGCAAACACATGTGAAGCATAAATAAAAACAATCACACATAACACAGTTTTTTAACAGGAAAGCCTGAAGCTGAAAACCCCAACTATCATATCTTATGTATCATGGAGATCATGTAACAATCTCATACAAAGCTTAGTACATCAAGCTCTTAGTACAATCAATCGTCACACACTAACATAGAAGAAATCTGCAAATCCATGCACCGATCTCTGCCCTCCTGCTAGCTTGCCTCCACTATGCAATCCCTGCTGAAGAATAGCTCTAAATGAATTCGAATTACCCTTGCCTTGACTGTGCAATCCTCATTGGCAACTCCAATGCGTGTGTGGCACAATCAATGCATCACTATAGTCACAATAGATAGTCCATCTTGCCCTTTCACCTATCTCTCCACTGGGTCTCCACTAGAACTGACATGCACTATAGTTAACTGTTGTATTTTTCAGTTGATTAATGAGTTATTATTTGTGAATTAATTAACTAATTAATTCACTCCACTCTCACTAGTGTATCACTCAGTTAGACTAGATACAACTAGCTCAACTGAGTCTAACTGAGTTAAACTGAATACAACTCCATGAACTACTCTTCCAACTCTGTCATAACTTTGCCACTTCAGTTCTAACTGATTCCTCCATGCATGAAATCCAGTAAACCCTTACGAATTGCGTAATTCCTTCAACCCACTAATTTTCCAAATCTTTATACTGAAATTAAGTGCTCCAAGAGAATAAGTTTCTGTTTAGAGTCTGATTATTATTAAGAGCTAATAATAATCGACATGCATCTATTTTTAGATCGACGATCTATAAATAGACTTCGCCCAATATTCTAAAATATAATTTCATCTATTTTTCCAACTTGACCAACCATCCACAAATAGCATCTGACAAAATATGATCACCATGTCTAAAAATAGACTTGCGCCAAAAATAGCCTGCGGGCCCACTTAGTGAAGGCGACTCTTTTCACTAAGCTCATCATCTTGTTGAATCTCAACAATCCCTCTTAACAAGATAGGGATTATCTTTCACCCCGATCCTGCCTCTATGGTATTCAAATTTTATCCTCATGAGCGCCTTCATTAGAATATCTGCATCCTGATCCTTCGTAGAAATGTACTGAAGCAACGTGATCTTCCGCTGCACACAATCTCTGATATGATGATATCAGATATCAATATGTTTAGATCTATCATGAAACACATGATTAACCTAGAGTTTAATGCAACTCTGATTATCACAATGTATCACTGTAGGATCTAAATGTGAACCGAACAAACCAACCAGGATCTTCCTCATCCAGATAGCCTCACATGCAGCTTGACTTGCTGCCATGTTTTCTGCTTCTACTGAACTGAGTGCCATGGATCTTTATTTCCTGTTGTACCAATAAATTGACGTAGATCCGACACTGAAAACCCCTCCTGATGTGCTCTTTCTGTCTGTTAGGCTGCCTACCCAATCTGCATCCATGAAGCCATGCAACTTCACCTCATCCGTCTGTATGTACCATAAACCATACTCAGATGTGCCCCTGAGATATCTCAGGACATGCTTGCATGCCTTCCAAAAGAGCTTGGTAGGCTTAACCATCGCTTTACTAAGCTAGTTCACTGCATAGCATATGTTCGGTCTTGTATTAACTAAATACATGAGCGAACCCACCAACTATCGATAAACAATGGCATCCACTACCTCTGCCGATGTAACATCCTCTTTCCTCCAATTTCCTGGAAGACGAGTGTCAATATGCTTGCAGCCTTGCATGTGAAACTTCTCCAGTATCTCCCGAGCATACTTGCCTCGAGACACAAACAGTTCACCTTCCCACTGCCATATTTCCAATCCAAGGAAATAATGAAGGAGGCCCAAATGCTTCATCTCAAACTCCTTTGCAAGATTTTCCTTGCATGAGTGTATCAACTGCTCATCACCCGTTAGTATTAAATCATCAACATAAAGAACAATGATTAAAAGCTTACCCTCCACCTCAATTTGGTACACGTTTGCATCCGCCTCACTCTTGGTGAAGCCAAGTCCAGTGAAATAGCTGTCGATTTGAGTGTACCAAGCATGAGGTGCTTGTTTTAGCCCATACAACACTCTTTTGAGCCTGCACACATGCGACTCGCTGCTGAAGATTTCAAATCCTTCAGGCTGCTCAATGTACACCTCTTCCTCAATGATCCCATTAAGGAATGTAGTCTTCACATCCATCTGATGAATGTGCCAACCCATCTGCGCTAAGAGAGCAAGGATGGTCCATATGGAAGAATATCGTGCGACAGGTACAAAGGTTTCTTCATATTCAATCCCCTCGATCTGTGAGAAGCCCCGGGCAACAAATCTTTCCTTATACTTCTCAGTGCTCCCATCAGCAGCTTGCTTTACCTTGTAGATCCATATTGATCCTACAACTGATTTACCCACCGGCCTTGGAAAAATCTCCCAAGCACCGTTTCTAACAATGGAGTCATAATCCTCCACCATGACATCTACCCATGTCGGCTCCTGCACTGTTTCTTCAAAATAAGATGGCTCTGTCACGATACACTTGCTCATAAGAGCCATGTATCCAATAAATCGGTCAGGTGACTGTCTCTGTCTGCGCTATGATGTAGGGACTCCTACATTCTGTGCCGCATCAAGCTTCAATCTCTCAGCTTCTATGGTACGCTTTCTGCCTTGTCTGATGTTTGGTTCTACATGAGTGGACTCCTCCACTCCATGAATCTCCTCTTGTGGCTGATCCACATCCGGGGGCTCATCTTTCATAACAAGAAGTTCCTTCACTGCATGCAAGTCTAGCTCCCTCTCAAGCATAGCTCGTGCAACACCCACGATCATTCTGTTCTTCCTCTCCACGACCCCATCCTACTATGGGTTATGAGGCGCTATGAGTTCTCTTCGAATTCCTTCTTTGCTACATAAGTCTTTGAATTCGCCCGAGATGTATTACCACCATTATCGCTCCGTAGAGCTTTCACTTGCTTCCTCGACTCCTTCTCCACCAATGCTTTAAACTCATAGAACTTTGAGAATGTTTCGCTCTTCTTTCACATGAATAAGATCCAACATCTATGAGAATAGTCATCAACAAATATAACATAATACCTGTGTTTTTTTGTTGAAGCAACCGAGAAAGGTCCACACACGTCTGTGTGAATTCTCTCCAGGATCACTGAAGCATGGTTCTCCTTCTCATGAAAGGTGGTATTCAAAAGCTTACCCATAGTACATCCCTTGCACTGATCTGACTGCGCAAGAGTACCCTTGGGAATTCCAATAGAAATATGCTGCAAAATCTTCAAAGCGCCATGGTGAAGATGGCCTAATCTCCTGTGCCATAATTCGCCCTCATCCCAGCTCACCACTTCTTCTGCTTTGCCCACCATTGCAACGCAGGCATCTACCTCCAGCTTGTAGAAATCCTTAACTCGAATCCATATCTTCTTGGTTTGACCCATTTTTTTATGTTGAAGGAAGGCTTTTCCCTCACTGAAAACAACATCATAACCTTTGTCTTCCAACATTGCAATCGAGACAAAGTTATTCTTCAGACCTGGAACATGAATAACATCCTTCAACAAGAATGGATTACCGGACTCCCTCTCAAAGGTAATGGTCCCAATGCCGGTCACACTATATCGACCATCATCGCCCATCTCTATATGCATTTGGAGGTCCTTCTCCTCCAACTCACTAAACAACTCCTTGTCTCCCATCACATGGAAAGACGCAACACTATCAAGATACCACCACGATCCCATATAGCTTGAAACCAAGCATGCAATCAAAGAGAAATCAAGTTCAAATTGCAAGGCTAAGGCCTCTCCAGCAGCCTTCTTGTTCTTCTTCTTCTGTGGGAAGTTAGTGGCGAAATGCCCATGTTCATGACAGTGAAAACACTTCACCTTGGACAAATCCTGCTTCTTGCCTTTAGCTTCGGATTTTGAAGGAAATTTCTTCCCCTTCCCTTTCCTTACTTTGGCAGCCAAAGTGCAGTTCTCTTCATCTTCATTCTTCGATGAAGAGCCATCCCTGGTACCCTGCCTTATCTCCTCCTGCACAAGATCCGACCAAAGTCACTCCCATCCCGGCAGTTTCTCCCGTCCATTGACAAAGTCTTCGTAGCTATGCCAACTCTTCGGAAGCCCAAGAAGAGCCAAGCTCACTAAGTCTTCATCATCAATGTTAATCCCCACACTTCCCAGTTCATCCTTGTAGTGGAAAAATGATCCAGGTGGATATTGGTGGTCACCTGCCTATTCCACTTGGGGCTCCACCATTGTCTATTTCAGTTTTTCAGTTTCGGCACAGTTTACTATTTTTAGCAGTTTTTCGGGTCCTAAGAAGCTTCCCAGACGTTTTAGGGCCCTGGCGACATTCCGATTGTGGTCCTCGGATAGATCTTTCTAACTTGGTATGGTACGCGTCAAACCGGAGATCGTATGCCAAAGTTACGCCCACAGGAAGTTGAAACACCAATTTACCCAAACGGGGCCCATAGTTTTGGCGCTTCATCTCCTAGGGTTAGGTTTTTGGATGTTTAGGGTTCTCCATTGTTTCTCAATAATAAATAGGCCCTCAAACCTCATTGTAACTCAGTTCAGAGGCCTGTAGCCGCCACATCTCTTCTCAGAGATAGCTACCAGCGCCCTAGCTAGTTTTATTTCCATTCTGTCTGTAAGCAAATTTCAGTTCTTTGATATTAATGAAATGAAGTGTTATTTCCATTGCATCTCTGTATTTATGGTTATGTGTTTATTCTGTTGCGTTCCTGCATAAATCTGGATCAGTGGTATCAGAGCGGTCTGCTTTTTCTCGATCCTTCTTTGCATGTCCCCAACGAGGTCGGGGTATAAGGAGCTAGGGCTTGATCTGGTGGAACCTTTGCAAGATCAGCCTCGAAAACCTCGACGGACGCCCATGGGGGACGAAAAGAAAGATGAGGAAGCAGGAGATCCTATCAAAATATTGCTCGAGGAGGCCCTCGAAAAACAAAGGAACGCGATGATGGATAACTTTGCTCAGATCCTTCAACGGCTGCCCACCGACGGCGCATCTGCATCCAGCAGCCACTCTGGAGGCGCGACTCCTTTTAAGGTACAAGTAAATTTTGAAATTCCCATATTTGAGGGTCAAATAGATGCAGATGCTGTAGATAAATGGTTGAATCTGTTAGAAGGATATTTCTCGGTTCGTGACTTTTCAGACCGGGAGAAGATTATTTTTGCACTCCTCAAAGCTACCCCCCATGTTAAGGACTGGTGGGAAACCTACTGTGAGAACAAGGACCAGGCAGAACCCTCTTTGTTCTCGGTCGTACCAACTTGGAATTCTTTCCGAGACGTCATCAAGGAACAGTACTATCCCGTGGGGAGCTATGAGGACAAGTACATACAATGGACCACGCTGCGACAACAAAGGGATCAAGATGTGCATGAGAGTGTGAAGATACTGATCCATATACCTAACACAAGTTGGGTATCAAAGATTCAGAGAAACATTTGGTGCTAAAGTATCGCAGCTGTCTGCACAAATACATTCAGGAGGAAATGGAGTTCCTTGACATCTCCACGCTTGGTACGGCATACCGGTATGCTGCCAAGATTGAGCAGAAATTCAAGCAGAAGAAGCGATACTTTGGATCTGCGAATCAAAAGCAAGGGAAAGGTGCTTCCAAACCGCAGAACAAAGGACCGAGCCAAGGCATGGTGGCTAAAGACAACTCATCGAAGCCACAAGAAAAGAACGGCACCGCAAAGCCAAAGAAGGACACGGGAAAGTGGTGTGAGTTCCATAAGAGCTCCACTCACAACACAAGTGAGTGTCGGGCCAAGCAGTCGCTAGTGGCCGAGATGAGGGCTTCTGAGTCAGATGCATGCTCCGACTACGAATCAGAACCTGAAAAGGGGAATGAAAAACCAGTGTGAACCGGGAGCCCAAGCGCCAGCGGCCCCCTACTTGCAAAGATCAAAGGAGGAGACTGAGGAACCGGAAGATCCGGAGGAGGAGGAACGTCTCTTCCTTAGGATGTGGGTAAAGGCTCTGATGCGATTCATTAATGCGATAATGGGAGTCAAAGAACCTCATTCCAATGGAACACGTGAAGGTTGGGCTTGCCGACCACAACTCACCCACATCCATACACCATCGGGTGGCTTCACCAAGGACGAGATCTCCGCGTCAGCCGGCAGTGTCGCCTTCCCTATAGCATCAAGCCCTTCATGGATGAGGTACTATGTGACGTTACTCCTATTGATGTTTCTGATGTATTATTAGGACAACCATACTTGTGGAAGCGTCATGCTGTGTATGAGTCTCGGCCTCGTGCTGTTATTGTTACTTTGGGAAATAAGTTGTACAGGATACCAGAGGTACCACCTCCTGCCGCTATCTCTTTGGTTACTGCAAAACAATGCAGTAAGCTCATTTCCCAAACCGGGAAATTCGTTTTCCTGATGATCCGCCCCCAGGGCAAGAAGAAGACTGTGGCCACGACCTCCAGACAGGGCTCCTTTGCACAACAACAACAAATGGATAAGGTTGTGGAGGAGTACGGAGACATATTCACCTCACCCACAGGGTTTCCTCTGCACTGTCAGGTCAAGCACCCGATTGATCTGACCCCCGGTGCGCCGCTACCTAATGGACCGATCTATCGGCGCTCTGTTCTGGAGAATGATGAAATCAAGAGGCAGATTCAGGAGCTGTTGCAGAAAGGTCACATCAGACCAAGTTCATCGCCATGTGGGAGCCCGATCGTGTTGGTACAGAAAAAGGATGGGACGTGGAGACTCTGTATTGACTATCGGGCGCTGAACAAGATCACTGTCCGGAATAGGTACCCAATCCCACGGATTGATGACCTTCTGGACCAACTCAAAGGTGCAAAATATTTCAGCAAGATCGACATGAAGTCTGGGTATCACCAGGTACCAATTGAACCCTCCGATGTGTGGAAGACTGCCTTCAAAGCCAAGGAAGGCCTTTTCGAATGGCTGGTCATGCCTTTCGGGTTGACGAATGCTCCAGCCACCTTCATGAGGATGATGGATGACATCTTGCGGCCATTCACCAACTCATTTGTAGTGGTGTACTTGGATGATATTCTGATCTTCAGCCAGACTTGAGAAGAGCACCTTCACCACATCCGACAAGTCCTCCAAACACTGCGGCAACACAAGTTGTGTGCCAATTTGGAGAAGTGCACTTTTGGCATGGCCCAAGTTCAATATCTGGGATACATTATTGATGAAAGGGGGGTGCATGTGGATCCGGCCAAGATCCAAGTCATTCGGGATTGGCCAGCCCCAACCACTATAACAGAGCTTCGCAGCTTTCTGGGTCTTGCTAATTTCTATCGGAGGTTCGTGTTGGGATTCTCTCATATCACTTGGCCCTTGAGTCAAGTCACCAAGGGAGGAGTGAGAGCAAAATTTTTTTGGTCGGAACCTCAACAGAAGGCATTCACAGAACTGAAAAACCGCCTCTGTTCTGCCCCAGTGCTCACTTTACCAGACTTGCAACAGCCATTAGAGATCGAGACAGATGCCTCTGACTATGCTATTGGGGCAGTTCTTACTCAACAGGGACATCCAGTGGCATTTCACAGTGAGACATTGTCTGACACAGTTCGCAAGTACCCCACATATGACAAAGAAATGTACTCCATTGTGGAAGCTTGTCGACAATGGAAGCATTACATTTTGGGGAAGGAAACAATCATCCACACAGACCACAGGCCCCTGCAGTTCATACAGACACAAGGGAAGTTGCAGAATGATCGCCATCAGAAGTGGTCTACATATCTGCAACAGTTTCATTTGAACATCAAGTATAAGAAGGGTAGCACCAATCATGTTGCGGACTGCCTCAGCCGACCACCGATCGTGGCGCTCACCACTGTGCTCAACTCTTGTGGGCACGAGACTTCTGATTGGCCGCTTCTCTATGAGAGTGACCCAGAATTCGGCCAAACTTACAGAGCACTCTGGGGGAATGCATGAGTTCCAAATTTTCACCTCCAAAGATGCACTTTTATGTCACATGAGACACCTTTGTGTTCCTTGACGTGACAAGATGATATGGAAGCACACTACGAGTCAGAGTCGGCACAGCAGGCATTTCGGTCGAAAACGGTAGCAATCTGTAGTATTTCTATTGGCCCGAGGAACCTTCGAAAGGATGTCAAGCATCACTCACACTTTGTAATACCACGTACCAGCAAACCATCAAGAAGCAATGCCTATATAATCCACTACCTACCACTAGTCGACATTAGGAATCCATCTCCATGGATTACATGTGGATTCAATTAATAAGTAGCGTGTTTTTTGTGGCATAGGCCAATTCTGGTGTATTATGGCGGCCTACGAAGAATATCCACGGCGAGAAGCCAGCTGCTCCAGCTACTTCTATGAGCAGTGTGGGTGCACTTTGGGGATCCGATCTATAATGTATAAATCGGGATAGCGGGTTCTCGGCACATGTTGGTCCAGCCTTTGGTCGATGTTGGATACCAAGCTCACCAAGTCCACAGCTTTCCATCCCCAAACAGATGGCCAGACAGAGGTCGTCAACAGAATGATTGTACACATTCTGCGCATGTACAATTCAAAGCATCCACGCACATGGAACGAGAGCCTCCCTTATGTACAACATAGTTATAATCGGGCTCTCCACAGTTCAATCGGCCATAGCCCCTTTCAGGTGGGCTTGGGATTCCAGCCACTATGTCCCATTGATGTAGCCATGCCATTTGCAGCTGCTCAGGCCAATTCAGCTCATGTCCAGTCTGAAGTTGACAAAGCCGGTAGCTTCATCGAGCGCATTCAACACATCCGCCAACAGGTTCATGATATATTGGACAGAGCCAATGCCAAGTACAAGCAACGCCATGATCAACACCGGGTGCCACACAACTTCCAGGTGGGTGACAAAGTATGGCTACATTTGTAGAAGGAGCGCCTCACTGGACCCCACCGCAAGCTTCGCCCACTCCGATACGGGCCGTACACCATCACCAAGGCTGTAGGGAACAATGCATTCGAGCTCAGTATTCCACCATTCCTTGGTCTGCACCCAGTCTTCAATGTGGATCGCCTTCGTCCTTACTTCCCACCTCTACTGGACACCTCGGACATTGCAGAACAACTCACACCAACTGAGTTAAATCCAGACTGCATGGAACAGGCCACCACAGATTGCATCATGGACATACAAATCAAGAACACTCGCCAGCAGAAGATCCAACTATATCGGGTTGTCAAAGCTGGCCAACTCCTGCACCAAGGAAAGTGGTTCACCAGGGACCAAGTTCAGCAGAAATTTCCTCATCTCATGGAGGAACTTAACGCAATAGGGACCATTGCTTCCTAAGGGGGGAGGAATGATCCAGGTGGATATTGGTGGTCACCCGCCTATTCCACTTGGGGCTCCACCATTGTCTATTTCAGTTTTTCAGTTTCGGCACAGTTTACTATTTTTAGCAGTTTTTCGGGTCCTAAGCTTCCGGAGCCGTTTTGAGGCCCTAAACGACGTTTTTTGGGAAAACGGAGAGCAACATGGGTCCATGGACCCATGTTGCTCATTCCAAATTTGTAGTCCTCAGATAGATCTTTCTAACGAGGTATGGTACGTGTAAAATGGAGATCGTATGCCAAAGTTACGCCCTTGGGAAGTTGAAACACCAATTTACCCAACTGGGGCCCATAGTTTTGGCGCTTCATCTCCTAGGGTTAGGGTTTTGGCTGTTTAGGATTTCCCATTGTTTCCGTGATAGAAATAGGCCCTCGAGCCTCATTGTAACCTGATTCGAGGAGACTGTAAGCATACATCTCTTCGAGAGATAAGCAGCGCCCTAGCTAGTTTTATTTCCATTCTGTCTGTAAGCAAAATTCAGTTCGTTGATATTAATGAAATGAAGTGTTATTTCCACTGCATCTCTGTATTTATGTTTATATGTTTATTCTGTTGCGTTCTTGCATAAATCCGGATCAACAAACTTCATGAGATATTTTGGAATACTGTCGCCCTTCCCCATTTTTATTTTTTTGAGCTTGTCTTTAAGTGCCAACTTCCTCTGGTCGCTTCTGCTTTGGAACAAATCTGTCAAAGCCTTTTACATTAAGAATGGAGTGGCTTTCCCATGAAAGCTGGACACAATATGGTCCTTCACACCTTCCAACATAATTCTTCTTGTCTTTGCTATCTTCTTTTTCCATACGTCAAGTCATGCAACATCGCTAGATCCCGGCTTAGGAACATCGCTATCGATGAACTCCTTCAGTCCATTATCCTTTAGCACCGCCTCCATCCTATCCTTCCAAGCTATGTAATTCGAGCTCCCATCAAGGGCATACTCCAATCGCAACCCATTGAAAGAAATTTCAATGTATACTCAACTTCTGCACCAAGAATTTTCTATAAATTCGAATTGTCCACCAGCACAAACTCAACAATTCTTCACAATTGAAATCTTCAAGAATTAACACTGCTCTGATACCATGTAGAAATTAGTATACACCAAGCATGCATACATCCATATTCCCTTGATCTCACAATATTTAACTTCTTGCAAAATACAGAATCATTCCACTGTTAATATTTTGCGGAAAATTAATTACAAACACATGTGAAGCATAAATAAAAACAATCGCACATAACATAGTTCTTTAACGGGAAAGCCTGAAGCTAAAAACCCCAACTATCATATATTATGTATCATGGATATCATGTAACAATCTCATACAAAGCTTAGTACATAAAGCTCTTAGTACAATCAATCGTCACACACTAACATAGAAGAAATCTGCAAATCCATGCACTGATCTCTGCCCTCCTGCTAGCTTGCCTCCACTGTGCAATCCCTGCTGAAGAATAGCTTTGAATGAATTCGAATTACCCTTTCCTTGACTGGGCAATCCTCATTGGAAACTCCAATGCATGTGTGGCGTAATTAATGCATCACTATAGTCACAACAGATAGTCCATCTTGCCCTTTCACCTATCTCTCCACTGGGTCTCCATTAGAACTGACATGCACTGTAGTTAACTGTTGTATTGTTCAGTTTATTAATGAGTTATTATTTTTGAATTAATTAACTAATTAATTCACTCCACTCTCACTAGTGTATCATTCAGTTAGACTATATACAACTAGCTCAACTGAGTCTAACTAAGTTAAACTGAATACAACTCCATGAACTACTCTTCCAACTCTGTCATAACTTTGCCACTTCAGTTCTAACTGAATCCTCCATGCATGAACCACTAGTAAACCCTAGGAATTGTGCAATTCCTTCAGCCCATTGATTTTCCAAATCTATGCACTGAAATTAAGTGCTCCAAGAGAATAAGTTGTTGTTTATTGTCGGATTATTATTAAGATCTAATAATAATCGACACTTCTATTTTTAGATCAACAATCTATAAATAGATTTCGCCCAATATTCTAAAAATAGAATTTCATCTATTTTTCCAACTTGACCAACCATCCATAAATAGCATCCTGCAACTTCTAAAATATGATTACCATGTCTAAAAATAGACTTGCGCCAAAAATAGCCCGTGGGCCCCCTTAGTGAAGGTGACTCTTTTCACTGAGCTCATCATCTTGTTGAATCTCAATACTGCAAGAGTGACTACTTATGTATATTTTACTCAAATGATGATCAAGAAGTTTAATAGAAGAAAACCAGAGGTAATTCCCATTGAGACATTTCCCGACATTGATGAGAAAACACATGAGGAGCAAAGGGAAGATGTCAGCACTATCACTCCGAAAGAGGAGCAACCTCCACCACCACCAATTGTAGAAGTACCTGCATCAGGAGAAAGAGCACTTTCATATTTGCAAGATGGTATTGAGCTCTTGACATTGGGAGTCCCATGCATAATTCAGGAGATGCATGAGGAAGAGGAGGCAGATACCAGCGTCGGTACAATAGAAGAGGAGCAACCATCACCATTACCAATAGTTGGAGAAGCCATTGCATCGGTTGGAGTAACTCTTGTAGTTTTGCAAGATGTTCCCAAGTTTCAGTTGATCCAAGGTTTGCAAACATTTCTATTCCCTATTATTTGAGCACCTTAGTTTGAGATTTGTGGGATCATGCCATCAGGGTAATTGCATAACCAAAGGTTAGAGCACCTTGTTGATTTGGAGCAGCAAACTATCACTGCGCAGAGGACCCTTGACTTGCTCAAGGAGGAGATGTATAGCCATCCCAGTTTTTCATTGTTGAGCTACACACAACACTTTGTGTTGAAGTGTGGAGTTTTGGAGGATGGGGTGAGCATAGTCCTAATCAGTACAATTATGGGCTATGAGTTCATCATTATGTATGGCCATGAGACAACAGATGCACCATCATGGAGATCAGCAGCAATGTCACTTAGGAGCAGTGATGAGTTGGGGGTTGTTGACCATATAAATCGATCTTGCGGACAAGACCGATCTCCCTAGTATCAGAAGATAGTCTAGCAACAAACAGACAAACAAACCTATCTTTCTCTAGACATATGCGATTTACAAAAGAATACTATAAAGGTGTTAAGGTCTTACCGTAGATCTAATGCTTGTTTGAAGTAATTGTCCTCCGGTCACTTGAAGGAGTTATCTTTAAAGACCTGCAATCACAAACAAGTAAACATTAAATAGCACATGCATAGTAAATATTATAAATCATGCCTATCATAGTGATCAAGGAATCCATTAAATAAATAGTTAATTAACAGCTTATTAAGAAAAATGAATTCATTTGTATTAACTTTGAATGAAAGAAAACCTTACAACCTTAGCCTTGACGTTGAACAGGCCTTCCCGGGGTCCGAAGCAGGAATCTCCTCTACTCTGACAAGTCTTGCACTCTTCCAACCGAGACAGATAGAGGTATGTGATCCTTCCTCACAAAATCTCAGTCAAATGAGTCTAAATCCCAACAACACTTTTCCTCAAATAATACTAAAGCTTCAAATCATCAATCCTATTGTAGTAACCCTTTGAGGCTGCCCTATGCCTCTTTTTATAGTGCAAAAGAGGAGGTTTCAATTCCAACTATGAATGGATAGAATCCTCCTTCAAAGGGATAAGCTCCTCACATCAAGGGGTTAGCTCCTTAAGGCATGGGATGCATGAATGTAAAAAGAGCAAACTTGCCACCGCAAGATTCCTTCCAGAAGCTTCTAGAAATGACTGAAAGTGAGCTTCTGGGTTTACTTTGCACCTTTTTATTCTTTTACAGGGGTCCGCACTTTTAACACATAGAAATTGTGTTCAGGTACGCAGGAGCCATGAACATTAGGTGCGGGACCGCAGGTAAGACAAAGAGAAAGTGCACTAGCAGAGTTTTAGAGACTTTTTGACAACTTTTCTCTTATTTTTAAGGCTTGACATAAGGAACTGATGTGTTAGACTTGCAAAGGAGGAAGTATGAGTGATAATTAGCTCATACAGATAGCAGAATGTCAAAGTGACA
Organism: Pinus albicaulis; assembly: GCA_034641835.2. Taxonomy (NCBI): domain Eukaryota; kingdom Viridiplantae; phylum Streptophyta; class Pinopsida; order Pinales; family Pinaceae; genus Pinus; species Pinus albicaulis. The sequence goes on from CM076570.1 coordinate 971,626,701, forward strand.
ATTTTCAGTGCAACAGATTGCCCCCTAAAGTGCGAAGTCTGTAATAGATGAAGATAGAGTCTGTCATGTATGAAGAGTGAAGTACTTTATCATTTCAAAGATCATCCTGTGGACACCCCAATCGGAACCTGTAAAAACATTCAGTGCAAAACATACATATGTAAACATATCATCGCTGAGGTAGGCATTCCCATACTCAGATAAAAAACTAACTAAACTTGTTCTGATACAAAAATGATTTTAATATTACATCAGTATTGTAAACACAACATGGACGCAACCATCTGTAATGAATAGTCTACTGCATAATAATAAAACTCCTTGCAGCCTGGATGGTAGAAACTAGATCCAGGGTCTTGATTTCTGCTTCCGAACTAATACTATTCTATCCATGCGATTAAATGTGTTGAAGTCGAACATGGTAGAAACCACTTGATTTCCAGCCAATGATGTGGACTGTTAACAAGTGTGAGAGTAACCACCAGTAATGTCAATGGCCCTCAAATTACTCTGTACAATCTATGAAATGTGAATGAATGAGCTGAAGTTGAACATGTCACGGAATCATTCGATCGAAGGTTAATGATGCAACCTATTGTCGAAGGTGAGAAACCTACCATTGAGGCATGTAGATTTCAAGGTACTGACGATTTCTAGATAAACTTCCTAGATAATGAGCTGTCGTCGATAAAAAGTGATCCGTCGTAGGCAAGCCCACAACGCGAAATCATAGATCAAGTTTTGAAGAAATATATTGGCAAGGACTGACTCAGGGATTGTCAAAATGGAAGACAAATATTTTGCAGATGAATGGTTTGTTTGAACTGTCCTCTTGAACACATAATGAAACTGCAGATGGTTTGGTGACAATTGACCCAAAGCTAATACCCAAAAACCGGCTGAAGACTTCCAAAATGGTTTGATTAACTGTTAGGCAAAGGATTTCCCAACCCAGGTGAACAAAAGTGTCATGTTAAAGAGTGGTTAACGGTTTTTCGAATAATCAAAATACAACAAACAAGTTCATTTTTCTCTCTTTTCCCCCACCATTTCTGGCAAGTACCTCTTTATTTTTGACAAGCTTGAGGAGGATAACATTTGCTTGTTTATAAGCTCATCCTTCGGATGAGTCCAACTTAGTTTAAGATTTGAACCCTAATAAGGAGTGGTTCGTTCCTGTTGAAAATTAAACAGGTCCTTTACTGTTAAGTTTTAACGAGTCCAGTATAGGAGAAACTCGGTGTTTTTCAATTTTAGGGAGTCAAAAGAAAAAACTTAAGAAAACTCCATGGGTGTACTTTTTCGTAAATTTAGTCTCTCGAGCCCGAAAAAGGATAAAATAATGTGGGAGAGAACTCTATTGACCGTAATTAGTCAACGTATACCTTTTTCGTAAATAGTCCATTTCAGTCCCTAAAAGGGGTAAACTTATACTGAAGGGACGATCATTCATTTATTTTAACGAGTTCGAATAATCAAGTGCTCAACAATATTTTCATGTTTAGAGAGTCTGAGAAGGGCTTAAAAGAGGACTCCAGATTTCGATTTTTCGTAAGTTTTAACGAGTTCGAAAAAAGGGATAAAAATGTACTCATGGTTTTCTCTTTTTCGTAAGATTTAACGAGTTCGAAAAAGGGATAAAAATGTACTCTTGTGGTCGAATTTCAATTTAATTTACAAGCAGGAAAAGACGGAAAGAACTCAGAATTTTCATGTGTTTTACGAGAATGAAAGATAGCAAAATAATCTCGGGATTTTCATGAGTTTAACGAGTCTTGAAAATAACCGAAATTGACTCAAGATAGGTTTCATTTTTACAAAAGCTTGAAATAGAGAAAAACTATGCTTTAGAGTGGTTTCATTTTTACACAAGCTTGAAACAGAGAGAAAACTGTGCTTGATGCCCCCTAAGAAGGAGTGGTTCATTCCTGCTTAAAAATTGAACAGGTCCTTTACTATTAAATGTTAACGAGTCCATTATAGGATAAACTCGGTGTTTTTCAATTTTAGGGAGTCAAAAGAAAAACTTTAGAAAACTCTGTGGGTGTACTTTTTTGTAAATTTAGTCTCTCGAGCCCGAAAAAGGATAAAATAATGCGGGAGAGAACTCTATTGACCGTAATTAGTCAACGTATACTTTTTTCATAAATAGTCCATTTCAGTCCGTAAAAGGGGTAAACTTATATTGAAAGGACGATCATTCATTTATTTTAACGAGTTCGAATAATCAAGTGCTCGAAAATCTTTTCAATTTTTGAGAGTCTGAAAAGCGCTTAAAAGAGGACTCCAGTTTTCACTTTTTTCGTAAGTTTTAATGAGTTTGAAAAAATGGATAAAAATGTACTCATGGTTTTCTCTTTTTTCGTAAGTTTTAACGAGTTCGAAAAAGGGATAAAAATGTACTCTTGTGGTCAACTTTCAATTTAATTTACGAGCAGGAAAAGAAGGAAAGAACTCGGCATTTTCATGTGTTTTACGAGAATGAAAGATAGCAAAATAATCTCGGTATTTTCATGAGTTTAACGAGTCTTGAAAATAACCGAAATTGACTCAAGATAGGTTTCATTTTTACAAAAGCTTGAAATAGAGAAAAACTATGCTTTAGAGTGGTTTCATTTTTACACAAGCTTGAAACAGAGAGAAAAATGTGCTTGATGCCCCCTAAGCGTAACTGCTAGAGCGCATTGCCCCCCAGCTTCATTTCATTCAACTAAGTACACTGCTGGTAAGTAATAGCTGGATGGAATGAAGGTTCATTTATGAGATCATATGAAAGACTCGGCTTTAAAACTATAAGAAAATTATGCAAAAACTGAAAATAACTAACCTGAATATACGACTTAACATTTACGAGCTCTAGTTAAAGACTCGACTCAATTAGGGGAGGATTTGTTTCATTTTTTTAATGAGCTTGACACAGGAAAAGAACTATACTCATGGCAACATGTTTCATTTTTTTAACGAGGTTGACATAGTAAAAGGAACTTTCCTCTTGATCCACTAATTCATTTTTAATGAGGTTGACACAGTAAAAGGAACTTTCCTCATACCTGATTCATTTTTTATGAGGTTGACTCAGTAACAGGAACCACCCTCAGAAACTACTTATTTCTAATCTATTAATCTACTCTCTACAATCTACCTACTGATTAATTTTTTAATGAGGTTGACACAGGAAAAGAACTGTCCTCATACCTGATTCATTTTTCAACGAGGTTGACACAGGAAAAGAACTTTCCTCTTGGAAGCTTGTTTCATTTTTTAAACAAGCTTGACACAAGAAAAGGAACTATGCTCTCGACTAACTAATTCATTTTTTAATGAGGTTGACACAGTAAAAGGAACTATCCTCACACTCACTGATTCATTTTTTAACGAGGTTGACACAGTAAAAGGAACTATCCTTGGACTCACTGATTCATTTTTGAACGAGGTTGACACAGTAAAAGGAACTATCCTAGGAAACTTGATCATGGCTTCCATCTGGAAGAAACACATGTCAATGGACACACCTTGATCATGGCTTCCAAGAGGTCTTCATCAGAAGGAAGAATAGTTCTCTAGAAGGAACACATGTCAAAGGACTCAAAAGGGATAAGAACATCACGTTAAAATAATTCCATAGAGTTTTCCATGTCAATTACCGGATCTAAGTCAAAGGAAGACGAGCAAACAGTGAGAGGTTTACTTACATCAGTAATTGAAAACATGGGACTAGTTGCCACATAATTAACCCGTGGCGGGGTAGATACCACTTTAGAATTAGGAACATTTAGGGGTGTCATATTATTGGTAGTCGAAACAAGACTAGGGAACGAAAGCTAGTCTACAGTCACAATATTTCCATTGTGCGGGAAAGACATCATGTGAAAGAGTGTCGATACTACAACTGTCATTGCATAGACATAGTCTCGCCCAAGGAGTAAATTGAAATCCAAAGGGCCTCTAACTACCATAAGATCAATACATACATTTTTACCTTCCAAAGTAATAGAAAACTTAGGAAGGATCCCTAAAGGTTCACTAATGGTTCTGTTAAAAGCTTTCAGATTCTGTGTAATAGGCACAACCTGAGGGGAACCCAAAGCTTTCCAAGCAGTTGAGGATAAAATACTAACAGAAGCACCTTCATCTACGTGTGTGCGATGTATGTCCCTACCACCAAACTTCACAATGATTTGGAAAGGGATGGAGGAAGGAAGATGAGGTTCTGTCAGTCTATTCCAATCAAAGGAAAAGAGCTCAGTACTTGGAGGGGGTTCTGTAGAAACAGGTGAAATGCCCCCTAGCATAGAAGAATTTGATGTAACAAGAAGAACCTAAGAGATATGAAGTTCACTCTCTACAGGGAGAATGGGATCGACCGAATGTGAAATCGAATCAACCACTTGATCAACTAATGGATCATCAACCTGAGTGATATGAGTTTCACTCTCCAATGGAAGAGTGGGATCAACTGTACTTGAAATTAGATCAATCACTCCGTCAGTTGACGGTAGGTTGGGAGAAAGTTTACAGTAACTAGTTGGAAATTCTTGCTGTGAAACAGTAAGGTTTTCCAATAATTTTGAGGCTTCATCCATGTGAGGGAAAATGTGAGTTTGATTACTCCCTTTGCATAACTTACAAGGAAACCTAACTTTACCCTTTTTCCCAGGAACCTGACTATCACTGGTTGATGGATCAACGGAAAGTTGATGAGATTTTTCTGACCATACTTCCAAGACCTTTGGAATATTGGGACAATTAATAAAGAAGTGGTCACCCTTACAAAGCTTGCAAGGGTATTTGGGTTTACGATGCATGTTGGAGGTTTCCTCAACATTACTAACACTTACAACCATGGTTGACTGGTTGACTTCTTTCTTATCTTGCTTCTTCTTCTTCTTCTTAGCCACCTGGTTACTAGTGTCAAGGCTTTTACCAAGCGAAGAGGAAGAAATGGAAGAAGAAATATTAGGCTAAGAAGGTAAAGGGTCAACAGAAGGTTGGTGATGTTGAGATGGTGAACTCTGTTTAGGTGAAGCATCCAGTTGAGGTGGAGCAATTGGAGTATTCGGGGCCAACGAAGTTGAAAATAACCATATCGGTAAACCTATTGTAAATCCAGGTAATGACAAAGTAGCCATATAAGGAGGACCAACATTTCCAAAGCAAGGAAAAGTACTAGGATTCTCGTTAAGAGGGACTCCTTGGTTGGTAAATTCCGAAACAGTTGCCATTATATTCAACTTCAGTGAATTTTATTAACAATTTAAAACTAAAATTAACAATTAACAATTCACACCTAACAATTAAAATTCACAATTCACACCTATGGTCTCTAAAAAGTAAAAACAAACAAATGAACATGCGCTATCAAATCTAGGAGTCAAACCACACACAAACAGTAGATTCCCGCACTAAAAACACTAGTTGGTGATGAAATCCAACATCGTAGAATTTTAATGCAGAAATGGCAATTAGAATAGTTACCCCGACAACCTGCTTAATGAAACATATTGGCACAAGTTTCTTCACAAAACCATCTCGAGTGAAGAGAACCCCCCAGAGAGTCCAAGTGAGTATAGTCGACGTCTGCTCCAGGTACAGTGAGATATTTCCTTCACCGTCACCTTAGGAAATAATCTTAAGTTTATGGACACTAAGGTTACCAACAACAACAAATACAACTGGGGGGACAATCTACGATCTGATTCTACATGCAAGGGCAGAGTAACAAAGCTCAATCCCCTTGAAGGCTCCTCAACATGGTCAATCCGAGGTTTACCAACAAGTGACCCCAGGCTCCTCGACAATGGTTAATCCGAGGTTTACTAACAGGTGACCCTAGGCTCCTCGACAATGGTTAATCCGAGGTTTACCATTTGTAATGTGCGCAAATCTTATATCTTCCCCGATGAAACAGAATTGATTGTCTCAAAGGTTTGGACATGATCTCATGATTAACTCCTTTAAGAGAAGCTTCCCAGAATGTACCAGTTACAATTGGATTTATTTCCTACCGCAAGATTTATCTACTTGTTTGTTTTAGTTGCTTTGGAAAGTTAACTACAACCTATTCCAAAGCACTAATCCTGAGCTAGATTGGTGGAAAGAGCCCTAAAAATGTAAAAATTACTAGATGAATTTTAATTAAGCGCTGTGTTATTTAGGTTGTTATTACTCAAAAGGGTAAATGGATATGAAACCAATGGTGTTATGACCCGACCCAAAACTAAATGCAATCGAATATGATAATGTAATCTTTTCAATTTGATGAATCCTAACTAAAGTAAGGAGAGAGTTTTCATTCACTTCCAACAATGCAAAAAGTTGATCACTAAGAGAAAATATAACAAATTCTCTAATGCACTAATTTCATCAAGAAAAACTAATGCAAATCAATTCCAAAACAATTTTATTTTTATTTTTTTTAAACAAGCATAAAAACATCTAAATTCAAATCAAAGCAAACTGATCTAAATCTTCGATTGATTTTTCAGAATGTAAACTATGCAGTTGTAATCTATGCACAATTCTCTCATATTCTGAAAATGAGAATTCTAACTATGCAAATGTGATCTATGCAAGAGAATTCTCAAACACAAGATGATTCTAATGTAATCTAAGAACCAATCAAGTGTAAGTAAAGAAAATCGGGTGAGAGTTCCAAAGATCAAAAAATAAAAACACTCAAAGGCGATTAACACTCATACACAATTTAGCCCCCCCCGGTGAATGAGAGGGAATTTTTTGTTTTGCAAAAACAAAAGAAAAAAATGCAAAATTGTGAAAAGACTGAGACAAACTTCAAGTAATGACCAAAGGAAATCAAATTAAGAATTTCTCAAAAAAGAGACTCAAAACACCCTATTAACTTAACGAAGATTGATGAGATGAAAAATTTTCTGAAAGAAACTCATAAACAAGGCTTTTTGACAGAAAAATACAAATCTGGGTAGACACTAAGAGTCCTAAATCAAATCTAAACTTAAACTGGAAGGAGAAATCTTAAGTTTTTCAAAAATTTGACAGGGTCCGCAAGCTCCAGAGCAAATAGGTGCGGTCCCGCACTAGTTACTCAAGGAAAGTGCGGAGATGCCCGCACTGTGTGTGAAGACAAAGTGCAGTCCCCATAAAAATTCAAGAAAAACACAAAAGACTTCAAAACTTTCCAAAGCAAAGTAAATCTAAGTTACCCAAGCTAGTATACATCAATCAGAAATCGGAAAAAAAAACAATTTTCTCAAGTCAAAACAAAGGAAAACCAAAAATCAAAATCTTTCCCCAGTGGAGTCGCCAATTTGTTGACCGGATAAATCGATCTTGCAGAAAAGACCGATCTCCCTAGTATCAGAAGATAGTCTAGAAACAAACAGACAAACAAACCTATCTTTCTCTAGACATATGCGATGTACAAAAGAATACTATAAAGGTGTTAAGGTCTTACCGTAGATCCAGTGCTTGTTCGAAGTAATTGTCCTCCGGTCACTTGAAGGAGTTATCTTTAAAGACCTGCAATCACAAACAAGTAAACATTAAATAGCACATGCATAGTAAATATTATAAATCATGCCTATCATAGTGATCAAGGAATCCATTAAATAAATAGTTAATTAACAGCTTATTAAGAAAAATGAATTCATTTGTATTAACTTTGAATGAAAGAAAACCTTACAACCTTAGCCTTGACGTTGAACAGGCCTTCCCGGGGTCCGAAGCAGGAATCTCCTCTACTCTGACAAGTCTTGCACTCTTCCAACCGAGACAGATAGAGGTATGTGATCCTTCCTCACAAAATCTCAGTCAAATGAGTCTAAATCCCAACAACACTTTTCCTCAAATAATACTAAAGCTTCAAATCATCAATCCTATTGTAGTAACCCTTTGAGGCTGCCCTATGCCTCTTTTTATAGTGCAAAAGAGGAGGTTTCAATTCCAACTATGAATGGATAGAATCCTCCTTCAAAGGGATAAGCTCCTCACATCAAGGGGTTAGCTCCTTAAGGCATGGGATGCATGAATGTAAAAAGAGCGAACTTGCCACCGCAAGATTCCTTCCAAAAGCTTCTAGAAATGACTGAAAGTGAGCTTCTGGGTTTACTTTGCGCCTTTTTAATCTTTTATAGGGGTCCACACTTTTAACACGGAGAAATTGCATTCAGGTACATAGGAGCCATGAACATTAGGTGCGGGACCGTAGGTAAGACAAAGAGAAAGTGCACTACCAGAGTTTTAGAGACTTTTCGAGAGCTTTTCTCTTATTTTTAAGGCTTGACATGAGGCACTGATGTGTTAGACTTGAAAAGGAGGAAGTATGAGCGATAATGAGCTCATACAGATAGCAGAATGTCAAAGTGACAATTTTTAGTGCAATAGGGGCCCAACTATTCTTGGAGCATTCCGATGACCGCTTCAATTATGAAGCATTGGATGGGCAGATGGTCAATGATAGACATCTTGTGATGGATAACATCTTCCATTATTATGATAGATATTTCTTGATGAGCACCTCACAGCTCAAAGAGAATTTTTTGCATACAGCATATTCGGAACGTTATGGGTTCTACCGGGTCATTGATGAGAGGTCCTCATGGAGATATCTCTAGGAGGTTGCACTTCAACATATCATGGAGTGCAAAGATAGTCATCAGATTGGGGAGGATGGTATTCTCCATTAGGTAGAGAGTTACCCACAGTTGGATGGATGGGTGAGGATGATGAGCAAGTAGTTGGTAAGCTACTTGCAGATCTATGACACGGGGCAACAAGAAGCATGGTTGCATTGGTTTCTTTTGGGTGAGTATGGTTACAACCCAACATTTCATATTTGTATCATCCATGCCTTGAATAGTATTGGTGTGATGCAGCAGCAAGAGGCATGGTTGTGCTGTCTACTCTTGAGAGAGCTTGGCCATGATATGAAATATCACATGTCCATGTATGTGATTTTTTTTGGGACATTGCATGACTCCCACATGATGTCGCAACAGGGAGCTTGGTTATGTTGGGCTGATGTGACATTCTACATGTCAATCAGTATGTTGTTACTACATGGCTTGCATGATGATGATGTAAGGTGGCAGCAAGAGTCATTGCTTCTTTGGTTACTCTTGGGAGAGTATGGGTTGACTTTATCCCATACCTTGCATGATAAGGAGGGGGGATGGCAACAGGAGGTCTTACTACATTAGCTTCTGTTAAGAGAGTATGACCACTATACTTGGTATGATGATGGGGTGGTATGGCAGCAAGAGGCATTATTGCAGTGGCTGTTATTGAGAGAGTATGGTTCAACAATTCACATGTCAACCCATATGTCTCTGTTTCCTATTTTGCACAATATTGAGATGATTCTTGGAGCAAGCAGGGCAAACAGGGCCAATGATGGGAGCATGGAGAGGCACATCCTACTCCATGTAGCATGGGTTGGAGAGATAGTTCATGAGTTGGGACTTTCCTTTGGGGGGAGGAACCAATTCACTTCATATGTCTCATGCAGAGAATAGGCTTTGGAACAACATATGGTTGCCACTTGGAGGTTCAGTGATGAGGAGAGGCATATAGCTATACAATTGGAAGCCATTCTACACATTCTAGAGAGGCAAATATGGAGTTGGGCATTCATTACACATTGGAGCATATGGGGAGACCTTCTATATGACGATGCCATTTGGAGGGAGGAGGATTGTTGTAGCATTCACTTTTGTAGTTGCTTGAAGACAAGCAACATTTTGGTGGGGAGTATTGTAATATTCCCAATTTTCCATCAGTAAATTGGAATATTATAGTTCTTACTTTTCTCAATTAATTAAGTAAATAAAAGGGTGGAGGAATCCATAAACCCCATAGATGAATAAAATCCACTTTTGTTGTGTGAATATGGGTTAGTAGATAGTAGATTAGCATCATGGAGTAGTGGATCAACTCATTAATGAAGGAAGAGTGGAGATTATTGAGGGATAGTGAGGAAGATGATGGAGATAGTGGGGGAATAAAAGTAAGATCATAGAGCATTAATGATGCAATGATGGAGGAAGTGGTGCATTAAATGCACACACAATGGAGGGAATGGAGATTAATTGCAGAGATCATAGAGATCATGGAGAGACATCACAGTCTTCATGGAGACTAGTGGCCACATGTGTAGCGCAATTATGAGGTGGGCCAAGGCTAGGTAAGGCTCACAACCATATAAGGAAGATGAGGGAAGAAAAGCAAATCAGTCTTGAATTTGATATTGTTTTTTCGTTTGACATTTCTTTGCACGCTTCAACTGTTTATCTAAGTCTGGTGTGTTGTTTAGCACACGGGTGTTCCCAAGCGGGAATCCCACCCTTACCCATGGGGGACTTCAAGTGCATACTATGTGAAAGTTATTTTGAGCAACTATTCATCATCCAACATTGGTGCCACATTCAACCCCTCTCTTTTGCATACACAGCTTCAGGAATTACGCATTCTTGTCTTAGGGTTTGAGAGGAGGAAGGTAGTTCTTAGCATTTCAGCTAAGAAACCAGTGGAGGGTTCATCCTTTCATCATGTGCTTCCATTGGTTTATTCACAACTTGGTGGTTTTAAAGGATAATTGGCACTGCTTGTATGGGACATCGATGGATGAAGGGAAGGAAGCCATGAAAAAACCCCTTCGTAGTTCTAGGGCAGAAAGGGACGTAGCCACTATTGTTATAACATATCACATCTTCACTTCCTTGGAGCAACAATGATGTGTCTAGTAGTTAGAGAAACACACCAAAGTAGCAAGGACGATGATAAAAAAAGGCCATATAGAAAGAGAAATCATGGAACTTGATAAGTATTTAGGAATTTCAAGAACGCGGGACACAAAATTCCAATGCACTTTGGGAATTATACTAACTTACAAAGGGTTTCATTGCACGGGTGTTGTCCCTGCAGGAAGAGGTGCAATAACTCATTGTTGATAGGTTGGATGCTCTCGAGAGACATAACAGGTTCTTAATAACCCCAGTCTCCTGGTTAATGAAAATGTAAGGTGGAAATGTTTAGGTTTGAGCACCAAGAACCTCCAAGGAGGTTACCATCACCCTCTTTGACAAGGCAGAGCACCCTAGTGTGCCCTAACCTTCTAGTTCTCTTCTTGGTCTTACAAAGTTTGTTGGTTTCCTTCTTGATTTTTTATAATACTCTTTGGTTTACTGTGTTACCTAATGCTTGATACATTTAAGGTCCAGTTTTCCCTTGTGCGTTGGTCGAATTTTGTTGCAATAATTGTTACATCTCGGTTTCCTAGGGAAATATCCTCAACTTAATTTTTGTTACAATCTTTGACAAGATCATGGGTCTGTAACATCTTCGTTTCCTCTCATAAGACAAGATGCTAAGTTGGATTTTTTTTGTATTTTTTTGTCATGATTACAAACTTACCTCTAACAATTACACCAACAATTTTTAATAAAAAATTTATACACCAAAGCAAATAATATATATTATATATAAATGAGATGAAAATGACTTACTGACTTAAAATTTTAAAATAAATAAAAATAAAAATAAAAACTAAGAAGGGTTTGAATATCTCCTTTTTCTACTGCCATGTTAAGTAAATGATATTTAAAAGATATTAGTTCTATTCAAATTTAATAAACATATAAAATAATTTGAATAAACATTATAAATAAAATTTTATTTATTTGATTATTTTTAAGATTTTTAATTTAGAAAAAAATTTACGAATGAACTTTTTTCCTTTAAGTTAAATTTAAATTTAAATATTTTTGAAAATTGAAAAGTACACTTTTTATTAATTTAGATTCAATTTAAGTTTCTCTTAACTTCAAATCTATTAAGAGTCGAGAGAGATGAAATATCTTGAGATTCTAACCTCTTTTAAAGTGAAAGAGATTTTCTCAAGATATTTGATCTTTCTTTTAAGTTTCTCTTAACTTCGGATCTATTAAGAGTTGAGAGGGATGAAATATCTTGAGATTATAACCTCTTTTAAAGTGAAAAGAAATTTTCTCAATATATTTGATCTCTCTCAAGGCTTAGTAGATCCATAGTTAAAATTAATCTAATATTATTTATATTTATATAAATTTCAAGTTTCCATATAGAGATATCCTTATTTTTAATTTTATTCAAATAGATATAGTTAAAAAAAATTTACAATTTTAAAATTTAATTTTTTAATATGATATGTGTATATGTGTGTGCATGTGTGTAGTCAAACTTATAGGTGAAATTGCTTTTTCACTTGAATATGGTAAAACAATTTCAAACAAGATTTTGATTATTGCTATTTAAAATACTTTTTTGAATGCATAAATGTATTCAACTTTGTGAAAAACCTTGCACTCTAATTATATACATTAAACAACTTAAACTACAAAAAAATGCCCTAAAAAAAGGTTATTGGGTCTATTTTTAAAAATCAAGTTTAAAAGTAACCAAAAAATACCTTAAAAAGGCTATTTATATTACCTACATGTTTTTATTATTTTAAGAGTGTGCATGGTAGGACTATAAAAATTGATTTTCATGTTGACTGCTATTCATTTAGAATTGAAAAATGCGACTTATAATGTTTAACTTTGAAAAATAAATATTTGTTTTTCATTGTATATTTTTTTCTTTTTTTGTGACCAAGTGAGAGCTTTAAACGTTGAATGTCAAAGAACACAACACTTCATTATAAAGGCAATAACCAATTAAGCTACCCCTTGGGTTTTATTTTTCAATCATTATTTAAAAAAATATTTTTCAAACATTTAATTGAACTATAACTCAAAAGTCTTATTGCATCCTCTGTACAATATAATGTCATGTGAATAATTGTCTCACATGCTTTTATGGATATGGTTAATATATTTTAGATATTGCAATATTAAATTTAATTTAATATTAAATGTATATTACTATCTAGCTTGAAAAAATTATTGGTATTTTTTTTAATAAATACAAAATTACAATACATATATATTTTTTTAATTAAAAAAAAAAAATACATATTTTTTTACATTGCCTCTGCACATCTTCTCTATACTAGATTGTAAAGCACCTCTAGATGCAAAAGTGTCATGATATAGATAAATGTATTTTTGGATTAATCACATTATTAGGATTAAGTGACTAATCCTAATGATGTGATTAATCTGAAAGTACATTTATTTACATTATGGATCACAAAAATCTTAAATCTAACAAGAATCATGATGTTTTTCCATATCTATTAAATTAAATTTAAATTCAAAATCTTATTAAAAATTAAACATTAAAGAAACCAAGGAAAATTTAAGTAAGCCTTATCTCATTCCTCTATGATATATTAGTTAAATAGATACATTTTTTTTGCGTGTTGTTTTTATTTAAAAATAAGAATATTAAATAAATAGTATTTTAAGATGATGATGATAGTAGCTTAGTGGTTGTGATGTTGACCCATGGTCAAAATTTAATCTTTCCCGGCCTTTCTAAAGGGTTCATTTCTTTCTGGAAATATAATTTCTAAATTACTTTTAAAAAAATATTAAAGTTATATATATATAATCTAATTATTTGAAATTACTTAATTAAATTATTTAAAAACTAATTATTTGGAAATATTTAGTTTTAAAAATTTAATTATTTGAAAATTACCTAATTGCAAAAATGAAGATATGTCCAAGAAAAGAATTTGTCTAATTGTTTAAAAATTTGAAGTTATCTAATTACAAAAATTGAAAATTGTCTTCTTACAAAAATCAAAACAAATGAAAATAAATTGTTACACCTAAATTGGAAATTGGAATAATGATATGCTAGTAACATGGATTTTTCTTTTTATAAGTATCACTTGATCCACAACCATCAATAAATTAAAATGGTAATAAGTTATTGATATGGATTTTTTTTTTATAAATATCACATATTGAGGAATAAGTTGTTAGTAAAAAAGTGATTTTTTTATATAAGTATTGTTGGAAATAATTATTGACTTCATCAATAGGCATGGTCAAGAAATGAGTCATTAATAGTTTGTGGTTAGCCTAAATAGATTAACATGATCATAGAGTTGTTAGATCTTGACATAGTTATTTATTTATTTTTTCCAGAGAGGAAAAAACACCATGTATTTATATGGAAAACACATGTACATTGAAACTACATAACAAAATAGAATATAGCATTTGACTGCCATGCTCATATCACAACCTATATAAAGACATAAATGCTATTTTGTGAAACATAGCACATGCACATCCAGACCACTGCATGGTACTTGTACCTATCCTCATATGATTTTCACAGGAGAAGATTATCTGCTAAGCCAATCCAGGTAAGTACCAATTGTTCAAAACGTGACAACATTAAGCAGAGAAGACAAAAAAAAAGGCAAGCATGATTCCTACACAATACAAGTAAATATAAAAGAGGATCAATGCCATACAACAGCAGACAGCTCCGAAAGCAATCAAGGGGTTGGGATAGAGTACTCATTGAGCAGTTGAGCCCCTTTATAATGTTGGATCACCATGCTGCGAAAAGAAGTCCGCAACCCACGTTTGGAGAGAAGATCTGCTCTCGAATTTCCTTCCATGTATATGTGAATCAATGGAGGCATACTAAGATTGGCCCCAAGGTGTTGAATGCGCTGACTCCATCCTTGAAGACCATTGGGCTGAAAGAAAGACTTACCACTTATGCCATCTATGATGATTTTTGCATCCTGTATATGTGAATTGTCCTAAGCTGGAGATTGTAAGCCATCCAAAGATCACTCCATAAGGCCAATACCTCTACCTTCGAGTTACTGCCCTTTCCCCCATTCCAAAAGAGATGGAATATTTCCTGATTATCGACCTTAATCCAGGCTCCGCACCCACATACTCCCCCCTATTGAGCCCCATTGAAAAATGCCACTGGAAGAGAGATGGGATAAGGCCTAAGGCGATGGGACAAATCCTTTAAAGCTAGAGGAGGGGAGGAAACACCATAGATCCATGATAAAATAGCCCCATGTATGTGAGACAAGGATAGAGGGAAATTTTCAAAGAGGAAGCAGTTTTGGGTCTTCCAAAGCTCTAAAAAAAAATGAAAGGCAGAGCTTTATAACAAGAATGCAACGACCCCCAATCATTGAAGGCACCTAAAATACTCAGTGGCTTCCAACCTGGATTGAGAAAAAAACCAGAGAAGAGGGCCCAAATATTGAGGATAACAGGGAAAGAAATGAAGAGATGCAAAATAGATTCAGAATTATCCAGACAAAAAACACATCGACTAGGACCATGGAACCCCCTCTTAATGAGGTTGTCCCAAGTCAGAATGCATTTTTTCCATATAAGCCATCCAAATAGTAAGATTTTGGCTGGTATGTGCCAAGACCAAAAAGGGAGGAAGGGTGAGGGACGCTTGTCCTCCATTTGATTGAAAATAAGGTGTTGATAAGATTCGACAACAATGATGGCATTCCCCTTCAACTCCCCTTCCCAAATGATGTGGTCTCCTCCTCAATGAAGACAAAGGCCCCCAGTTTGAAGAAACTCCATATAAGCCAGCCAATGACCAGCATCATCATCCCTCAACCCCAAGGAGGATGCCGATTTCCAGATCGGGCATCCAAGATGACAGTGTGAGATTACTTGTGATAGAAAGAAGATACCCCGTTGAGATAAATTGTGAAGGAGGTGTGGATCCAGATTTAATGAGTTCGGGCTTATCCCCGTTATTTTTCCATACCCCAGAATAATGTTCTGTCCATTGCCAAATTTCCAGGTCAGGCGTCCTGCAAAAAGATACATCACCTTTTGAAAACCATTCCATATGAAGGAGCTGTATTTTTTATGGGCATACAAATTCTTATACAGTTGCAGCAGGGGAGGCTCGTCCAGATATTTTAATTTTATTATGTTCGGCCAAAATCCCGAGCTTGTGAGCGCCCTCCATAGAGATTTCATCAGAAGCGCATGAGAGAAAAGGCGCATGTTCAACAATCTCCACCCTCCATATTTCTTGGGCACCGATATAGACTCTAGTTTACACAAATGAAACTTTTCTATGCCTTTTGCACCCGACCATATGAACCGGGACATGACAAATTTGATGAGCGCGATGATCTGCATAGGGAGATAGAAAAGATGGACCTAATACACCGCTAGTTACTGAAGCACCGCCTAAACCAGAATGTACCTACCACCCAGAGACAACCAACGATGAGCCCATTTTTTAATCCCGCGATTAAATTTATCCACCAGCCATGTCCAATCCCCCGATTTGTAACCACATGCTTTCAGCCTGAAACCAAGATATTGCATGCCCTCTGAGATGTGGACTGTCAGGACCTCAAATAAACCAGCCATTACTTCTATCATATTGGTGTCCCCATATTCATAAACCATGACAGATTTTCATTCATTAACACAATCACGTTTTTCATGTATTTCTCATTTTTCATGTAGCAGGGTCCATCGAAAGTATGCAACATGGGTACTCCTTGGATGAGGAATTATACTCCTGCTCGAAATTTGAGTAAAAACTTTGGGAGATAAGTTGAAAATACGAGTTGAGATTCCCTTCCTTCAGACATTGAGTGCAACTTTTTAGCTTCCATGTAGTCTCTTGGATCTTCAGAATTTCAATTTTCCTTTTTTTTTTTTTTCCAGTTGTTCTAATGACTGATATACCTGAGCATCCAGAGGATCCCACTTCATATTCTCATAGATCTCTGTCACCATTCTTGAAATTTTCATAATTTCATCCTTCAATCTTTCCTTTTTACAATGCTCCCAATACTTCACCCTGCGCTTCAGCAGACGGAGTTTAATTGACAGAGCCTTCCATATATTGCCTTTTTGTCTCATTCCTTCTTTTCTCCAATATTTTTCCACCAGTAGCTGGAATTTGGGATCCTTCAACTAGATTCTGTTAAATTTGAAAGGTAATATTTTTCTGTCCATTTCCATATGCCATGTCAGACAAATGGCAGAGTGGTCTGATAGAGAGGTTGAAATGATTCGCGATCTCAAATTCCAAAGCTGTTCACACACATATTCATGTGCCATAAACCTATCTAGCCGTTTTCCAATGAATTCATCATCGGTGTAATGTCCCATAATAATTAGAAAATAATAAATAATATATAAATAATATAATATAATTTAATAAATAAGTAAATAAATAAATAGTCAAGAGAATAATAAATAGGTAATAAATAAAACATTAAACAATAACTGGAGTTCTAAATAAAATAGTAAATAATAAACTGGAGTCCTAAAACAATAAACGATAAGTAAAGTTAAAGAAAGAATTAATTAACAAAAGTAAATAAATTAACAAAGAGTTAAAGAAACTAATAGAAAGAAAGTTAAAGAAATAATTAATTAACAAAAGTAAATAAATTAACAAAGAGTTAAACTAAGAAACTAATAGAAATAAAGTTAAACTAAGAGAACACTAAATTAAGTAAAGCTAACAAAAAGTAAGAGAACACTAGATTAAGTAAAGCTTAAGTTGCATGTTGACACAGTGAATGTGTGCATGTGGTTCCCATTCCATTGTTTGGTCTATTTAATAGACATTGAGGAAGATTCAAAGATCATTCATTCTTTCATCTATTCTCGGGGGTGGCCAGCTGAGCCTACGGTTGGGTGGAGAGTTGTTCCCAAAACTTTGTTGTGGTCAGCAGGATTCAGATCGCGTTCAACCTTGGAGTCTCAAGTAAGGAAAATCGCCATTACAGGTAAGTTGTTTTGCTCATGTTTATGAAAATTCCACGATGATTAGTTAAACAGTTTTTGGGTTGTTTATTCATTGTTTATGTGATATAATTAATTTCATGTTAAAATTGGGGTTGTTACATATGGTATCAGAGCGGGTTTCAACTCTATGTGACCTCTATGTACCCAAAAAAAAAAAAAAAAAACATGCATATCAATAATTTTGTTTCTAATGATAAAGTGAAATTCAGCTGAAGTAAATTAAATATAAATTTTAAACTTTTTTTTACCATAGATGCATTCAAATTTTTAATATATAGATATATAATTATATACATAATTTTGTCAAATTAAATAATTTGAAGATAAAAAACCATTATATATATATATATATATATATATATATATATATATATATATATATATTAAATATAACCCTATACACTTCTTTGCATTTATACTTATTATACTTATTAATCTTTGTCATGTGTTGGTTTAATATAAATTATAATTATATTAGGTTTAACACATAGATCACACTAGTTGTAAAGCATACCAACTTATATATAAATATATAGTTCAAAAGTAGAATGTGTTATTCAAAATTTATATATATATATATATATATTTTTGTACTTTTGGGTTAGTTAGTTATGCATATGTCAAATTGTAGAATTAGAATGTTGAAGTTGAGTTCAAACTCATGTTTTCACTTAATCATTTAAAATTATTTCCTTTTAATATAAATTATATTTAAAAAATAAATATGAAATTTAGAATTAAGTTTCATAACTAAATTGTAATATCTGAGTTATTTATCATTAAGAAATTTTTTTTATTTTTTTCCAAATTAAAAATATGTATGCATGTTAACAAACATTAAGTGATGTCATTTAATATTTAACATTAAGTGATTTATTTATTTATTTTGAGCTCTTATTTAACTTTTAATCGGAGCGATTTAGTAGAATTATAAGATCCAATTAAGAAGTAGTTATGAGTCATGTGTTTTATATTATTCTATTACATAAAAAGTAAAAGTTAAAAAAAAATTAAAAAAAAAAAATTAAAAATTTGATCAAACTAAGAGTGTTGTCTTTCAAGCCGCAACACCCGAATCCCATGCAGAAATATTCCAGTTAAGACCTATTTACTGTACTTGCTTTCTAGAATAATATATATTTTACAATAACGTAAATTTTGAGGCATCCTATAAACAAATCAGCATAAATTTCCAGGGAACAATTCAATAATACATTATACCAACCATCTCTGAAATTTGCTTCGATTATAGATCTCGCTCTGAATCTTGGAGTGCACCCAAATCCCAAGATTTAATTTGGAAGAGGCATCAAAAGTTTCAACAGTTGTGGGATTTCTGTTTTAATTGGGGGCATAATGGAAAATTGACAAATGAACATAGATCACTATAACTATATTATTATTAATATTTTTTTTTTTTTTAAATCACTTTAAACTAGTTTTTTTTTTTTTTTAAATTAATTCTAATTACGGTGAATCCGAGCAAACCATTCGATTTTATGTTTACAAAAGTCAATCTTGCAATCTTGGCAAAGATGTTGATATAATCGGGAATAAAAAATTAAAATCTCACCCTACATATTATACTATTAATATGCAGAACTTAAGTTTACCTTGACATTATATTCATCACGCTGAATACTCATTTTATTAATGTGCGGAACTTAAGTTTACGTTTACGTTCACGTTCACATTGTATTCATCATGCTAAAAAGTATTCATTTTAAATACAATACTAAAATCTAGAGGAGATATTATTTTTTTTGAATTGTAATTTATTTAATAGAATTGTTGTTTTTAACTAAATTTTTTTGAACTTTAATATGTAATTTATTGAATAGAATTGTTGTTTTTAATTAATTTTTTTATATTAAAGAGCAAAGTCTCCATTAAGGATCTTTAAATATGTATGCTATAACTAATTGTGGAATTTGTTTTTCTTAACCAACTAACATTTCTGTATTTTTATGTTTAAAATATGATTTTTGGATTTTTATTTTATGTTTATTAGTCTAATAAAATATGACTTTTGGATACATAATTGTATGATTTTGTTATAAATATTAATGATAAAAATTAAGTTGACATATTTGGTCTTTAATTATTTTTTGTTTAGAAATATTTTTTTTGGGTCAATTAAAGAGTGTTTAGAAATATTTTCTTTTGGGTCAATTAATGAGTGAAACAAAAGAACTTGTGACATTTAATCACTTTACAAAACCTGGAACTAATGGGTTGGTGGATGATTTCTAAATTTTAAATATATTCAGTTTTTGGTCAATATGTTTTTTTTCTTTCCTAAGAATTTCTTTCATAAGGATTGTTCCTCTCACTCATAAGTGATAAATTCAATATATATTTATTTTCAATTTAGGATTATGAAGTATTGAAATAATTATGAAGTAGTTTTGATGACTTTCAGAAATATTAAATTTCAATCTAATATTTGTGTGATGGTTTTTTAAGTTTTTCTAAGAGTTATCTAGTAAGGAAATTTATTGCATGTATGTATCTCCAATTTACATCACATGATGATTAATATACATGAATTATTGTAATATGCTTGGTTAATTCCTAAAACCGGTACCACAAGATGTTCATCTAGGTTAGTAAACAAACAAACAAAAAATGCTCAACCTACAATGGGTGTAAAATAGAAACAACTTGGATGTCGATAGAAGATGATGACTTTTATGACATTAAATGAATTTAGAATTGGAAGCGATGTATAGCTTTTAATAATTGAAGGAAGGTTCTTAGTTTCACATCATATTAGAAATACGTGTTGAGAAAATTATCTTGTGGATGAAGGGAAAGGGATAAACTTGTAGGTTTCATATATGAGTGTAAGAAAACAATGAGTAGTAGCCTTTTCTAGAAGGTTATGGAAAAATTATGGGAATAGTTTAAACATAGATAATACTCAATAAAATTGATCACTTGGAGGAACATAAGTTTTATTTGCAAGGAAATAATAGTGGAGGAACTACACTTAGTAGTGGCTAAAATTTAAAATCGACTTGATAATATGTTTTATTTTTCCTAAATTAAAGAAAGTGAAGATTTTTTTTATCTATGAAGATAATAGACATGGAATTTTAAGAAATTGATATTAGTAGAAAAAAAAATATATTTATATAGTATGAGGAATTGAATGACTTTCTCTTTCAAACGACAAACTTTCTTAAGGATATTGATGAGTGGGTTGAGTAGCATAAAGGATGAATAAATATTATTAGTAATGGTCATAATGATGATCTATGAAATTTTAAAGTATCTAGATATGTAGTTACGAATACTTATAATTGGTGAGAAATGAGAAAATGAAGAAATTTTTAATGGTTAAATATTCAAGACTCATAAAAATATCTACCTTTGGAAAAGGAAATAGACTATGAAGATTAATGAGAAAAATCTTGGCATGAAGTGTAAGAAGAAAAGTCAATGAAAATTCTACAACAAGACCTTGAGAATGAGCGCATAAATTGACAAAAGAAGTGAGAATCAACTAAAAGAGGATGTCCTTGAATCATTTGCACTCATTATTTCATGAATATATTGATAATACACTAAGGCTTTTTGTAGAAGAAATTTAACAAGTTTATACATGAAAAATGGAAGAAATCACTAAGCATATAAAACCTTTTGGTGGATGATAATGGTAGTAGTGGTTTCATGATTCAAATGTAAACTAAGGATAGTGTTTGACAAACAAAAGTGAAGGGGAATAATCCTTAGGAATGGTGCACCTATAATAAAATAGATCAAGGGGTATTGACAAAGAAAAATAATAAGGCAATCTTCTGAAGGCGAACAATGATGATTAGTAGTTGATGGATAAACCACTAGAGATTAATTATGACAAAATGCTTAATCAATGATGGCCTAATTTTTATATTTCATTGAGTAGAATGATAATAGAATGAAAAATAAAAATATGAATAGTGATCATGGAATATTAATTTTGGTGTTGATGATTTAAGAATAATTGTACTATCAATAATATATTGACGATGAATTTCACTAAATTTCATTGGGAGGGAAGAATACATAACTAGAAGTTAAGACTCAAGATGATTCAACAATGTACTTAAATGACTATACCTATGTGAATTGTCAACTTCTTAGTTAAAGGAAGGGCTAACGATTATTGAAGAGTAATATTGATTAAAAAAAAAAAAACAACACTATTAGTATTGGTAAGATAGCTTAGTTCCTAGAGGGATGTTAAATAATTTCAATTCACAGTTGGTATTTATTGTTTAAATAAGCAAATGAATTTGATTTTTTCTGATGAATCGTGATAAGAATGCTTATAATGTGTTATTGTTCTAGATATGATAAATATTGAGATGATTCTCATATTGAATATGTTTCATGATATGATGGTAGGAGAATAATGATGCACATGTGGTTCTTGTTTAGTTAGTTGTTACGATAATAATTTTGTATGTTCATGATGAATATGATATGCATAGAGATTATGATGTTATGATATGAGGTATATTGACATAAGGTCCATTTATTATGTGATGTTAGGATATATATTTGACACAAACATGTTGATGTTATACCTTATGATGATATTTCATGATGTGAAGCGCGTGGATTTCCATAGAGATTTTATGACTTACATGAGCATGTAATTTTTACTATTCAGAATATGGTGATTAATAATGATATTATGTTTTCACGATGACATGCAAGAGTTGGCATGTGAATTATTTTTTTAGATACTATGTTATAACTAATGCATTGGTTGCATGTTGAGATGTGGTGATTGACAGGAACTCCACAAATGAGCCAAGAGGGATGAATTATTTGATGATCTTGTGGGAGCCCATACCTATGAGGGAGAATAAGTAACACTATATGGGCCATGGACAA
Organism: Pinus albicaulis; assembly: GCA_034641835.2. Taxonomy (NCBI): domain Eukaryota; kingdom Viridiplantae; phylum Streptophyta; class Pinopsida; order Pinales; family Pinaceae; genus Pinus; species Pinus albicaulis. The sequence goes on from CM076570.1 coordinate 971,649,287, forward strand.
ACTCAATCAACACTATATATGCCAGTGGTTCCTTTGTCTTATATATCTCTTGATGGATAGCTCTTGAAGGGTTGTGGGACCATCTTGAGGAGGCTAAGGACTTGATATTGTAGGCTAAGTGCTTGGTATTGGATGGGAACACTGAAGTCTAGAAGTGGGTGTAAGACTTTGATGCCTGCGGCTGTGCACCTTAAGGAGCTGTGGAGGGAGTGGGTCAGCCTTGTGAGATGCTCAGAGTCATTGAGTACTGGGATCGGATGCTTGCCTTGGGGTAGATGAGGTCTAAGTCGGGCGTGAGCCTTGGTTCCAGCCTTGGCTAGGGACAGACTGGGTAGGCTTATGCCTTGTTCCGAAAGTGGGAAAAAGGACATAGATTCCTTGAGATTTCTCGAGTGCTGTGAAGAACTTTTGATGCTTGCTGGTTATACTAGTTCAACAGAGGGTGTTGGTCACACATGAAGTAATAAATAATAATTAATATAATATAATATAATAAATACAACTTCGGGAGGAAGTTCCTTGAAGAGGGGGAGTATGTAATGTTCGATAGTAATTATAAAATAATAAATAATATAATATAATATAATTTAATAAATAAGTAAATAAATAAATAAAGAGAATAATAAATAAAACATTAAACAATAACTGGAGTTTAAATAAAATAGTAAATAATAAACTGGAGTCCTAAAACAATAAACAATAAGTAAAGTTAAAGAAATAATTAATTAACAAAAGTAAATAAATTAACAAAGAGTTAAACTAAGAAACTAATAGAAAGAAAGTTAAACTAAGAGAACACTAAATTAAGTAAAGCTAACAAAAAGTAAGAGAACACTAAATTAAGTAAAACTTAAGTTGCATGTTGACACAGTGAATGTGTGCATGTGGTTCCCATTCCATTGTTTGGTCTATTTAATAGACATTGAAGAAGATTCAAAGATTCATTCTTTCTTCCATCTATTCTATGGAGAGAAAGGTATTGTGAGACAAAGGATACCCTGGCAGTAGTACGTTGATTGAGGGCTTGGGGGTGGCCAGCTGTGGAAGGATTACATTCAGCTGACCCTACGGTTGGGTGGAGAGTTGCCCCCAAAACTTTGTTGTGGTCAGCGGGTTTCAACTAACATTCAACCTTGGAGTCTCAAGTAAGGAAATCGCCATTACACGTAAGTCGTCTTACTCATGTTTCCGAAAATTCCATGATGATTAGTTAAATAGTTTTTGGGTTGATTATTCATTGTTGATGTGATATAATTAATTGCATGTTAAAATTGGGGTTGTTACAATCGGTACACCTGTTTGTCCAAGTAGGGGCCAGTGGATACAAGAATATATCCACCAGATTATGATCGACCAATATACTAGATATGCGATCAACTAAAGGGTCTTGTCTATCTTTCAACCCCCATATCTCTCCCGCGGTCAGAATGGAATTGAAATCCCCCATGATGATGAGGTTATTAATACTAATAATGGTTGAGGAGTTGAGGCGGTCCCAAAAGGTGGCTTGATGGTGAAACAAAGCATACAAATTGATAAGATGATATACCCCAAACTATCCCCGAATCAACCTAGATAAGATGATGCCCCCAAAAAAACTAAAAGCCCAAAATTTAAACAAATGAGGGTTCCACATCGTGAACATTCCACCAACGTTTCCAATCGAGCTTATACCAACAGCATGCCATCCAGGCCTGATATCAAGGAAGAGTTAGATAGATTTTGACAAGGAACACATCATTTCTTGGAACACAACACAACAGGTAAGATTTCCTCAAAATTTTCCATAAGGCGAAGTTGTTTGGAGGGTTCACCCATCCCTCTGGTATTGAACAAAAGGATGGAGGTCATTTGGAACCCAGTTCGGGTTGGCATACTCTAAGTGTCCGAATGTCTGACGATGAAGTGATCAGAATATCCCTAAACCCATCCAATTCCTCCAAATACAATGATTTGGACTTAGCACGACCTCTAAAATGTCTATTGCCATTTTTTCCTTTCTTAAAAATAGTCACATTAACAATAGATGAGGGAGATATAGTCATAGAGGGCTCCGGGGGAGGCTGATCATATACAGTGAGAGCAGAGATATAAAGGTCAGAATTACAAAGGAGAAAATCAATGTTCGTGTCTATCGAGTTCTTGGGAGACTCCAGAGGAGGGTTGTTCGGAGGTTCCGATTCCAGAGGAGGAGAATCCCACTCAAGCAGAGGCATAGAAGGGGATATCCGAAGTTGCTCCAAATGTGAGGACTTGGGAGTCGAGGGATGCTCGGAAGGTGAAGGCCTGTCAAGGGAAGGATCAGGTGGAGTGCTTTGTCCTACATCAATATTACTACCTGCACCCACATGAGACATGGTTAAGCCAACAACTTGATTATCTTCATGGGGCTTGTGTACCAAGTGTGGACTAGAATGCCTCATTGAAATATGAGCAAGTGATGCGCTACAGAAAGTCAGGGGAGAAGTGGAATATGACTTACCCGAACCAGGAAGATATGGTGATATGCTATGACCAGCCACCTGATTGTGTTGTGAATGGTCACCGACCCTAGAAACCCGAAGCCTTCGACCTTGTGGGAATCTGCGCATGATATGTTCGGTGTGGTGACATAACATACACCGAAATGGAAGATCTCAATAATCAACCCTCTGTTAATGCCTCCGCTGCTGCCATTGAAGGTCTATATTACCTGACAAGCCTCCCGCAAAGCTTAACTCCACCAACGGCCATGTTATCATTTTATCCTTTGCACCAATGATCGCAGGGTCAATATGCTTGAGGAATTCTATAGAGTTTCCTATGGCTGAAAGCGCCTTCAAAGTCTAGAACTCAAGAGGCAACCCGGGTAATTTAACCCATACAACATAATTCTTTGGGGTTTCCATAATTGGGTTAAAACCCAAATACCACGGGAGAAGGTGCTTGAAACTCTGGCCTCGCACCCAAGTGCGCTTTGATATCTTCGCACAATCTTCGTCATGCAAAAAATTAAAACTAAACCACGAGTTCAGCATCCTGTTGACCTTTTGAATGTACCCCAAGGTGGGAGCCCATGTGTTCTTCACCTAGGTTTCCATGTCCTTTTCAGGACTATCCGAGAAATGCCAACGACTAACAAGAGCCCTTTTTTGTAGGCTCGTGACCCTACCCCATACATCCTCGTACTCAAAGTTTACCATTTTTATCTCTTCTGCAGGTTTGAAAACACAGTTGACAGGAGCTCCGCGTTTGTGGACCGAAATAGGAGCATCCAAATGATAGCGTTTCAGGTCGATCTGATGATTATGGCAACGAGAACCTTTCTGGCCATTCTTGGTCCAAGTGGTGTATGAGGTGATGGGGACCCCAACCCTACGCCAACCAAATGTGCCTGCTCAACAGCTAATGTGGCCGCAATAAGGGCCTCATGTGCCGACATGTCAGATGCTAAAATATCTACCATGTCAACCATCGAAATCACCAATTGTACCCCTGTTTGACTTTGGTGGGGGAGTAAATGATACACCAACAACGCTGCATGTACCGTACCAAAACCGATGGCTAAATCTCGGTAGCTGCAAAACCCAATATGAGAGAATAAATCACCATAAATAGCAGTTGTCGTTCCACTGCAATTACTGACTAGCGAGGTGTGAACCCCGATCAAATAAGCCTCAAGGAAGTACTGATCAGTCCACCAATCGCCTTGAGAAGACAAATGCCATATCTCGGTGCCCATAGAGTGTCAGAGAGTGGGAAATGATTTCAAATGACTGCTGGAAGAGTGATGGTTCTGACAGAGAATGTTTTGGGTCTGACACTCTCTCTCCCGGAGAAGATTACAGTCATCAGAAACCAGGGTGATGGCCAGAAAACAATTAGAAAATACAGAAGGAAGACATGAACGTTATCAGAGGTTCATAGATGGTAGCAAAAAAAACAACATCATCTGCTACAGTGCCACCATCTGAAATAGAATTGGAACCCAAAGTCTTTACACGGCCAAGAGATGATGAAAGAGAGGACCCACTTATGCCAAAGAGATTTCAACCTAGATTGATTCAGGGAGTGTGAAGAATTTGAATCCTTGGCAGAGTTGTGGGAGGATAACCTATTCCCTCTATTTTGAATTTGAACGAGGAGATTGTGCTGCTAAATGGGCATTAGCAATAGCTCCTAAAATGACTATGGCATACATAATCAGGATAACTATCTGAAAAACCACACAAAGGTGATATAGGAGCATTATACAACAGAGTCACCGGAGTTATAACTAAGAATGACCCTGTGAATTACACCCCTATATGCATTGTGTTAAGGATAAAACCAGTACATATGCAGCAAACTCTGAACCTTTTAACTGCCTAGTAACTAACTATAGCAAAGGAATTCTGATACAAGCAAGACCTCAAGCTGAGAACCATTTAGATGGCCCAAGAACTGTTTACAGACACACCCCAATAACTGAGAATGACCCTATGAATTACACCCCTATATGCACCATGTTAAGGATAAACCAAAATATATGCCCCATACTCTAAACCTTTTAACTGTAGAGTAACCGGCTATAGCAAACGAATCCCGATACAAATAAGACTCCTAGCTAATAACCTTATAGATGGCCCAGAAATGTATACAGACAACTCCCTTCGTGCTAAGAACATTTAGACCATCGTGAACGAGATAGAACCATACCAACTACCGTAGCCATCAGACTTCTAAAATCTAATGGCAGTCAATAGTCGAAAACCAGAGGTTAAAAGAGGGAGGAATGTACCATCAAGAGGCCAACCTGTTACCTCAACATTCTCTTTTTTTCTACTGATGACAGAGGTGAGATTGATGTTGTCAGGCATCCTCCATGCAGCTTCCCTCCCAAATATTTCCAGGCCACCTCCATCTGCTTCAACTCCCTTGATCAAAGCTCGTCTTCAGGAAAAACTGTAATTCTCATAGCGAATGAAACATAATTCCAACTAAAATACCTCCCTTATGGACATATCTTGACATAGTTAATATATGTGTGTGTGTGTGTGTGTGTGAGAGAGAGAGAGAGAGAGAGAGAGAGAGAGAGAGAGAGAGAGAGAGATGTAATGGAGATAAATATGAGTGGAAAAGAATAACATGAGCTATAGTTTAATGTGTGGTGTGTTTCCAATTTATGTATTTTGAGTAATAGTGAAGAGCTTTCAAGCTTCACACGTTTTCATCCATGCATATTCATATCTATGTGTAATATTCCTCTATAAAAATATTGTCAAGTATGATGATTCACTATTAGAAATTTGAAAGAGCAGAGATTGCACACAGATCGCACACACTTATTCTATTGATCACAAGAGATACAAATGTAAAGGAAAAAACATATTGACTTCGACACATGTAGATCATGACTCCAACTCATCTCCAACTCGTACCATAAGAATCAACAACTTCTAGATTGATGCCCGACAACTCACAATGACAACTACACATAACATGGAAGCATTAATTCCAACACCCTCCCTTAATGCTTACATGGATAACATTGAAAACACATATTACAACAATAAATAAATCTTTGTCTAACTGGTCTTCGTCAACACCCACATCCACTATGGAATCTCACAAACACCGCTCTTTCACCACCACATCTTTGAGTTGTCACTTGACCTCCATTTAAAAGGTAACCGCTTCAGACCATCATTGATGAACTTTGCAAGATCAACAATATTGACAACTCGGCTCATCAGGGCTTCCACGATAAGAACTTTCAAGTGATGAAACATCCTTTGGACCAACCACCATATGTCAAATATTTCGCTTTTAGCTATCTGTCAGTTGCTAGGATGGATGTCTAAATACTGAATGTGTTCAAAAGTTGATCAAATGACTTGACCTTACATAAGGATTGATGTTTCTTCACCGGGGCTTCCAGTTTAAGAACTATCAACCCTTTTATAACCAATAAAACACACAAGAATTGATGTTTCGGATGCCAGAGCTTCCAATTTAAGAACCATCAACTCCTTCTTCTTTTTTTAACCACAATCAAAAGAAATAGAATACTTCTTCTACTCACACCACAAACACATACAATAGAAGAAATTAAATCTCTTTTCTCTTAGAATAATTTGAGAGGTGGTTCTGATGGCCACCCATCACTATCTGATTTTGATATGTCATCCAAGTTGGCTATGTTTTTAGTTTCCTTGACATTCAGAAAATCCCTTGCACGAGCTTTACAATTCCATGTGGTATGTCCATATTTGTGGCAGTAAAAGCATTTTGTTGAACCCTTGTTTGTTTTCATTTTTCCTTTGGAAAATAGTGCAAGTTCATGTTGAACACTAGTATCTAAACCTTCTGAATTTTCCCTTTTTTCCACAACTAAAAGTGATGATACCATTCCTTCTAATGATTGATAAGACATTTGACTTAATGTGAACACAATATTGTTATACTTGGGAGATCATATATTTAATAGAATTTCTTTAGCATCATCTGTTTCTACCTTGGCACCAATTTCATCCAATTGCCCAAAGAGAGACACTAATTCATTTCTTTAGCATCATCTGTTTCTACCTTGGCACCAATTTCATCCAATTTCCCAAAGAGAGACACTAATTCATTTATATGATTAGAGATAGGTGTCTCATCATGTATTTTGAGACTAAAGATCTGTAGTTTTAAAGAGAATTTTGCGTTCATAGATTTTTCCCCAAATAGCTTACTCAAATGTTCCTAGATTTCATGAGTTTATTTTACTAAATCAATTAAATGCATCTAAGTGTATAAAAGACCCAATCCTATTATCGCTTTAGCCTTATCTTATTCCTTTCCCCATTTAACTAAAAGCTTAGCATCAATAGGAACCTACCTTTTCGGTTCCTTTTACGAGTCATCCTGGTACATTCGCTATAAATTTTCTTATAGGATGTTCCAGAATGTGAAACTTGGAGGATACAAATAAAATATATTCATTCAATGTGGTTAAAATTTTAGACCCTAGTTCTCTATAATTTTTTGAGATATGGCCTAAGGAAGCTAGGCTCCATGAATGCTCATCAAACATGTCAACTTGGCGTTTTCCTGATAACTTTTGTTTTGGAATGTTTTAAAATGTGAAACTTGGATGATATAGATATAATATCTTCATGTACCTATAATTTCAGACCTTGGTTTGCTATAATTTCAGAATTATGGTTTGAGGAAGTTAGGTTTCTTGAATGCTCATAAAATCTACTTCAAATAGGTCAACCTGGTATTTTCACTATAACATTTTTTTTGTGCTCTTTTAGTATATGAAATCTGGAAGAGATAGAGAGGAGATTTCAATGTACTCGTGGTAGAAATTCCAGACATTGTTTCACTATAATTTTAGAGATATGACATGAGGGAGTTAGTGTTCTTGAATGCTCATGAAACATTCTTCAAACATGCTAGCTTGGAAATTTTTATATAACATTTTTTCTGAGATGTTTCAGACTGTGAAATGAGGAGGTTATAGAGAATACACCTTTAAGTACATATGGTATAATTTTCAACACTATATTCGTAGAATTGGATACATGGAATGTTGTGCAAGTTCATTATTGGGAAGAAGCCAAAAGAACAAATTTTGGGAGAAGTATTCTTGGTGAAGGAAGAAGAAACAAGAAAACCTAGTGAAGGCATAAGAAATTAATAGACCTTATGAAGGCAGAAGAAATAAGAAAAATTGGTTAGAGAAGAAGCAACTAACATACCCTGTGAAGAAGCAAGAAAACTCGATGAAGTAGGTTGGTGCTTACGAATATTTACAACAGTAGGGATTGGTGTCTCTTCCAAGTTGGTGCCTACAAAGAAGCAGATGAGATTGGTGTGTATTATAGGTTGGTGCCTACAAATCAGTAGAGGGGATTGGTGTCTCCTATAGGTTGGTGCCTACAAAGCAGTAGAGGAAATTGGTGTCTCCTATAAGTTGGTGACTACAAAACAATAAAGGGGATTGGTGTCTCTTGTATGTTGGTGCCTACAAGATCTTTCACACAAAGAAGTCTTGTGGTTTTCTGTTGTAAGGTTTTCCACTTATATCTTGTGTTACTTGTTTAGTTAATGAGATTTATGATGTCTGATTAACTTTAAATAACTAAAAATTTCCATTATATTGATTCACACCCCTCTCAATATAATTATGAATCCAACATAATTTTTGGAATGGAATACACATTGATGTGGGAATGAATGCACGTGGGTGGGAGTGCACAGTTTCTTTGTGCGACCTAAGTGTGACGATTTAGCTAACCTTTAGCATGAGCTAACTAATTCGAATTTATAGGTAGCTAAACTCTGGGTGCTCGAGGTGACATTCAATTTATCATGAGCAATGGTGGGAATGGGAGTATTGAAGAGTGCATATGAGAATTGTGTGGCTACATTCTAATTACCCTCATGGGAATGTGTAATTTTGATCATCCTTTGTCATTCCTTCCCTGACATCATTATGTTAATTAATGGCTTTATTTTGGCTCTAGGTTCCATGCAAATATATATAGATAATCATTCCCCTCATTGGAACATGGAATATATTGTGTTGGGTTTGCTTGGTTGGTCTATCAAGTCCTTGTTTGGGAAGGAGAGTCCTAGGGGTATCTTTTCCTTCTCTTTGCCCTCTCTGATCCCTAGGTGTGTTATCTCAATTTCAAATTTCCCCTCTCTAGTTACTTATTTAAATAGTAGGTTGCTCCTCTTTGGTTTCAAGTCTTCGCCAAGGGTGTTTCACTCTCTGGATGATAATTTATGTCTCCTCTCTGTTACATGGATTAATCCCTCTTCCGGACAAGAGTGATCTCCCTTGTACTCCAACGAGTAACTAGAAACAAAGAGACAAAACAATGGCGCTTTCCTTAGCTTATAACTGAAACATGAAACATGTAGTATGCGAAAGATCACTTACCTATTAACGAAGTGCTTGTAGAAGTCCTTTCGGCGCTTTCCACAACCAACTTTTCCTTAATGCTTTACAGTCTCTCCAAATGCTTTCTGCAGTTTCTCCATGACGCGCCAAAAGAGATCTGCATAGACAAAAACATTCAAAGGGATCAAAGCATCTTGCATATAAAAGCAAAAGTAAATGAAATATTTAGTCTAGCATACAACATATAAATGAATCAATAATCAATTATAAACCATGCGAGTGATCAAGGAATCCCAAAAATAACATAGAAATAGACGCAATTAGGAAAGAACAATTACTTTGTATTAAAAATAAAAAGGGAACAAAAGCTTACAACTTGGTGCCTTGATGTCACAAGCCTCTTCCAATGGTCTCCTTTCCTTGCCCTGATGAAAATCTCTTCAAACCCAAAACCAACAGCATGAATTTACCAATCCAAGTCTCTCTTCATCTCTCATTCTTATGTTGAATTTATAGGAAGGATGAGGAGGTTTCTAGTTCCACTTCTCAAGGGATATGATCCTTAAGAAAAGGAATTTAGTTCCATAAACCAAGGGATGAGGCACATGTATGTAGCAGTTCGAGGTTTCTAATTTGGATAAGATTCCTCAAACAAAGCTTCTAGAACTTACCTTTTTTATTTTTACATGTGTAAACGGACATGCGCACTTTTTTTTCCAGGGAAACTGTGCAGGTGCATAGGTTTTGTTCATAAAATTGTGCATGCGCGAGTTGTGTTCACGAAAACCGCGCAGGTGCACAGGTTTTGTTCAAGAAAACCACGCAGGTGAGCAGGTTTATAAGAAAGTAGATAAGACATGCCCCTACCTTGAAATCCAAACGTTCGATGTAGTCTTTTGTCCTGTCGCTCCAAAGTGGCTTCTCCATTAAGTAGAACCTGCAATCGAAGACAAGACAAAGGATCAAAGCATTTGAAACATATAATAATCAGGAAATACTAATCCAACTTAGTAATTAATGAGTCTAAGTATTTATGTTATTTTGATAAGCATAGAAGCAACTCAATGAGAAAAAGAGATCCATATGTATTATCTTGAATAAAAAGAGTAATCTTACAACCTGATGCCTTGATGTCGTACACATTTCTCCCGGGGTCCTGAACAATCGTTTATCCTTCATTTTGGTAAGCCTTCCTCTCTGAATACCAGCATGGAGTTATAGACACAAGGGTGTGATAATTCTCATGCCAACAACAACTCACTAGTGTAGAAAGTATGCACTCTTATGAATTCTCTTCAACAACTACAATGTGTGTCTACAGTCTTTAGTCTCTACCCTTGAACCTGAAACTTGAGATCAATTTATAGGGAAATGGAGGTAGTTTTAGTTCCATGAAGAGGGGGATGAATTCCTCTCATGAAGGGATTTGAGTTCCATGGACCAAGGGATAAGCTCCATGAGTGGAGGGATAAATCTCAAACTGATCACGACTCTAGAAGCTTCTAGTTGGGAGAATATTTGACCAGCTAGGCTTCTAGAATTTACTTTTTTATTTGATTTGATTTTCATGGGGGCGCGCAGATAATAGTGGAAAAAAGTGCGGGAGTTGCCACAGTTTATGGACAGAACAACAACGCATCCATAGGGAAAGGCTACAAAAACCACGCAAGTAGAATTTTAAGGGTTTTACAGAACTTTTCTCCAATTCCAAGACTTGATTTAGGAACATTGGTATTTTTGACCTCTAAGGGAACATGATATAGGTAGTGATAGACCCATATGAACAGTCAAATTTCATGGTGACAAAATGGCGTGTAACAGATTTCCCCCTAAAGTGCAAAGTCTGAGGTTATTCTGAAGAGTGAAGTGCTTTATCATTCTAAGGATTGGATTGGAGACACCGGTCGAAAACTTGTAAAAACGTTCAATGCAAACATATATATAAATCATTGCTGAGGCAGGCATTCCCATGCTCAGATCAAAACTAACTAAATGTTCTGGTACAGATATGGTTTCAATATTATATCAAAAGTAGACACAGTATGGGCGCAACCATCTGTCATGAATAGTCTACTGTATCATGAATAAGAAAAATCCTCGCAGCCTAGATGGTGGAAACTAGATCCAGGGTCTTGATTTCTGCTTCCCGAACTAGTACGAATCTATCCATGCGATTGATTGTGTCAAAGTCGAACATGGTAGAAACCACTTGATTACAGGTCAATGATGTGAATCGTTAACAAGTGTGAGAGAAACCACCAATAATGACAATGGCTCTCAAAGTAATCCAATACAATCTATGAAGTGTGAATGAATGATTTGTAGTCGAACACTCATAGAATCATTTGATCGAAGGTAAATCATGCAACCTATTGTCGAAGGCGAGAAACCTACCATTAGGGCATGCATATCCCAAGGTAATGATAGGATTCTAGATCAACTTTCTAAATAATGAGTTGATGTCGATAGAAAGTGATCCGTCGCAGGAAAGCCCATGACATGAAACCATTAGATCAAGTTTTGAAGAAATATTTTGCAAGTACTGACTCAGGGATGGTCAACATGAATGGAGACAAATGTTTGCAATGAATGGTTTATTTGAACTTTATCTTGAGCACATAATGACACTGCAGATGGCTTGGTAGCATTTGACCTAAAGCTAATTCCCAGAAACTGGCTGAAGACTTTCAATGTGGTTTGATTAACTTTTAGATAAAGGAATTCCAAACCCAAGTACAAGTGTGACAAAGTGTCGTGTTCAAGAGTGGCATGTTACTTTTTAAACAAGGGTGACAATAGGATTATTTTTCTCTCTTTTCCCCCACCATTCCTGGCAAGTACCTCTTTATTTTTGTCAAACTTGAGGAGGATAACATTTTCTTTTTTATGTAATCTCATCCTTCGAATGAGTCCATCTTAGTATTAAAATCGAACCCTAAGAAGGAGTGGTTCGGTCTTGTTGTAATCGACAGGTCCTTTACTATTAAATTTTAACGAGTCCAGTATAGGAGAAACTCGACGTTTTTTAGTTTTAGGGAGTCAAAAGAAAAACATAATTAAACTCCATGGTTGTTGTTTTTTGTAAATTTAGTCTCTCAGGCCCGAAAAAGGATAAAATAATGCAGGAGAGAACTCTATTGACCATGATTAGTCAACGTATACTTTTTTCATAATTAGTCCAGTTCAGTCCGGAAAAGGGGTAAACTTATACTGAAAGGATGAATGTAACGAGTTTGAATAGTCAAGTACTCGACGATATTTTCATGTTTAAAGAGTCTAAAAAGGGCTTAAAAGAGAACTCCATGGTTTCAATTTTTCGTAAGTTTTAACGAGTTCGAAAAAGTGATAAAAAGTGTACTTAGATGGCCGACTTTCAATTTAATTTACAAGCAGGAAAAGATGGAAAGAACTCGGCGTTTTCATGTGTTTTACAAGAATTAAAGATAGTAAAATAATATCGAGATTTTCATGATTTTAATGAGTCTTTAAAATAATAATTGAAATGGACTCAATATAGGTTTCATTTTTATACAAGCTTGAAACAGAGAAAAACTATGCTTCAGATAGGTTTGTTTCATTTTTACACAAGCTTGAAACAGAGAGAAAACTGTGCTTGGGATAGGTTTGTTTCATTTTTACACAAGCTTGAAACAAAGGCAAAATCATGCTTGAGATAAGTTTCAGTGCCCCCCAAGTGTAACCTGCAAGAGCATATGCCCCCCAAGCTTCATTTCATTCAACTAAGTAGACTACTGGCTACTAATAGTTGGATGGAATGAAGGTTTATTTACGAGATCAGATGAAAGACTGGACTTAATTAGGAGAGGATTTGTTTCATTTTTTAAAGAGCTTGACACATGAAAAGAACTATTCTCATAGAAATTTGTTTATTTTTTAACGAGCATGACACAAGAAAAGGAATTATGCTCAAGGAACCTTGTTTCATTTTTTAACGAGCTTGACACGAGAAATTGAACTATGGTAATGGAACTTTGTTTCATTTTTTAACAAGGTTGACACAGTAACAAGAATTCTCCTCAAAGACATGAATTGATTCATTTTTTAACGAGGTTGACACAGTAAAAAGACTATCCTCAAGGGCACCTGTTTCATTTTTAACGGGGTTGACATAGTAACAGGAACTATCCTCAAGGAGACATTGATCATGGCTTCCAACTGGAAGAAACACATGTCAAGGGACACACCTCGATCATGGCTTCCAAGAGGTCTTCATCGGATGGAAGAATAGTTCTCTGGAAGTAACCCATGTCAAGGGAATCAATATGGATAAGAACATCATGTTCAAATGCCCCCATAGGGTTCACCATGTAAATTACCGAATCTAAGTCAAAGGAAGTCGAGCAAACATTGAGAGGCTCGCTTGCATCAATAATTGAAAACATGGGACTGGTTGCCACATAATTAACCCGTGGAGGGATAGATACCACTTCCGTATAAGTAAAATTCAGGGGTGTCGGATTACTGGTAGTCGAATCAGGACTAACGAACGAAAGCTGGTCAACAGCCACAATGTTTCCATTGTGAGGGAAAGAAATCACGTGAAATAGTGTTGATACAACAACTTTCATTGCATAGACATAGTCTCGCCCAAGGAGAAAATTGAAATCCAAGGGGCCTCAGACTACCATAAGATCAATACATACAATTTTACCTTCCAAGGTAATAGGAAACTTAGGAAGGATTCCTAAAGGTTCACTAATGGTTCTGTTAAAAGCTGACAGATTCTGTGTAACAGGCACAAGTTGAGGGGAACCCAAAGCTTGCCAAGTAGTTGAGGATAAAATACTAACACAAGCACCTTCATCTACATTCATGTGACGCACATTCTTACCACAAGCCTTCACAATGATTTGGAAATGGATGGAGGAAGGAAGACAAGGTTTTGTTAGTCTATTCCAATCAAAGGAAAAGACCTTAGTACTTGGAGGGGTTTTTGAAGAAATAGGTGAAATGCCCCCTGGCATAGAAGAATCTGATGTAACAAGAACATGAGTGGTATGAATTTCACTATCTACAGGGAGAGTGGGATTGACCGAATGTGAAATCAAGTCGACCACTTGATTAACTAATGGATCATCAACCTGAGTGATATGAGTTTCAATCTTCAATGGAAGAGCGGGATTGACTGTACTTGGAATTAGATCAATCACTCCGTTAGTTGACGGTAGGTTGGGAGAAATTTTACGGTAACCGAATGGAAGTTGTTGTTGTGGAACAGTAAGGTTTTCCAACAATTTTGAGGCTTCATCCATGTGAGGGAAAATGTGAGTTTGATGACTCCCTTTGCATAACCTACAAGGAAACCTAACTTTAATCTTTTTCCCAGGAACTTGACAATCATTGGTTGATGGATCAACGGTAAGTTGATAGGATCTTTCTGACCATACTTCCAATAAATTAGGAATACTAGGACAATTGATAAGGAAGTGGTCACCCTTACAAATCTTGCAAGGGTATTTGGGTTTGCGATGCATGTTGGAAGTTTCCTCAACATTACTAACACTTACAGCCATGATTGGTTGGTTGACTTCTTTCTTATCTTTCTTCTTCTTCTTCTTCCCTTTATTCTTCTTCTTAGTCACCTGGTTACTAGCATCAAGGCTTTTACCAAGAGAAGAAGAATAAAGGGAGGAAGACATGTTGGGCGAAGAAGGTAAAGGGTTAACATGAGGTTGGTGATGTTGATATGGTGAACTATGTTGAGGTGAAGCATTCGGTTGAGGTGGAAAAATTTGAGTATTCAAGTCCAATTAAGTTGAAAATAACCATACCAGTAAACCTATTGTAAATCCAAGTAATGACAATGTAGCCATATGAGGAGGACCAACATTTCCAAAGCATGGAAATGTACTAGGATTCTCGTTAAGAGGGGTTCCTTGGTTGGTAGATTCTAGAACTGTTGCCATTAGATTCAACTTCAGTGAATTTTATTAACAATTTAAAAATACTAGCAATTCAAATTCACAATCCACACCTAAGGTCTCTAAAAAGTAAAAACAGACAAATGAAGACGCTCTATCAAATCTAGGAGTCAAACCACACACAAACAATATGTTTCCACAATAACAACACTAGTTGGTGATGAAATCCAACGTCGCGGAAATTAATGTGGAAAACTGGCTGTTGGAATAGTTACCCTAACAACCTGCTTAATGAAACAGTCAGGTGCAGTAACTTCACTATGTCATCTCCAAGTGAGTCTAGTCAATGTCTGTTCGAGGTACAGTGGGACCTTCCCTTCACCATCACCTTGGGAAAAATCCTGAATATTATGGCCACTAAGGTCACCAACTAAGACAAATGCACCTGGGGGAAAAATCTATGATCCGATATACACGCAAGGGTAGAGTATCAAGCTCAATCCCCTTGAAGGCTCCTTGACATGGTAAATTCGAGGTTTTCCAACAAGTGACCCCAGGCTCCTCGACAATGGTTAATCCGAGGTTTACCATTTGTATTACGTGCACGTCTTCTATCTTCACCAATGAGATAGGTACGATTACCTCACTGGGTTCGACATGACCTCGTGCTTGACTCTTTTAAGAAGAGCTTCCCAGAGCACAATTGCAACAATTGGAAATTTTCCTTACCGCAAGATACTATTGTTTGTTTTAACTTCTTTGGAATGTTAACTACAACCTATTCCAAAGCACTCGCCTAAGCTAGATTGGTGGAAAGAGCCCTAGAAAATGTAAAAATTTCTAGATGAATTTTATTAAGCGCTGTGTTATTTGGGTTGTTATTACTCAAAGGGGTAAATGGATATGAAACCAGTGGTGTCATGACCCGACCCAAAACTGAATGCAATCAAATATGATAATGTAATATTTTCAATATGATGAATTCTAACTAAATTAAGGAGAGAGGTTCCATTCACTTCCAACAATACAAAAATTGATAAATAAGAGAAAAGATAACAAATTCTCTAATGCACTAATTTTATCAAGAAAAACTAAAGCTTTTTCTAGAATGTAAACTATGCAAATGTCATCTATGCACAATTCACATGAAAACTATGAAAATGTAACCTATGCACATTTTTCGTTCATATTCTGAAAATGAGAATTCTAACTATACAAAAGTAATCTATGCAAGAGAAATCTCAAACACAAGATGATTCCAAATCAACGAAAGAAGAACAAGACTATTATATTTTACTAATGTAATCTAAGGAACCAATCAAGTGCGAGAATTCCAAAGGTCAAAAGTAAAAACACTCAAAGGCGATTAACACTCAGACACAATTTAGTCCCCCCTCGAAGTAATGACCAAAGGAAATAAAATTAAGAATTTCTCAAAAAAGAAACTCAAAACACCCAATTAACTTAACAGAGACTGACGAAATTGTAAATGGATCAGGGAAAACTTGAAGAATGTGAAAGATCACTTACCTATTAACGAAGTGCTTGTAGAAGTCCTTTCGGCGCTTTCCACAACCAACTTTTCCTCAATGCTTTACAGTCTCTCCAAATGCTTTCCACAGTTTCTCCATGACGCGCCAAAAGAGATCTGCATAGACAAAAACATTCAAAGGGATCAAAGCATCTCGCATATAAAATAAAAAGTAAATGAAATATTCAGTCTAGCATGAAACATATAAATGAATCAATAATCAGTTATAAACCATGTGGAATCTTTCAGTTCTTGGAAAATTGTGATGAACTGTTATCACTATACTGAATTGTGCACACTTCAATATTCTTCGGAACATAAGTTTGTTGTTTATGTTATGAGTGACAAAGATATGCAAACTAATTGACATGTTTACTCTTGTGATTCAGATGTCGATAATGAGTTCTAGTGATTTGATTTTCCCTTATCTTGTTTGTGTCGTTTTCTTGATGCACTTGAAGTATATGATTTCCTTTATATATGGAAGTTTGGTGGTTAATTTTTGGATATTCACTTAAAATTTCCATTGCTTGAACTACAACTTCTGAGTACATCCTCACTTCAATTGGTTTATCCTCTTCTTGAGTTGTGGCATTGATTGGATAAGCATTTGTTTCTCTATCTTCAACTTGGACTGTTACGACTAGAGACTTTGATACTTGTTCTTAAGTAAGTTTTTCTAAATTGTCTTTTAATGGCTTCTTATCACTTTTAAGCTTCTTTATTTGCATAATAAGGTTTTGATTATGATTCTTAGATGTGAAAGTTTTCGTTAGTATCCTTCTATTTATCTTTTAAACTTTTAATTTGTTCTAATAATTTTTTATTAAGGTTCTAAAATGTAAATTTTTCTCTTCTTGTTCTGATAAGTGCTTCTTGAGTTCCTTCTTTGTGACCTTAGTCTTCTTGACCTGTGCAACTAATTTTTCAACGTGGTCATTTAGGCAATAAATTTGTTCCTTGTAATGTGTATCAACAATATCTTTATATTCTTGTTGTAATGATTTCTTGTTTTGTCGAAGTTTGGCTATTTTATCTTTCTCTTAATCTTCTAGCTGCAGTTTGTGAGTACACTAGATTACATATTTTTGTAGGGGTGATGATGAGCTTTTAACTTGCAACTTGGATTCCTTTTTCTTCATTTCCTTATTAAAATATGCATGTTGTAACCCAAATGTTTCCATTAATTGTTCTATATCTCTTGCTAATGATTTTTTTTGTGCATCACTTAGATATTCAACTAAAGTAAAAGTTTTGTAACATTTTTTGCATACGACATTTTGATTTCTAAATGACTTTTTACAATTAGAATATCCTTCTAAGCAAAAAGGAAATCTTGAAAAGTAACCCATCTTTTTTTTTTCTTCACTTCTTTGAATTTTATATTGAAACTTCTTTAATTTTTTAATTCTTTTTGTTAAATACCCTTCTCAACTTATTTGATAATAACTCTTTAAAAAAATACGAATCAAAACCTTGGAAATGGCACCCTTTTTCTAATTTTTTTTTAATGTTGACGAAAATTGATCGCAAAAGGCCAGATCAAACTAGCTCCATGCAACGGTTGAGTGTTGAAAAATGCAACAAGAAATTCTCAATTTGATTTTACCTTGATTAAATTGAGAAAATTCGAATTTCCACATTAGCAGACAAATTAGATGATGTTAGCTTCTGTAACAAGGCTTGCACCACCCAGTTTACTCAGTAAATTCGAGTTGGAGGATTTAGAGTTCAGTTCAACATGTGTGATTGCTAATTTGTAGCAATCAAGGTTAGTTATCTTAAGTTGTTTTCAGTTAAACTAGCTCCAACTTTTGGAGGAACTAGTGAAAGGCGATTTAAGTAGTGGGACTTCATTCAAACTCAGTGATCATCCAGTTAACTGATCAATCATCCCAAAATAGCTAGTGCATGCCGAGAATTCGAGTTACCCAATTGAGGTGGAGATTCCAAAGTAGTGTAACATCAGTTGTAGGCTAGTATTAAGTGTACAAGTGTTGCATGCAGTCAGAGAATCAACCTAAAGGAATTGCGCAATCAATTTGAGGAATTTCCTAAATAATAGGAGCCTAATTTCTCAAGGAATAATGCAAGGAAATAAGAGATCAAGCAAAAACAAGGTTGGACTAAGTCTCAGTCAGACCCTTTCATTGAGCAGAGAGATAGGTTATGCACTTGTAGGATGTGCTCAATTGAGCAAAAAAATTATAATACATCTCTATTCTTCCGATTTAATGCAAGCAAACATTGGGGTTTTTAGAAATTTTCTTTCCCTGGGAAAAATACTTGTTGCATGTGTGTTATTTCTTATTGCATGTCTAAAATTTTTGTTTTGTATTATGAATAATTGTCTGTGGAGCAGCATAGTAGGTTTGTGTTGTTGAGATTCAACAAGATGATGATCCTAGTGAAAATTAAGCAGCCTCACTAGGTGGGGCCCGCAGACTATTTTTAGGTGTATGTCTATTTTTAGAATGGTGAGAATATTCTAAAATTAGCAGGAGACTAATTCTAGATGGTTGAGAAAATTCTATTTTTAGATGCATGGGCGAAGTCTATTTATAGATCGCATGTCTAAAAATAGAATGCATGTCAATTATTATTAGCCATTAATAATAATCAGACAATAAATAATAACCTATTCTCTTGAAGCACCTGATTTCAATTAACTGATGTGGAAAACCAGTTGATTGAAGGAATTACGAGTTCCAAGGTTGGGTCGTGGGACATGCAGAGTGGACTTCGTTGTAACTGAGCGATACAAAGTTGTAATAGAGTTGGATGTGTAGTTATGTGAGTTGTTATTTAGTTTAACTCAGTTAAGTGAGTTAAACTCAGTTGTGCTAGTTGTAACTCATGATACACTAGTGAGAGATCAGTGAATTAATTATTTAATTAATTCACAAGCAGTGTCTCACATGCAACAAAACAAATACTATTGTTAACTACTTGCATGTCAGATCCAGTGGAGACATAGTGGAGAGATAGGTGAAAGGGTATGTTTGAATATGAGTTGTGACTATAGTGGTGCATTCAATGCATCTACACACACATTGGAGTTTCCAATGAGGATTGCACAGTCAAGGCAAGGCAAGATCGAATTCATTCAGGGATATTCATCGGTAGAGATTTCACAGTGGAGGCAGGCTGTCAGGAGGCAATAAATTGGTGCATATGTGAACCAATTTTTGTATGACAATGTGAGATGATTGTATATTGTACTGAGAGCTCTATGAGCAGAGCTTTGTATGAGATTGTTTCATGATCCATGATATACATAATATATGATAGTTGGGGTTTTTAGCTTTAAGCTTTCCCGGTAAAAACATCTGTGTTATGTGCGATTGATTTTTCTTCATGCGTTTACAATTAGCGATTAAATTACCGCAAATAATTAAGTAGAAGGATTATGTATTTAACAGTGGATATAATTGTTAGATCAGGAGAGTCCGGCAATACATCACAGTATTGTTTAAATTTATACATGGTATCAAAGCAGTGCTAATCATTGGAGATTGCAATATTGAAGCAGTAGTTGAATTTTGTTGGTGGAATAATTCGAATTTGCTGCAAGAATTTCTTGGTGCAACAGTTGAGTAAACATCGAAATGGATTTCAATGGTTTGCGGTTAGAGTATGCACTCGAGGGCAGCTCGAACTACATTGCATGGAAGGATAGGATCGAGGCAGTGCTTGAAGATAATGGCTTGAAGGAATTCATCGACAATGATGTTCCTATGCCCACTTCGACGGATGCTGCATTACTTGACGCCTGGAAAAAGAAAGTAGCGAAGACGAGAAGGATTCTGTTGGAAGGTTTGAGAGACCATGTTGTCTCAAGCCTTCATGGGAAAGCCACTCCATTTGCAATGTGGAAGGATTTGAAATATCTTTTCCAAATCAGCAACGACCATATGAAGTTGGCACTGAAGAATAAACTCAGAAAAATCAAAATGGAGAAGGGCGACAGTATTCCAAAGTATCTCACAAAGTTTTTTCAATGTCGGGATGAACTGGGGAGTGTGGGAATCATGGTTGCTGATGATGATTTGGTGAGATTGGCTCTCTTTGGACTTCCTAAGTGTTGGCACAGTTATCAAGACTCTGTCAATGGACAGGAAAAACTGCCAGATTGGGAACGCTGTGGTCGGATCTAGTGCAGGAGGAGTTCAGGCGTAACACCAGGGATGACTCTTCATCAAAGCATGATGATGAAGAGGATTGTGCTTTGGCTTCCAAAGCAAGGAAAGGGAAGGGGAATAAATTCCACTCAAAATCCGAGGCTAAAGGCAAGAAGATGGATTTGTCCAAGATGAAGTGTTTTCAGTGTCACGAACATGGGCATCTCGCCACTAACTACCCACAGAAAAAGAAGAACAAGAAGGCTACTAGAGCTGGAGTTGGTGAGGCTCTTGCCTCACAATTTGAACTTGATTTCTCTTTGATCGCATGCTTGGTTTCAAGCGCAATTGGATCAGTGTGGTATCTTGATAGCGGTGCTTCCTTCCACATGACGGGAGATAAGGAGCTATTCAGTGACTTGGAGGAGAAAGATCTCCAAATGCATATAGAGATCTCAAGCCTTGACGGGAAATCCACTCCATTTGCAATGTGGAAGGATTTGACAGATGTTTTCCAAAGCAGCAACGACCATAGGAAGTTTGCGCTGAAGGATAAACTCAGAAAAATCAAAATGGAGAAGGGCGACAATATTCCAAAGTATCTCACAAAGTTTGTCCAATGTCATGATGAACTGGGGAGTGTGGGAATTGTGGTTGCTGATGGTGATTTGGTGATCTTGGCTCCCTTTGGACTTCCTAAGAGTTGGCACAGTTATCAAGACTCTGTCAACGGACAGGAAAAACTGCCGGATTGGTAACAACTGTGGTCGGATATAGTGCAGGAGGAGTTCAGGTGGAACACCAGGGATGGCTCTTCATCAAAGCATGATGATGAAGAGGATTGTGCTTTGGCTGCCAAAGCAAGGAAAGGGAAGGGGAATAAATTCCACTCAAAATCCGAGGCTAAAGGCAAGAAGATGGATTTGTCCAAGGTGAAGTGTTTTCACAGTCACGAACATGGGCATCTCGCCACTAATTTCCCACAGAAAAAAAAGAACAAGAAGGTTGCTGGAGCTGCGGTTGGTGAGGCCCTTGCCTCACAATTTGAACTTGATTTCTCTTTGATCGCATGCTTGGTTTCAAGCACAATTGGATCAGTGTGGTATCTTGATAGCAGTGCTTCCTTCCACATGACGGGAGATAAGGAGCTATTCAGTGACTTGGAGGAGAAAGATATCCAAATGCATATAGAGATGGGCGACGATGGACGATACAATATGACCGAAATTGGTACCATTACCTTTGATAGGGAGTCAGGTAAACCATTTCTGTTGAAAGATGTTATGCATGTTCCAGGACTAAAGAAGAACTTGGTCTCAGTTGCGATGTTGGATGACAGAGGTTATGACGTTGTTTTCAACGATGGAAAAGATTTCCTGCGACATAAAATAATGGGTCAAACCGTGAGGATAGGGATTTGAGTCAAGAATCTCTATAAGCTAGAGGTAGATGGTTGCATTGCAATGGTGGGCAAAGAAGAAGAAGTGGTGTGCCAGGATAAGGGCGAATTATGGCACAGGCGATTGGGCCATCTTCACCATGGCACCCTGAAGATTTTGCATCATATTTCTACTGGAATTCCCAAGGGTACACTTGCGCAGATAAATCAGTGCAAGGGATGTACTATGGGTAAGTTTTTGAAGACCACCTTTCATGAAAATGAGAACCGTGCTTCAGTGATCCTAGAGAGAGTTCACACAGACGTGTGTGGACCATTCTTGGTTGCTTCAACATCAAAACACATGTATTATATATATATATATTTATGAATATTCTCATAGATGCTGGATCTTATTCATGCAGAAGAAAGATCAAACATTCTCAAAGTTCTGTGAGTTTAAAGCATTGGTGGAGAAAGATTCGGGGAAGCAAGTGAAGGCTTTGCGGAGCGATAATGATGGTGAATATATCTCAAATGAATTCAAAGAATTCTGTAGCAAAGAAGGAATTTGAATAGAACTCATAGCGCCTCATAACCCACAGTAGAATGGGGTCGTGGAGAGAAAGAACAAAATAATCATGGGTGTTACACAAGCTATGCTTCATGATCATGGCCTACCAATGCACTTGTGGGCGGAAGCATGCAACACTGCGGTTTATGTGTAAAACCGTTGTCCTCATAGAGTACTTGGCATGAGTACACCTGAAGAAGCTTTTACTGGTAAGAAACCAAACGTTTCTCACTTTAAGATTTTTGGCTCATTTGTTTATGTTCATGTGACCAAGAATGCTAGGAAGAAGCTGGAGCCGACTGCTAAAGTTGGGATATTTGTGGGGTACACAGAAACACCCCATAATTATCGTGTGTATTTGCTAAACATTCGAATTACTATGGTGCGATGGGATATAAAATTCAATGAGGATAAAGACATGAAGTTGTCACTTGAGAGGGAGCTAGACTTGCATGCAGAGGAGAAACTGCTTGTTCCCAAATATGAGTCTCTAGATATGGATCAGCCACAGGAGGAGGTTCATGGAGTGGAGGACTCCACTCACGTAGAACAAAATACCACTGAAGCTGAGAGGCTGAAGCTTGATGCGGCACAGAATGTAGGAGTCCCTACTTCACAGCGCAGAATTAGATAGTCTCCTGACTGATTCACTGGATACATGGCTCTCACGAGAAAATGTATTGTGACCGAGCCATATTCCTTTTAGGAAGTAGTGTAGGAGCCCACATAGGTAGATGCAATGGTGGAGGAGTATGACTCCATTGTCAGAGACAGTTCTTGGGAAATTGTTGCAAGGCCGGTTGATAAATCAATGGTAGGTTCAAGATGGATCTACAAGGTAAAGCAAGCTGATGATGGGAGTGTTGAGAAGTGTAAGGAAATATTTGTGGCCTGGGGCTTCTCACAGATCGAGGGGATAGATTATGAAGAAACCTTTGCACCTGTGGCACGATATTATTCCATAAGGACCATCTTTGCTCTCTCAGCGCAGATGGGTTGACACATTCATCAGATGGATGTGAAGACTGTGTTCCTTAATGGGATCATTGAGGAAGAAGTGTACATTGAGCATCCTGAAGGATTTGAGATCTTTAGCAGCGAATCGCATGTGTGGAGACTCAAAAGAGAAATGTATGGGCTAAAGCAAGCACCACGTGCTTGGTACACTCGGATCGACATCTATTTCACTAGACTTGGCTTCACCAAGAGTGAGGCGGATGCAAACCTATACCAAATTGTGGTGGAGGGTAAGCTTTTAATCATTTTTCTTTATGTTGATGATTTAATACTCACTGGTGATGAGAAGTTGATACACTCATGTAAGGAGGACCTTGCAAAGGAGTTCGAGATGAAGGATATGGTCCTCCTTCACTATTTCCTTGGATTGGAAATATGGCAACGAGAAGGTGAATTGTTTGTGTCTCAAGGCAAGTATGCATGGGAGATACTTAGTAAGTTTCACATGGAGGGTTGCAAATCCATGGATACTCCTCTTCCAGGAAACTAGAGGAAAGAGGATGCTACATCTGAAGAGGTAGTGGATGCTAATCTCTATCGACAGTTGGTGGGTTCGCTCATGTATTTAGTTAATACAAGACCGAACATATGCTATGCGGTGAACCAGCTTAGTCAAGCGATGGTTAAGCCTAACAAACTCTTTTGGAAGGCGAGCAAGCATGTCTTGAGATATCTTAGGGGCACATCTGAGTATGGCTTATGGTACAAATGGACGAATGAGGTGAAGTTGCATGGCTTCACGGATGCATATTGGGCAGGCAGCCCAACGAACATAAAGAGCACATCCGGAGGGGTTTTAAGTATCATATCTACAATTATTTCTTGGTACAACAGGAAACAAAGATCTGTAGCACTCAATTCAGCGGAAGCGGAATACATGGCAGCAAGTCAAGCTACATGTGAGGCTATCTGTATGAGAAAGATCCTGGTCGGTTTGTTCGGTTCTCATTTAGATCCTACAGTGATTCATTGTGATAATTAGAGTTGCATTAAACTCTTGATTAATCCTGTGTTTCATGATAGATCTAAGCATATACATATCCGGTATCATCATATCAGAGATTGTGTGCAGCGAAAGATCATGTTGCTTCAGTACATTTCTATGGAATATCAGGATGCAGATATTTTGACGAAGGTGCTCACCACGAGAAAAATTGAATACCATAGAGACAAGATCGGGGTGAAGGATAATCCCTTTCTTTTTGAGAGGGAGTGTTGAGATTCAACAAGATGATGATCCTAGTGAAAATTAAGCACCTTCACTAGGTCGGGCCCGCAGGCTATTTTTATGTGTATGTCTATTTTTAGAATGGTGATCATATTCTAAAATTAGCAGGAGACTAATTCTAGATGGTTGAGCAAATTCTATTTTTAGATGAGTTTCTATTTTTAGATGCATGGGCGAAGTCTATTTATAGATCGCATGTCTAAAAATAGAATGCATGTCAATTATTATTAGCGCTTAATAATAATCAGAAAATAAATAATAATCTATTCTCTTGAAGCACTTGATTTCAGTTAACTGATGTGGCAAACTAGTTGATTGAAGGAATTACGAGTTCCAAGGTTGGTTGGTGGGACATGCAGAGTGTACTTCATTGTAACTGAGTGATACAAAGTTGTAACAGAGTTGGATGTGTAGTTATGTGAGTTGTTATTTAGTTTAACTCAGTTAAGCGAGTTAAACTCAGTTGTGCTAGTTGTAACTCATGATACACTAGTGAGAGATCAGTGAATTAATTATTTAATTAATTTACAAGCAGTGTCTCATATGCAACGGAAGAAATACTACTGTTAACTACTTGCATGTCAGATCGAGTGGAGACCCAGTGGAGAGATAGGTGAAAGGGTCTGTTTGAATATGAGTTGTGACTATAGTGGTGCATTCAATGCATCTACACACACATTGGAGTTGCCAATGAGGATTGCACAATCAAGGCAAGGCAAGATCGAATTCATTCAGGGATCTTCATTAGCAGGGATTGCGCAGTGGAGGCAGGTTGTCAGGAGGCAGTAAATTGGTGCATGTGTGAACCAATTTTTGTATGACAATGTGAGACAATTGTATATTTTACTGAGAGCTCTATGAGCAGAGCTTTGTATGAGATTTTTTCATGATCCATGATATACATAATATATGATAGTTGGGGCTTTTAGCTTTAATATTTCGTCGTAAAAACATCTGTGTTATGTGCGATTGATTTTTCTTCATGTGTTTGCAATTGGCGATTGAATTTCCGCAAATAATCAAGTAGAAGGATTCTGTATTTAACAGTGGATATAATTGTTAGATCCGGAGAGTCCGATAATACATCACAATATTTTATAAATTTATACATGGTATCAAAGCAGTGCTAATCATTGAAGATTGCAATATTGAAGTAGTAGCTGAGTTTTGTTGGTGGAATAATTCGAATTTGCTGCAAGAATTTCTTGGTGCGACAATTGAGTAAACATTGAAATGGCTTTCAATAGTTTGCGGTTAGAGTATGCACTCGAGGGAATATCGAACTACATTGCATGGAAGGATAGGATGGAGGTGGTGCTTGAAGATAATGGCTTGAAGGAATTCATCGACAGTGATGTTCCTATGCCCACTTCGACGGATGCTACATTACTTGACGCCTGGCAAAAGAAAGTAGCGAAGACGAGAAGGATTCTGTTGGAAGGTGTGAGAGACCATGTTGTCTCAAGCCTTCATGGGAAAGCCACTCCATTTGCAATGTGGAAGGCTTTGAAATATCTTTTCCAAATCAGCAACGACCATAGGAAGTTGGCACTGAAGGATAAACTTAGAAAAATCAAAATGGAGAAGGGCGACAGTGTTCCAAAGTATCTCACAAAGTTTTTTCAATGTCGGGATGAACTGGGGAGTGTGGGAATCACGGTTGCTGATGATGATTTGGTGAGCTTGGCTCTCTTTGGACTTCCTAAGAGTTGGCACAATTATCAAGACTCTGTCAATGGATGGGAAAAACTGCCAGATTGGGAACGCTGTGGTCGGATCTAGTGCAGGAGGAGTTCAGGCGTAACACCAGGGATGACTCTTCATCAAAGCATGATGATGAAGAGGATTGTGTTTTGGCTTCCAAAGCAAGGAAAGGGAAGGGGAATAAATTCCCTTCAAAATCCGAGGCTAAAGGCAAGAAGATGGATTTGTCCAAGATGAAGTGTTTTCAGTGTCATGAACATGGGCATCTCGCCACTAACTACCCACAGAAAAAGAAGAACAAGAAGGCTGCTAGAGCTGGAGCTGGTGAGGCTCTTGCCTCACAATTTGAACTTTATTTCTCTTTGATCACATGCTTGGTTTCAAGTGCAATGGGATCAGTTTGGTATCTTGATAGCTGTGCTTCCTTCCACATGACGGGAGATAAGGAGCTATTCAATGACTTGGAGGAGAAAGATCTCCAAATGCATATAGAGATGGGTGACGATTGAGGATACAGTGAAACAAGCATTGGTACCATTACCTTTGATAGGGAGTCAGGTAAACCATTTCTATTGAAATATGTTATGGATGTTCCAGGTCTAAAGAAGAACTTGGTCTCAGTCGCGATGTTGGATGACAGAGGTTATGACATTGTTTTTAGCGACGGAAAATATTTCTTGTGACATAAAACAATGGGTCAAACCAAGAGGATAGGGATTTGAGTCAAGAATATCTAAAAGCTGGAGGTAGATGGTTGCACTGCAATGGTGGGCAAAGAAGAAGGAGTGGTGAGCTGGGATAAGGGCGAATTATGGCACAAGAGATTGGGCCATCTTCACCATGGCACCCTGAATATTTTGCAGCAGATTTCTACTGGACTTCCCAAGGGTACACTTGCATGGATAGATCAGTGCAAGGGATGTACTATGGGTAAGTTTGTGAAGACCACCTTTCATGAAAATGAGAACCGTGCTTCGGTGATCCTGGACAGAGTTCACACAGACATGTGTGGACCATTCTCAGTTGCTTCAACAAAAAAACATAGGTATTATGTTATTCTTGTTGATGAATATTCTCGTAGATGCTGGATCTTCTTCATGCAGAAGAAAGATCAAACATTCTCAAATTTCTATGAGTTTAAAGCATTGGTGGAGAAAGAGTCAGGGAAGCAAGTGAAGGCTTTGCGGAGCGATAATGGTGGTGAATATATCTCGAACGAATTCAAAGACTTCTGTAGCAAAGAAGGAATTCAAAGAGAACTTAGAGCGCCTCATAACCCACAACAAAATGTGGTCGCGGAGAGGAAGAATAGTACGATCGTGGGTGCTGCACAAGCTATGCTGCATGATAAGGGCCTACCAATGCACTTGTGGGCTGAAGCATGAAACATTGCAGTTTATGTGCAAAACCGTTGTCCTCATAGAGTACTTAGGATGAGTACACCTGGAGAAGGTTTTACTAGTAAGAAACCGGATGTTTCTCACTTTAAGATTTTTGGCTCATCTGTTTATGTTCATATGACCAATAACACCAGGAAGAAGATGGAGCCGACTGCTGAAGTTGGGATATTTGTGGGGTACACAGAAACACCCCATAATTATCATGTGTATTTTCAAAATAGTCAAATGACTGTGGTGCGACAGGATATAAAATTCAATGAGGAGAAAGCCATGAAGTTGTCGCTTGAGAGGGAGCTAGACTTGCATGCAGAGGAGGAACTGCTTCTTCCCAAAGATGAGTCTCTAGATGTGGATCAGCCACAGGAGGAGGTTCATGGAGTGGAGGAGTCCACTCACACAGAGCAAAACATCAGAACTGGCAGAAGGCATACCACAGAAGCTGAGAGGCTGAAGCTTGATGCGTCATAGAATATAGGAGTCCCTACTTCACAATGCAGAAAGAGATAGTCTCCTGACCAATTCACTGGATACATGGCTCTCATGAGAAAATGTATTGTGATTGAGCCATCTTCCTTTCAGGAAGCAGTGCAGGAGCCCACATGGGTAGATGCAATGGTGGAGGAGTATGACTCCATTGTCAGAAACAATGCTTGGGAAATTGTTCCAAGGCCGGTTTATAAATCAGTGGTAGGTTCAAGATGGATCTACAAGGTAAAGCAAGCTACTGATGGGAGTGTTGAGAAGTATAAGGCAAGATTTGTGGCCCGAGGCTTCTCACAAATCGAGGGGATTTATTATGAATAAACCTTTGCACCTATCACACAGTATTCTTCCATAAGGACCATCCTTGATCTCTCAGTGCAGATGGGTTGGCACATCCATCAGATGGATGTGAATATTGAGTTCCTTAATGGGATCATTAAGGAATAAGTGTACAATGTGCAGCCTGAAGGATTTGATATCTTCAACAACGATTCACATGTGTGCAGACTCAAAAGAGCGCTGTATGGGCTGAAGCAAGCACCCCATGCTTGGTACACTCAGATCGACAATTATTTCACTGGACTTGGCTTCACCAAGAGTGAGGCAGATGCAAAACTATACCAGATTGTGGTGGAGGGTAAGCTTTTAATAATTTTTCTTTATGTTGATGATTTAATACTGACTGGTGATGAGCAACTGATACACTCATGCAAGGAGGACCTTGCAAAGGAGTTCGAGATGAAGGATATGGGCCTCCTTCACTATTTCCTTGGATTGGAAATATGACAGCGAGAAGGTGAACTGTTTGTGTCTCAAGGCAAGTATGCACGAGAGATACTCGGTAAGTTTCACATGGAGGGCTGCAAACCCATGGATACTCCTCTTCCAGGAAACTAGAGGAAAGAGGACGCTATATCTGGAGAGGTAGTGGATGCTACTCTCTATCGACAGTTGGTGGGTTCGCTCATGTATTTAGTTAATACAAGACCAGACATATGCTATGCGGTGAACCAGCTTAGTAAAGAGATGGTTAAGCCTACCAAGCTCTTTTGGAAGGCGGGCAAGCATGTCCTGAGATATCTCAGGGGCACATCTGAGTATGGCTTATGGTACAGACAGACGGATGAGGTGAAGTTGCATGGCTTCACGGATGCAGATTGGGAAGGCAGCCCAACGAACATAAAGAGCACATCAGGAGGGGTTTTCAGTATCGGATCTACAGTTGTTTCTTGATACAGTAGGAAACAAAGATCTGTGGCACTCAGTTCAGCGAAACCGGAATACATGGCAGCAAGTCAAGCTGCATGTGAGGCTATCTAGATGAGAAAGATCCTGGTTGCTTTGTTCGGTTCTCATGTAGATCCTACAGTGATTCATTGTGATAATCAGAGTTGCATTAAAGGCTCTCGATTAATCATGTGTTTCATGATAGATCTAAGCATATACATATCCGGTATCATCATATCAGAGATTGTGTGCAGCGGAAGATCATGTTGCTTCAGTACATTCCTATGGAAGATCAGGATGCAGATATTCTGACGAAGGCGCTCACCAGGAGCAAATTTGAATACCATAGAGACAGGATCAGGGTGAAGGATAATCAATTTTTTGTTGATAGGGAGTGTTTAGATTCAACAAGATGATGATCCTAGTGAAAATTAAGCACCTTCACTAGGTGGGGCCTGCAGGCTATATTTAGGTATATGTCTATTTTTAGAATGGTGAGCATATTCTAAAATTAGCAAGAGACTAATTCTAGATGGTTGAGAAAGTTCTATTTTTAGATGCATGGGCGAAGTCTATTTATAGATTGCATGTCTAAAAATAGAACACATGTCGATTATTATTAGCCCTTAATAATAATTAGGTAATAAATGATAATCTATTCTCTTGAAGCACTTGATTTCAGTTAACTGATGTGGCAAACCAGTTGATTGAAGGAATTACGAGTTCCAAGGTTGGTTGGTGGGACATGCAGAGTGGACTTCGTTGTAGCAAAGTTGGATGTGTAGTTATGTGAGTTTTTATTTAGTTTAACTCAGTTAAGTGAGTTAAACTCAGTTGTGCTGGTTGTAACTCATGATACACTAGTGAGAGATAAGTGAATTAATTATTTAATTAATTCACAAGCAATGTCTCACATGCAACTGAAGAAATACTACTGTTAACTACTTGCATGTCAGATCTAGTTGAGACCCAGTGGAGAGATAGGTGAAAGGGTCTGTTTGACTAGGAGTTGTGACTATAGTGGTGCATTCAATGCATCTACACACACATTGGAGTTGCCAATGAGGATTGCGCAGTCAAGGCAAGGCAAGATCGAATTCATTCATGGATCTTCATCAGCAGGGATTACACAGTGGAGGCAGGCTGTCAGGAGGCAGTAAATTGGTGCACGTGTGAACCAATTTTTGTATGACAGTGTGAGACAATTGTATATTGTACTGAGAGCTCTATGAGCAGATATTTGTATGAGATTGTTTCATGATCCATGATATACATAATATATGATAGTTGGGGTTTTTAGCTTTAATATTTCCCGGTAAAAACATCTATGTTATGTGCGATTGATTTTTCTTCATGTGTTTACAATTGGCGATTAAATATCCGCAAAGAATTTAGTAGAAGGATTATGTATTTAACATTGGATATAATTGTTAGGTTAGGAGTGTCTGGTAATACATCACAATATTATTTAAATTTATACACGTGTCTTGTGATTTTGATTAAAAATTCATGAGAAGTTGCAAATCTACATTGTAATTTCTACATGGTATCAGAGAAGGATTCACATTAGAGCAAGAAATCAAATTTGTTCTTAGGAGGTTCAATTTTGGAGCTCAGTGTAGCAGGATTTCGTAAGAGATGAGAAGACGACCTTCAATGGACTAAGGCGAGAGTGTTCCTTGAAAGGAACCCCTAGTTTTGTTGCATGGAAAGATTGAATGGAGGCGGTATTGGATGAAAATGGATTGCTATAATACATCAAGTAAGATGTTGCAAAACCACAAGCATTTGATGCCTAGAACCTTGATCAGTGGAAGAAAGATGTAGCCAAGGTGAGGATAATAATCTTGGAGGGAGTGCGAGATCACATTGTGTCAAATATCCACGGAAAAGAAACTACGTTCGTAATGTGGAAAGAACTAAAACAATTGACCGAGAATAATAGAGACCACGAGAAGCTGACACTCAAGGATAAACTTTGAAGTATCAAGATGTAGAGGAATGACAGAATTTCACAGTATCTGAGCAAGTTTACACATTGTTGTGATGAACTTGGCGGGGTCAGTGTTATTGTCCCTGAAGAAGACTTGGTAAGCATAGCCCTTCTAGGCCTTCCCAAGAGTTGTCATAGCTATCAAGATTCGATGAATGGGTGGGAATTTTTTTTGAATTGGGAACGCTTATGGTCTGATTTGGTATAGGAGGAAATAAGGAAGAATACCAGAGATGGGACTTCATCCAAGGGTGAGGATGAAGAAATATTTGCATTGGCTAGAAAGGAAAAGGGAAGAAATCTCAATCCAAACCAGAATCTAGCCAAGGGGGAAAGAAGAAATATTTTTCCAAAATTAAATGCTTCCATTGTCATGAATTCAGGAGCTATGCCACAAAGTGTCCACACAAAAAGGCACCTCGGGAGGAGCGGTATGTGAAGCCTTGGCTTCACAGTTTGAGCTTGACTTTACCCTAAGTGCATGCATGGCCAACACAGTGATGGGGAGCATGTGGTACATGGAATCAAGAGCATCATTCCACATGATAGGGTGTAGAGAATTTTTCAGTGACCTGGAAGAAAAATATTTGCAGATGCACATCGATATTGGGGACGACAAAATGTATAGTGCAACTAGGAATGGTACAATCATCTTTCAGAGGGAGTCAAGGTCCCCCCTCAGGCTCAAGGATGTCATGTTCATTCCAGGCCTAAAGAAAAATCTCATCTCTGTTGTAGTTTTGGAAGACCGTGGTTATGATGTGATCTTCAACAAAGGAAAGGAATTCCCGAGTCACATAGCCAAAGGAAAATTGAAGCATATCGGGGTTCGTGTGAAGAACCTCTAGAAGCTAGATGTGGAATATTGTGTTGCATTAAGCACAAAGGCAGAGTAGGTGAAGATCTGTGATGTCGGTGAACTTTGACACAAAATACTTGATCATTTGCATCATGCTGCGCTGAAGATCATGCAACAGATAAACACAAGCCTCCCCAAAGGAGCACTTGAGCGGAAGGATGCATGTAAAGGATGTACTTTGGGGAAGTACACAAAATTTACATTCCATGATCGAGACAACAAAGCACATGCAATCCTTGAAAGGATCCATTCTGACATCTGTGGACCTTGATCGACAACATCCACTGCAAGGAAAAAATACTTTGTCATTTTTATTGATGAATTCTCATGGAAGTGTTGGATCTTATTCATGCAGAAGAAATATAAGACATTCTCCAAGTTCGTAGAATCCAAGGCACTAATTGAGAAATAAATCGACAAGAAGGTGAAGGCTCATAGGAGCGATAATGGAGGTGAGTACGTGTCGAATGAGTTTAAAAATTTATGTGCAAAAGAAGGCATTCAATGAGAGTTGATAACACCCCACAACCCACACAACAAAATGGGGTGGCTAAGAGAAAGAACTGTAACATTATGGGAGCAACGAGGGAGATGTCGCGTGACGAAGGCCTACCTCTGCATTTGTGAGTTGAGGCATGCAACACAATAGTCTACTTGCAGAACCAGAGTCGTCATCAGATTCTTGGCATGATTAAAATGGAACATAGAGTGGAGACAACCACTCAAGCATAATCATATAGAGAAGGTAGAAAAAGGACCATGGAAGCTGAGAGACTTGTGCAAGATGCAAGGGAGAATGTGGGTGCTCCTTCAAATTAGCACAGGCAAAGAAGGTCACCAGATCTGTACACTGGCTACATCTATCTAATGAATGAGCTTGTAGAGACTGAGCCATCCTGGTTCAAGGAAGTAGTAGATTAACCTGTATGGATTGATGCAATAGTGTAGGAATATGAATCCCTTGTAAAGAAAAGTGTTTGGGAAGCGGTCCCAAGACCAACAAATAATTAGTTGTGGGTTCGTGATGGATCTTCAAGGAAAAGCAAGCAGCAGATGGAAGCATAGATAAGTACAAGGTTAGATTTGTGGCCAAGGGGTACTCTCAAGTTGAAGGCATTGATTATGAGGAGACCTTTACTCCTGTAGCAAGGTACTCATCCATTAGATCAATTCTTTCTCTGATTGCACAAATGGGGTGAAAGATCCACCATATGGATGTAAAAACAACATTCCTCAATGGAATTATTGAGGAGGAGGTGTACATTGAGAAACTAGAAGGATTTGAGACTTTTGATCGAGAGTCTCATGTGTGCAAACTCAAGTGAGCATTGTACGGTCTCAAGCAAGCACCTCGTGCTTGGCACGCCATGATCGATAGCTATCTCACTGGGTTGGGCTTCACCAAAAGTGAAGCGGATGTAAACCTTTATCATATATTGGTAGAAGGTAAATTGTTTATTATTGTCTTATATTTTGATGACTTGATTTTAAATGGTGATGAACAACTGATCAGATCTTGCAAGGAGGACGTTGCAAGAGAATTTTAAATGAAGGACATGGGTCTCATGCACTACTTACTCAGGTAGGAAGTATGGAAAGATGATGGGTAACTGTTTGTATCTCAAGGAAAGTATCCAAATGATATAATATAGAGATTCCACATGGAGAGTTGCAAACCCATGGAGACACCTCTAGCGACTAACTAGAGGAAGGAAGATGCCACTTCAGGTGAGGAAGTGGATGCTATCATTTATCGACAACTAGTGGGTTCATTGATGTACCTTGTGAACACACAACTAGATATGTGCTATGCAATCAACCAGTTGAGCTAAGCTATGGTTAGGCCAACCAAATTATTTTGGAGGACAACTAAGCTTGTTCTACGGTATCTCAGAGACACTACCCAGTTTGGACTATGGTACATACAGACAGTGGGAGTGAAGCTATGTGGTTTCATAGATGCAGATTGGGTGGGGAGTCCATTAGAACGAAAGAGTACATCAGGTGGAATTTTTAGTGTTGGGTTCACAGTGGTTTCTTGCTACAGTAGGAAGAAAATATATGTAGTGCTTAGCTCAACAGAAGCAGAATACATGTCTGCAATCCAAGCATCATGTGAGGTGATCTGGATGAGAAAGATTATTTTTGGATTGTTTGGCCAGATGATGGATCCAACTATGATCTACTGTGATAATTAGAGTTGCATTAATCTCTTTGAGAATCTTGTTTTTTCAGGATCAATCCAAGCATATAGATATCCGGTATCACCATTTATGAGACTGTGTGCAGAGGCGGATAATGTTGTCGCAGTACATTTCGACAGAGGAACAATATGTTGACATTTTGACAAAGGCCTTTTCAAGAGGGAAGTTCGAGTTCCATAGGTGCAAGATAGGGGTGGTTAATAATCCCTTTCTTGTTGAGAGGGAGTGTTGAAAAAAGTAGCAAGAAATTCTCAATTTGATTTTCCCTTGATTAAATTGAGAAAATTTGAATTTCCACATCAGCAGGCAACTTGGATGATGTTAACTTGTGTGACATGGCTTGTGTCACCCAGTTTACCTAGTAAATTCGAGTTGCAGGAGTTATATTTCAGTTCAGCATGTGTGATTGCTAATTTGTAGAAATCAAGGTCAATTATCTCATGTTGTTTTCAGTTAAACTAGCTCCAACTTTTGGAGGAAATAGTAGAAGGTAAGTTAAGCAACGGGACTTCAATCAAACTCAGTGATCATCCTGTTACTTGATCAATTGGCCCAAAATAGCTAGTGCATGTAGATAATTCGAGTTACCCAGTTGAGGTGGAGATTCCAAGACAATGTAACATCAGTTGTAGATTAGTCTTGAGTGTAGAAGTGTTGCATGCAGTCAGAGGATCAACCTAAAGGAATTGCACAATCAATTTGAGGAATTTCCTAAATAACAGGGGCCTAATTTCTCAAGGAACAATGCAAGGAAATAAGAGCTCAAGCAGAGGAAAAATTTGACTAAGTCTGGGTCAGAGCCTTTTAGTGAGCAAAGAGATAGGTTATGCACTTGCACGTTGTGCTCAATTGAGAAAAGCAATTGTAATACATCTTTATTCTTCCGATTTAATGCAAGTAGACATTAGGTTTTTTAGTAGTCTGCTTTCCCTGTGAAAAATACTTGTTGCATGTGTGTTATTTCTTATTGCATGTCTAAAATTTTTGTTCTAGATTGTGAATTAATGTCTGTGGAGCAGTAGAGGAGGTTTGTGTCTTGTGATTTTGATTAGAACTTCAAGAGCAATTGCAAATCTACATCGTAATTTCTACATTGAGTGGCTAGAGGATCGGACAACTATGGTACCAATGTAACGAACAAAGTTTGTACTATGTAGTGATCTTCATAACACTTGGTATATGAAGACATCCATTTATGATAAAAAATATATATTGAATAATGTATATAAGAATTGACATGAGATTGTTACAAGTGAGGGCCCCCTTATATACCTAGATAGGTGCCCCTTCAGAAATGGTCATGTCCCTAGAGACATGCCTCTTCAGTAGATAATCATTGTTTAATTACTATTATCATCATTATTCTTTATTTATATTGTATATATATTTTATTAATAACAATCCTCCACCCAAAGTGGGTTGAGGACATTGATTAATGACAACAAGAATTGTTTCATCTGCAAATCCATCACAAGTAGATAATATCCACTTTGATTTTGGCTACGAAACTTCTAGTATAACATAGAGTTAAATTTGAAAGCACTGAAGATGGATATGTTGACAAAGAGCTCAAAGATCTCCAACTCTTTATCAACTAGCTTCATTACGGTCGATCTTCTCTAGGAAATTTGGAAATTTTCCATCTTTTCCCTTCTAGACTTAAATGTATTTGTGTCTCATGCGGAAGACACTAGTTAGGGAAATGAGGAATGCCCTCCCCCTCACAAATTGTATTTAAGGATTACAAATATGTTAAGATTTTGGACATTTTTTTGAGGATTTATGTAACTAAGAAAATAAGTTTTGTAACTAATGTTGCTAGAAAACTTTGGTTTTGTACACATAAAATTCCTGTATCTTCTTGGTTCCCATCCACGATAAATATTGTTTCTGTACTCTTTGATTTATGGACTTGTTTCCAAGTATGGATTTTTAATATTAATATTTTATGTTCCAATAAAAAAACAAAAAATTTTAAGGAAGATTTAACATCTTAATACAATAATATTAAATTTTTATATTAATGATATATTTTTAAAAATAAGTCTATATGTCAGGCTTTTTGGATTATCAAGTGGATTTTTGGCAGGAATCTAACTAAAACAATTGTGGTGAAATATGGGTTTGTGATGTTTAAACTAGTTTTTAAGTGCATATTTGGATTTAGCACTCCCAAAAACACATGGGGCACTTCCATTGTGAAGAGTTCACTTGTGATTTCAATGAATCCCTATTGGATTCTAATTTACAAATTAAATTGGAAAATAAATCAGAAAACTTTTCAAAAATTCACTTAATATTAAATAATCAATATTTTTATTTATCTATCTAATTTTTTTATTTTAGATTCTCATTCATCATGATAATTCATACAAATTTCTAATTTTAATAGTAAAATTGTATTTTACATTAATAAAAATATTATATTTAATATTGGGTATTTTAAGTTTAATATTTAATAATTATTTTTTAAATATATATTTTATTTTAATATATATTTTTTTGGTTTGTCAAGCTCTCTCAGTTTGACTATAGGCTGGACCCACTGCTTGAGAAACAACTAGAATCTAAGTTGTCACGAGAAACAACGTGAATCTAAGTTGTCAAAGCCTTGGCCACACCAACCCTTAACATGGCTGAATTTTTGTCCACATAGTTTTGAACAAGTAACTTTCACATAAAAAAAATGACTTAACAATACACTTCATCACTATCTAAAATATACCTTGTAAGCATTTTAATATCTAATTTCAATATATATAATATAATATATTTATTTATTATATTATGGTTATATTAGATAATATATTATTGATATAAAAAAATATACAACATTTATTTTATTATTATTCGATTTTTCTAATGATCATGTTATTTTTATACCTACCGAAAGATAAGTTATATTGTAATTAGTTTTTAGTAAAAGGCATTGGCTTTTTAAATTTTTATAACAATTTATAAAGTTTATTAAAGTTTTTGAAAATTATAATATTAAATTAAATATTTTAAAATTTTAAAATCAATTTTTTTTAAATTTTTTTTTTTTTTAAATTTTTATTTATTTTTTCTATTCTATTAGCTATGGTATAAGAAAAAATAATTTTGATAAATTTCTAAATATAATTGTGAGAAAAATAATGATTTATTAAGAATAAAAATTAAAAAATACATACTATTACCAAATGTCTTTACCATTAATTAAGATTGATATCACTAATCAATAAAATATATACTTTTATTAAATCCAAAATTGCTGCGTGGGGAGGCAACTGGCTAACTAAGGGAGGTAAAGTAATCTTAATTAAAATTGTGCTGTCTGCACTCCCAATCTTCCAGGCGGCTTTCCTCCTTGCACCAAGAAATGTGATGGAGCAGATCTCCAAGTTGCTCAGAGATTTTCTTTGGCAGGGAGGGAAAGGCAACGAGAGAAAAATGCATCTGGTTAACTGGGATGTGGTCAAAAAGCCACTGTCTGAAGGCGGCCTGCAAATTAGAGATCCCACGCTTGTCAATCTTGCTTTGGGAGGAAAGATTTTGTGGAAGCTGTTCAACGAGCCCTCTCATCCAATCAGTGTTACCCTGCGCTCAAAGTATGGTCCCAATAACGCGCTCTCCAACCTACAGACAGCAAGTGCACCCAATAGCACGCTGGTCTGGAAATTATGTTGTAAAAGTAGCAACTTTTTCAAAAAATTAATCTACAGGATTCCAGGGAACGGCAAGCGTACTCATTTATGGCTTGACAGTATAATGGGAAGTGATCCACTTGCTCAGATGGATGACATTGCAGACCTCAGGAATTGGTTGGAGCGCGCAAGTGTAAACAGATTGTATGACATCTCGACCTGGGACCAGCATGGAGACTGGAATGGATGGGATTTCCATAGAGTGCCAGCACGGTTTTCTCATCAACAAGCACTGCTAGTCGAACTATTGGATGATGATGCACCTGTTTGCAGATCCAAAAAATATAGTTGGGGCTGGGGACAGTCTGGAGTTTATACCACCGCAGCTGGGTATAATGCTTTACAGGTCATTAGGAATAGTAGTCAAACTAAGGAGTTTTGGAAGAATGTGTGGGATCCGCTTTCCCTTCCAAAAGTAAACTTCTTCTTCTGGACCTTGGTCCATAACAAACAGCGTACGAGAGACAATCTGGAAAAAAGGAAAATAGCTGGGCCTCACAAATGTGTGTTATGCTGTAACAACTTCGAAACAACCCAACATCTTTTCATGGAGTGCAGATTTGCTGAAGAGGTTTGGGTTCTCACTCTACAGGACTTGCAGATTCCAGCCCCCTTGCAGAACTCAGTAGCAGACCTCTTTGCCTATTGGAGTCAATTCTATCCCCATCGAATCCCTTCCAAATCTTTCTGGCGTAGAATCTGGATAGCGCTCCCCAAATATGTATGCTGGCAGATCTGGTTGGCCCGCAATCAGAGGATTTTTAAAGAGATGCTATATACCCCTCTGCAGGTTGCTGAAAAGCTAAGTCCTTCCTCCTGGAAGCGGCCCAATTTCAGTATTTTAAAGAAGATCATTTGCTACTGCCCAAAGAAAAGCGCTGGCTTGGTATGCTTGCGACCCATCCACGTAAGTACCTTCAACCCCCACAAGGTGACAATCCTGAATGGCGCATAAGAGATGAGGA
Source organism: Pinus albicaulis (assembly GCA_034641835.2). Lineage (NCBI taxonomy): Eukaryota > Viridiplantae > Streptophyta > Pinopsida > Pinales > Pinaceae > Pinus > Pinus albicaulis. Next base: position 971,688,399 of record CM076570.1, read on the forward strand.
TGATTTTTTTCAAAATTGGTGGAGGTCCCAAAACATTTCCACTATATTTTTCGACGGGGCGTCCAAGGGGAATCCCGGTGCTGCTGGTGCGGGTGGAGTTATTTACTCTCCCGGTGGTCTTCCAAAGATTGGTTTTGTTGGGGACTTGGCAAGAAATCCAACAATCACGCAAATATCCTTGGGCTCCTAAAAGCTTGTCTTATCGCAAGAGATAAGGGAATCAAAGTGCTCCAAGTCTTCGGTGATTCAGAACTGATAATAAAAAATATAAACACGGAGACTCCGTTCAGCAATGCCAGCCTCAACAAAACTTTGGACAGATTGAAGAGAGTCCTTCGAGACTTTGACAAGTGTAAACTTCATCACATTTTGAGAACGTCAAACAACGAAGCAGATGAGATGGCAAACAAAGGCAGCTTGCTCATGAAAGGGTAGATCATTGTAAACAATATAAGCATTGTCCAAATGCCTTGAAAGTACTTATTGACTTTTAGATGCAGTAGATAGATCTCTGCTTTGTAAAAGGGGCTGCCTCGGCAAAGACCCATAATCTTTCTAACATAATAAAATCATATCCGTTACAGTTAAAAAAATAAAAAATAAAATATATACTTTTTTCATAAATTCAATTTATTTTTTAATAAAATTAATATTAAAATTAACTTAATACATCAATCAATTATTTATTTATTTATTTTACAAGTCGCAAGGAAAAGTATCATTACTAAGGACTAGTTCATCAATATCTCATATTTTTTTGTTTTTTTGCAAAGTCTATCTTGGTTTTATATAATGTGTTCGTAATCCCCAAAGTAATAACAACACATATTTCTCAGTCCATAAAGCCATTAATATGCGGGGCAGTATATGCCCACTACTTGATAGTGTACCTGCACACCACCACAATTTATTTATTGCTCAATAAATTGATAAATATTAGTTGCCCAAAGGAACCATGCACTAGGCTCAAACCGTGAGAAGAAATAAAGCATTTATGTTGCTCTCATTCAAGAGTCAAAATCTGGGCTTTTTATTTGTCTCTTTTGTTTTCACTCTGGACATTCCCCAGGAAGTCCCGACCAAGTCTTTCTCTATTACTTTACAGGAGGTGGAGAAAATCAAAAGAAAAGAAATGAAATGAAATTTTAAAGTCTACTAGACTAAAAATAGTCTATGGAACTATGAGTTCCCTGTTTTTTCTAGTCTATGGGATTATGAGTTCCCTCTATTTGCCTTTTGCATTTCAGTTCTTTTCTTATTCAAATTGATGATGAGCTGGCCCAACTTTCCAACAATCTCATCCCTGAAAAGATAGTGCCAAGAAGCGGATGCTAACATATTCCCATAACTTTCTTTGATGTCTTTGAACGCAACACATTCCAAAATGAAATGTTTTTCCGAGCCCCAGACTTGCAAAATGTACACACTCTTTCTTCCCAAGCTTCTTTAGGTCTTTTCCACCTTAATTGAGCAATAAGAAGCTTTGCCCTCCAGAGAATGTTAGCTTCAATGTACTCTTTTTGTGGGAGATCATAAGTAGAGTTGAATTCTTCAATGTAGTATATCTTCTTTCTACACACTCTTTCTTCCCAAGCTTCTTTAGGCCTTTTCCACCTTAATTGAGCAATAAGAAGCTTTGCCCTCCAGAGAATGTTAGCTCCAATGTACTCTTTTTGTGGGAGATCATAAGTAGGATTGAATTCTTCAATGTAGTATATCTTCTTTCTACTCAACTCTTTTCCCCATATCGAAACTTCTCCATAACAATTTTTTTTAGCTCCTTGCTATTTGTGAGACAAGCATTGAGATAAATATTTCATTTTTACATCTATGTGTAGTTTTGTCTCATCCATATTTTCTTTCTTTCACTCATAGCTTCCTTGAAAAGCGTAAAAGTTAGCTAAAACAGTCTTATATAATAATTCCCTGTGTTTGTATGTTTAAAATAATAATAAGATGATTGAATCATGCATCCTAGGTTTGTCATGTTTTCTATGTCATTTTCAATTATTTCGTTGACTATCAAGGGAAACTTACCGTTGCATACATCTTTCGCTGATTTTGCATGTGATACTTAACGTGATTATATATGCAACATGGTTCAAATCTAACTATATAAGCTTGCTTGAAGTGGGGATTTAGAATTAAATTATAAATATTTATTACTCATATCTATAAAGTAGATAGGATACTTTAGAATTTTCTAAAAAATAAAAAATAAATTTACTCTTAATTAAGTAAACATGGATAATATTGGGACAATTTAGTACGGTAAAAAGTTATTGGCAACATTACTCCTCTAACTTTGGAATTAAGCACTCTCGTGGAAACACAAATTCTGAACCTGTTATCATAGGCATTCTTCCTCGACGATAACATTTGATAAGTACAATGAATGAAAGATGGAAATTGTATAATAGGTTAACAAAAATGTTTGAAGTTGGTATATATTTTAATTAATTAATTTATTTTCATTTTGTTATTTTTATTAATTATTAATTAAAATATAATTAGTTATTTAATTTTAATATTTTATATTATATATAAAAAATATTTATCATTGTGTTTAAATATTAATTAGTTTATTAATTAAAATGTATTATAGGAATTTGGCTTTTGTGATCTATAAATTTTTTAGACCTTAATAAGATGATGGGTGAAGCATTAATGTTGAATCTCTACTCTTCATTCTTAGTTGTTGGTTTTCTTCCGGTCGGTTCTCCTTCATGTCTTTTCCTCTCCTCTAGTCCCCAATTTTTTTTCTCCCTTTCTTTCTTTATTAATTAATTAATTAATTTTTATTATTAGTTTTTTTCAATGAGGGGAAAGCTCACGGGAAATCCGGGCGTACTTCCCCAGAATTTCTGGATGGTACGCGCGGCAAACCGTTCGGCGGACTTTCTGCGCCTAACCCCAAAGGACTCAAGAATCGAACCCGTGACCTCCCTCAACGGAGAGGCCCACGTATTGGCTCACTACCGCTTGAGCTAACCCTTGGGGCTTGATTTTTATTATTAGTTATTTATTTAATTATTATTATTATTATTTATCGATTTAATTATTTATTAATTATTTATTTTTATTAATTTATTATTATTATTATTATCGTTGTTTTCTTAATATTGTAAATAAAAATTTATTGAAATAATAAATTTTATAATTAAATTATTTTTAATTAAGAACATAAAAATATTATATTATATTGAAATCATTTAATTATTAAATAAAGAACAAATAAATAAAATGTTTATTAAAAATATAAATAAATAAATAAGTAATAATAATAATAATTCAATTATTATTAGTTGCAGCTTCTTTATCTATTTAAATTGGCTCCTTAATCATATTGGCTAGTTCGAAATGCGTCGATAAAATCTGCTTGAATGTGATTTTCACCAAAAAATTTTATACACAAAATATATCTTACTTAATTATAAAATATTTATTATTTTATATTTGTAAACTTTTTAATTTTGATATTTTATAAAATGTTAATTAATTTAACTATATAAATTAAAACATTGTGATCTTAAAAATATTTAAATCCTCAAAATGATTAGTAATAATACTTATTAAATTTTTAAATATATTTTTTTTTTTCAAATAATTTCATGTTCACATATATAATTTTAACTTATAAACTAAATACATATCATTCATATATGAAAATAATCGCATACATATCATTCATATATGAAAATAATCACTAATACCACCGTATGGCTTTTACTAATTTTGATTAAACCATATACCATTATAATTATATTGAAAAAAATAATTATACCTTTCATTATTATAATTATATTGAGAAAATAAAATTGTCACACCTTCAGTTATAGTGACTATAATTGTTAAATATATGCATTTCCAAATAAATGTGTGGGACATAAACTTCAAAAATATACGTTTCCAAATAAATGTGTGGGACAATAAACTTTATCACGTGGTTCCCAACGATCTTTCGAACTTTGCTCCCGAACTTAATCACAAGCCTGCTGCCAAGGCAACTAAAACCATTGAGCCATACAGGCGACAGCGTGGAATTAATGTGGAATTATCAGGCCTGGAATTTGTTTGGCTGAAGGCTAATTATTATTATTTTATGATAAATTAATAATAGGCAATTTATAATAAAACAAATAATATTTGAAATGTTTTATTTCATAAATGACAAATCTATTTAACTTCAAATTTAATCATGATTATATATAATTATATTTTTAATATATTAAAATTGAATTTAGATTAAAATTATAAACATTTAAATTCATTTACCAACTTTTTTGGGATTATATTTAAAATTTATTAAAATTAAACCAATAATTATATATATAAATTTATTTGTTTGATTCCTTTTATATATATATATATATATTTTAAATTATTTATATATATATTTATATTAAAAAAGTTTTAATTGATATTCTTTTTAATTTTTATATTATTATATAATTTAAATTAAAATAAAATGGTTTAAAAAAATTGTAATTTAAATTTATGAATTTGTTCATTTAATGTGTGAGAGTAATGATTACTATTTAGATAAGTTATAAGTTAAAAATTGAATCAAAAGTGCATAATCATATTTCAATAATCTTTTAACTTTCTTAAAAAAAGATGATGTTCAAGCTAATATTTCATCCAAAATTGTCTATGCACTGATCTCTATTTTGCTACTTAGTCTAATTCAAATGTGTTTCATTATTAGATTTATGAATTTGTACCAACATCTAATAGTTGCTATTAATTACTTTTTGTATAAAAAACATTAAAATTCTAGTTCATATATATATATATTATTTGGTGCCTAAAATTCTAGTCAAGTTGAAGGCTATCAATATTTGTGGAGCTATAGTTCCATTAATGCACGGGGTTAGTATATGCCGCCCATTGGATTTTGTAGCCAACTACAAAATCCAATGGGTGGCATATACTAACCCCATGCATTAATGGAACTATAGCTCCACAAATATTGGTTGCCCAAGTTGAGTGGCTAGAGTACTTGAGAAGAACATAATGGTCAGTAACAGCTCACCCTCCACGTGGGTTGACACATGATCTATGTATGGTATCCTCAAATTCTGTCCTTGTGCCCTTGCACACCATAAACAACACTTATGTAAACATGCAAGGGGAGTATAAAGTGGAAGGGATCGATGACGATGAGGTATAGCATGGTTCAACATTGGAACGACTTGTGGGAGCTGAAAGGTTTGACATATGAGGGAGAGAAATGGGTGGATTGGGTTGAAATCTTACTCACCGTTGGTGATTCTGTGGTTAATTAAAACTTCGGCATGGGGATTTAGGGAGACCAACGAGGAATATCACCTGAATTCATTGCCCCACCCTCTGTCAAATCTCTGCATATTAGTGTTGACCATTGCCAACTTCTTGCAGACTCAGGTAGAAGAACAACTCTTCAGCTTCATAGCACAAAGTTCAGGGTGCAAAGGAAAATCCCTCTGCAATCCCCTTCCATGGTGGCCAAAGGATGAAATATATGCAATGGATGTAAAGCACGCATTTGGCTACTCCACTTGTCCAAGTCAACATTGTCATGTGCAATTGCTAGAGGAAGGATTTCAAGGTGCAAAGCTTTTAATGGCTTAGATTGTGGTGCTCCCTTTTTTCACAGACTTAACTTCCACTACAACCAAAGGAACTAAGTATTAAAGGATTTTGGAGTTGTATTGAAACACAAAGACTTTTGTGGCCCAAGCTGCGGACACTCAGGATTAGGACAATCAGGACATCCATGAGATGTTGGAGAAGCACAATCGATTCTTGATCACCTGAGTTTCATGGTTGGTCGAGAAGCAAGGAGGCATAATAGTGGCGAAAGCGTCCAAGTCATCCCAATGTACTCCCATTGTGCTCCAGTCGAGAGGGTAGGTGGCTTGCTTTTACATTTTTTTCTTTTGACATGTAGTTTACCACTGTAGAGAACTATAATATGATAGTTAAAATGACCCTTCATGCATAGTTTCCTTCAAGGCACACCTAAAAGAGTTGCAACAATATGTTTTTGTATGAGCAAACTTGGTTTCCCACAATGAGCCGGACTAGATTTTATTTTCACTTGGCCTAAATTCCCATCTTGGAAAGCTCTAGATGGTAATATATAGAATATTATAAAAATCTGAGTTTTGAAGTTTTTTTTAGATAATTTAATTAATTTTTTTTAAGTGATTTATTAATTTCTCTAAAATGTTTTTTTATCTTTAACTAATTTGGTGGAGACTAAATCTCACACAAACTCATATATTCTAATTATACTTATACATATATTATAATTATATAACAATATACCATGTAGATTACTGATTTAAACACGATGTAATCTATATGGCTTTGGTTAAAAAAGAGTTTAAGCCCAAATTATAAGACGGTGAAAACGTTCCAAAGCTTTGATGAAAAGGCAAGATTTCCAGAAGATGCATAAACTTTGGACTTCTTTACTTGAAATTGGTCAGGACGTTGGCAATTTAGTATCAAATTTCACATCAAAACAAAAAGGAAAAAATGTTTTTTTTTTTTCCTCTGTCAAACTGAGGTGACATGATAACTTGTAATGCTTTTCATCCGTATACATAGATATCCTTCCATCTTTCAAGGTTTAAAGGTATTTATGGATTTTCATGGTCAAATGTGCAACAATTTAAAGGCAAATTTGACTTCAATGAAGCTTTTTGTAATTCCCTTTGCAGATTCTTTCGTAAGCATAGTTTTCAAGGTTCGATTTGCGATTCATACAATCTTTAAAAATTTAAAGGTACTGTGGATTTTCATTGCCAAATGTGCAACCATTTAAAGGTAAATTTGGCTTCAATAAAACTTTTGTAATTCACTTTCCAGATTCTTTCGTAGCCATAGTTTTCACGGTTCGAATTGTGATTCTTACAATCTTTAACAATTTAAAGGTACTTACGGATTTTCATTGCGAAATGTGCAAGAATTTAAAAGTAGAATTGACTTCAATGAAGCTTTTGCAATTATGGATTTTCATTGCGAAATGTGCAAGAATTTAAAAGTAAAATTGACTTCAATGAAGCTTTTGTAATTCCCTTTCCAGATTCTCATTCGCAGGCATAATTTTCTGCGATTCTTACGATATTTAAAGATTTAAAAGTACTGATGGATTTTCGTTGGCAAATGTGCAACAATTTAAAGGTAAAATTAAATGAAGCTTTTGTAGTTACCTTTCGAGATTCATATTCGTAGGAATAGTTTTCAGGGTTCGAATTGCATTCTTTTATGCGATTTTTATTATTTTTATTTATGCCCTTGTTAATGTCAATTCGACACTTTAGTTTAAAGATTAAAACAGGTTATGTTCTTGCCCTTGGCTTTATGGTCATGCATATGCATTAATTAATTAGATGACAACACAGAAGTTTCGAGCCCACACTGAACTGAACAAACTCCAATATTTTCTGCAAGACCAAAATTACCTAAATGATTCCTCAATCAATGGAAATAACTTTTTCTCTCCTCTTCTATTGTTAATAATTTGCATGTTCACTAAAATAACTGACTCTAAATATTCCTAAAAACACTGTATGATACCGATATTTCAGGTAACTTCATATAACTCTGATTTTACTTTAACATAATGGCATCCTTTAGGGATTTAATAGAATTATCATGAGCAGAGTCCACGACACCACATTAAAAGTGGTATTACACATCACACTGTTCATCAACAAATGAGTGCGCATCTGATGCTAAAAAGGAAACACGACCTGTGAATAATACTTTCTTGATGGCAGTACAGGGCATGGAATAAAATTCGAAACAGAGGAATCCACACACCACATTATAGAACTTCGTTTCCAGATTTTTCTGTGATACTGTCAAATCCTGTTGAGTATTCTGTGGCTGCTTGTACAACATCATGGATTCTACTCAAACTGCGGCTCTGAAATAATCGTGTTGGGCGAGAACAGACTCAAAGAAATTACCCTGCTTCACACACTAGTGTTCCCAGAAGGTCATACTGTTACTGCTCGGGCAAGCTAACGATGGCCATTCCTCGTTCATCTCCTTTCTGAGATCACTGATCTGCAGATATTTAGATTTTTTGCATTATTTCATGGTTGCATTGACCGTAAAGAAATGCATCTACCCCTGTTTCGGTGAGACACAAAACAACCCTGTTCAGCGAGCTGCAGAATTCTAAACCTTGGCAAGCCACAGAACATGCCTGTCAAGCCATTGAACCTCGCCACATCGAACGGGCAGCAAACCTGAGCAATGAAAAAAAATTGAACATATGGTGGGGTGAATTGAAACGAATTTTGTTAGGATTGAATTGATACGATTTCTATAGCACGTTAACACTTGGCCAGGTCATAGAGACACGAACAAAAAATTGTATCAACACAGTTTAACAACGGAAAATTGGATAACATGGTTTTCAATCTGTCTGGTTTTTTTCAAGAAGAAAAAATACGCTTTCATTAATAACAGAGTTGCATTTCATGAGGTCTTGTCCAATTCTACACTGTCTCTGCCAGACACTCTTTAAAGATGGAATCATCCTTTCCCTGTGCTATCACCATACAAAAATTTCATCCTTATTTATCCTAGATACAATACATATTTGCTTTAACAAAAAAAACATTGCAGGTTCTATTTTTTTCCTATCTATGCTATATGTTTTTGGAGATCATTGCTCTCTAGCATATACAAAGAGATACAAAAAGCATAAGGATAGCTGACCAATCAAAACATCATATTTTGATATACCGGGTACGATGGAGGGATCCATTTTCCATAAGAAAAATTGATCGTGCTTAGAATGGAGTTGCATCCATTTTTTGACAAGCCATCAACCAAAATATGAGAGAAGGAAGATCTCTTGAAAGAACTATCAACGTTTTAATCCTCTACTCTAGAGATTCCAATGACGATTTGAAGTTAACCTAGTCAATGATCAATTTGGAATCTCCAAAGATGTTCAAAGATGTCAATCTCCTCAATAGCTAGCCATTTGGCACAATATAATACTCCCCATAGTAGCTTAGTTATGTTGTTTGATCCCACTCCACTGAACTAGCAAAAATGGAAGAGCTCTCGAGGCTTCAAAGCTATGACCACCCCACTACCACAAGTATTGAATGATGAAGCCTCGTCAAAAAAAACCAACTCGATATTTAACCCACACATCCTTCAATGAAAAATGACGGCAATATAGTTTTTCCTTTTCAAGGCCAATCTCTTGAAAATATGCAGCAACCTTCAGACAAGTACCCCTCAAATTTGGCATCTCATGATCAAACATCCAAGCATCCCTGGATCTCCATATACCCCATAATATTTAGAATGGTAAAGCTATGTAATCATAAAACTCCTCAAACCAATAAGAGAGCTGGATCTCCATATACCCCATAATATTTAGAATGGTAAAGCTATGTAATCATAAAACTCCTTAAACCAATAAGAGAGGCAGTTCCCTATGTTTGATCGGTCCCAATTGGATTTAATATTAAACAATTATAGGATCCCTATACAAACTGTGACCCCATAAGGACATGTAAGAAAGAGTTGAGTCACATCTTCGGAGTTATTACAACATAAGCAACACTACCCAGGGCCATGGAATCCTTTTTTTAGCAAAGTATCCCAAGTTAAAATGTTGATATGAGTCGCAAACTAGACGAAACACTTTAATTTTAAAGGGATAATCCCATTTCCAAGATTTTTGAAACCAAGTGGCGTTAAAGCCTTGACTTCTCCCTTGTGTAATGAAGGTGTATATACCTTTGACTTATAGCTGACCATTTTTGTAACAATCGTTTCACGTCAGGCAACTTGAGTGGGCTCAGTGGTTAAGAACTTGTGATTTTTCTTGGGAGGTCACAGGTTCAAAACCAGCGGGGGGTAGGGTTGTCTTTAGCCCGTCATGGCCAAGCTAGAGGGATAGACGTCTTGTTGGAGTTTGGGATTTGGTTCTAACCATGGTCTCCGGACGCCTCGGTCCTTGCGAAGTCATGAGTTACTGGTATATGTGGCTTGCGGGTTGTTGCATATACAAAGGTTGCTTAGTTCCCTGTCTAAAAAAAACAATCGTTTCCCGTCAACACATCATCCCTTATTGACAAAAAAAATGCTCGCTAGAAATAACTAAACTTTATATTCATCCCATTTTGTTGTTAATAATCCCAATAGGCTGATATCCCTGGTATCCAACCACGATGACAAAACCGAATAAGGACCATGTTCCACACATATATGATTCAGAGAGTATAATCTAGTATTGTGTAAATGATTAAGCAATGGAACAAACATAGTATGTGGGCCATTCAATCCTTTAATAGAAGCCACACCAATCTCCACTCTTGATCTTATTCCTACCTCCCATCTCCAATTACCTAGCAGCCAATTTTTTTACCCTCATCATACTTTTCCAAGTGAGAGACACCACCTTTTTTTCTTGTGCCCTTTCACCGATCCATCTTAACATTTGTTTATTCTTGAGGTATTTCTCCATGAAGATTTTTTGCCAGAGTCTTCTCCATTCAAAGCCCTCCATAGATTCTTGAATAATAGAGCTAAATTTAAGCACTATGAGTCCTTGATATCCCAACCACCAACCTCCACCTCTATAGTAAGAACCTCAAAACAAACCAAGTGGATTTTTTGTTCATTACCTGAACCAACCCATAAAAATCTATCCATTATTGAATTGATTCTTTTAATTATCTCTTTTGGCAACATATAAATGCGCATCCAGTAAATGGAGATGATTTGAAGAATTGACCTTACCAAGACAAGTCTCCCACCCATTGTTAACCACTGAGACAACTTTTTGTGAAACTTCTTCACGATCCAATCCCAATCCTTTCTCTCATAATTATTCAACTTCAGAAAGAACCCTAGATATTTAAAACTTGAATCTAATGAGATTGATTAAACTTCAAATATTTGTTGAAGATTGCAACAAGAAACAGTGAAAGCGGCATCCAGAAACATCATTCCTTGATCCTAGTGAAAAATAATCACCTAAACTAAGTGGGGCCCACACAGGCTATTTTTAGGTGTATGTCTATTTTTATAATGGTGAGCATATTCTAAAATTAGCAGGATGCTAATTCTAGATGGTTGAGCAAATATTATCTGTAGATGGGTTTCTATTTTTAGAAGATGGGCGAAGTCTATTTATAGATCACTAATCTAAAAATAGAATGCATGTTGATTATTAATAGCCCTTAATAATAATCAAAAAATAAATAGTAACTTATTCTCTTGGAGCACTTTATTTCAGTGAACAAATGTGGCACATCAGTGGGCTAAAGGAATTACACAATTCCTAGGGTGGTTGGTGACTCATGCATGGAGGACTTCGTTATAATTGATTGTGGCAAGTTGTAACAGAGTTGGAAGAGTAGTTATGTGAGTTGTTATTTAGTTTAACTCAGTTCAATGAGTTAAACTCAATTGTGCTAGTTGTAACTGAACATACACTAGTGATAGATGAGCGAATTAATTATTTAATTAATTCACAAATAGTGTCTTACTTGCAGCTGAAGAAATACAACAGTTAACTACTTGCATGTCAGATCCAGTGGAGACCCAGTGGAGGGATAGGTGAAAGGGTGAGATGGCCTATCAGTTGTGACTATAGTGATGCATTCAATGCATCTACACACACATTGGAGATGCTTATGAGGATTGCGCAGTGAAAGCAAGGAAAAGTAAAATTCATTCATGGTTCTTCTTCAGCAGGGATTGCGCAGTGGAGGCAGGTTGTCAAGAGGCAAGAAATTGGTGCATAGATATGAAAATTTCTGCATGACAGTGTGTGATGATTGTATATTGTACTGAGAGCTCTATGAGCTGAGCTTTGTATGAGATTGTTACATGTTCCATTGATATACATAATATATGATAGTTGGGGTTTTTAGCTTTAAGATTTCTCGGTAAAACATCTTGTTATATGCGATTGATTTTTCTTCATATGTGTTTTGCAATTGGCGATTTAATTTCCGCAAAAAATTAAGTGGAAGTATTTTGTATTTAACATAAGATTAATTTTTTAGATCAGGAGAATACAGAAATACATTATTGTGTTTATAAATTTCTACATGGTATCAAAGCAGTGTTAATCACTGGAGATTGCAATATTGAAGTGGTGCTGAGTTTTGTGCTGGTGGAACAATTCGAAACTGCTGCAAGAATTTCTTGGTGTGATAGTTGAGTATACATTGAAATTGTTTCAATGGGTTGCGGTTGGAGTATGCACTCGAGGGAATCTCGAACTACATAGCCTGAAAGGATAGGATGAAGGCGGTGCTTGAAGATAATGGCTTGAAGGAGTTCATTGATAGCGATGTTCCTAAGCCCACTTCGGCGGATGCTGCAGTACTTGACGCATGGCAAAAGAAAGTAGCAAGGGCGAGGAGGATTTTGTTGGAAGGCGTGAAAAACCATATTCTATCAAGCCTTCATGGGAAAGCCACTCCATTTGCAATGTGGAAGGCTTTGACAGATCTTTTCCAAAGCGGTAGCGACCATAGGAAATTGGTGCTGAAGGATAAACTCAGAAAAATCAAGATGGAGAAGAACGACACTATTCCAGTATACTTGACAAAGTTTGTCCAATGCAGGGATGTGCTTGGGAGTGTAGGAGTTAGTGTTGCGGATGATGACATGGTGAGCTTGGCTCTCCTTGGGCTTCCTAAGAGTTGGCACAGTTATAAAGACTCTGTCAATGGACGGGAGAAACTGCCGGATTGGGAGCGAATGTGTTCGGATCTAGTGCAGGAGGAGATAAGGCGGACCACCAGGGATGGCTCTTCCTTAAAGAATGACGATGAAGAGGATTGTGCTATGGCTTCCAAGGCGAAGAAGAAAAAGGGGAAGAAATTCCATTCAAAATCTGAGGCCGGTGAAGATGGCAAGGAGCACAACATGTCCAAAGTGAAGTGTTTTCACTGTCACGAGTTTGGACATATTGTCACAAATTGTACACATAAGAATAAGAACAATATGGTTGCTGGAGTTGTAGCTGGTGAGGCCCTTGCCTCGCAATTTGAGCTTGACTTCTCATTGATCGCATGCATGGTGTCTATTGCATTGGGATTGGGGTGGTACTTTGATAATGGTGCTTCCTTTCACATGACGTGCTTCCTTTCACATGACGGGAGATGAGAAATTGTTCAGTGACTTGGTGGAGAAAGATCTCCAGATGCATGTTGAGTTGGGCGACGAGGGACAATACAGTGCGACCGACATTGGTACCATTACCTTTCAAAGGGCGTAAGGTAAACTCTTTCATTTAAAAGATGTTGTGCATGTTCCAGGTTTAAAGAAGAATTTAATCTCAATCGCAATGTTAGAGGATCGAGGCTATGATGTTGTATTTAGTGAAGGAAAAGTTTTCCTGCGACACAAAGCAATAGGGCAAGCCAAGAAGGTTGGGATTCGAGTTAAGAATCTCTACAGACTTGAAGTAGATGGGATTTCTACGGAGCTTCCTACTATTGGGAAGTGCGAGGAAGACATGTAATTGACCCTTGAGAGGGAGCTGGATTTGCATGCAGGTAAGAGTGAACCTCGGGATGTGGAGCAGCCACAAGATGAGGATCATGGAGTGGGAGCAACCACTCATGCAGAGAAATTTCGTGCCAAACGGGCAGAGGGAGTGCATGCAGCTATACCACCAGGTAAGAGGTGGGGCGACATGCATGAGTAATCCCAAGAAGAGATTTCTGGGTAGGATTCATTGAGATGGTGTGGATCTCATGAATTGAACCTGGCTACGAGGAGCCCATAGAGCAATAGTAGCATGATCAGTTGATTGATGCAGTCAGATCATAGTGACAGTGTCAGATACTGGAGCGCGGATCAGAGTTGACAACAAGTGCAGAGTGCATGGTTGCAGAGTTCCACAGCGCAGTGGTTCCAGAATACATGTGCAGTTGGTACTAGCAGAAGTCAAAAGTCTTTGATGACAGATGACTTATATCGGTTCAGTTGTTTGGAGGCTATTCAGTTTCGGAAGTGTTGCATGCACGTATTGCAGGGTGAATGCATGGAGTTGCATGTCACATGCAAAGACAATCCTTTCTTGTTGAGAGGGAGTGTTGAAGATTGCAACAAGAAATAGTGAAAGTGGCATCCGGAAACATCATTCCTTGATCCTAGTGAAAAATAATCACCTAAACTAGGTAGGGCTCACACAGGCTATTTTTAGCTGTATGTCTATTTTTAGAATGGTGAGCATATTCTAAAATTAGCATGATGCTGATTCTAGATGGTTGAGCAAATTTTATCTTTAGGTGAGTTTCTATTTTTAGAGGATGGGCAAAGTCTATTTATAGATCGCTAATCTAAAAATAGAATGCATGTCGATTATTATTAGCCCTTAATAATAATCAGATAATAAATAGTAACTTATTCTCTTGGAGCACTTTATTTCAGTGAACAGATGTGGCACATTAGTGCGCTGAAGGAATTACACAATTCCTAAGGTGGTTGGTGACTCATGCATGGAGGACTTTGTTATAACTGATTGTGGCAAGTTGTAACAAAGTTGGAAGAGTAGTTATGTAAATTGTTATTTAGTTTAACTCAGTTCAGTGAGTTAAACTCAGTTGTGCTAGTTTTAACTGAACATACACTAGTGATAGATGAGTGAATTAATTATTTAATTAATTCACAAGTAGTGTCTTACTCGCAATTGAAGAAATACAACAATTAACTACTTGCATGTTATATCCAGTGGAGACCCAGTGGAGAGATAGGTGAAAGGGTGAGATGGACTATCAGTTGTGACTATAGTGATGCATTCAATGCATCTACACACACATTAGAGATTCTTATGAGGATTGCGCAGTGAAAGCAAGGAAAGTTTGAATTCATTCAGGGTTCTTCTTCAGCAGGGATTGCGCAGTGGAGGCAGGCTGTTAGGAGGCAAGAAATTGGTGCATAGATATGCAAATTTCTGCATGACAGTGTGTGACGATTGTATATTGTACTGAGAGCTCTATGAGCTGAGATTTGTATGAGATTGTTACATGTTCCATTGATATACATAATATATGATAGTTGGGGTTTTTAGCTTTAAGCTTTCCCGGTAAAACATCTTGTTATGTGCGATTGATTTTGCTTCAAATGTGTTTTTCAATTGGTGATTTAATTTCCGCGAAGAATTAAGTGGAAGGATTATGTACTTAACATAAGCTTAATTTTTTAGATCAGGAGAATCCAAAAATACATTATTGTGTTTATAAATTTTTACAATATTTTGGAAATCTACAAAATCACCACGTCTTCATGATTGGAAAAACCAAGGCTAACTTTCCTTTGGTCGTGATTAATATTGAGGCTTCTCCAAAGCTTGAACGAATTTGATGGAAGACAATCCATTCAAAATTAAAAAGTAAATTATCTATGAACATCAAATGTGTAAGAGATATTTTCCTTGACATCCTACATCTAGAAATAATACCCCTAGATTGAATCTTATTAATATTTCTACTTGAACCATTAATAACAATAAGAAACAATAGGGGATATGAGGCACATCCTTGTCTAAGGCCTCTAGAATCTTTGGAGAAAGTTGTTGGTAAACCATCAATGATGACCACAAAGTTAACAATAGATATACACCCCATAATCCAATCGACTAGATTAGCCCCAAAGCCAATCTTATGTAGAATCAACCTCATAAGTTCCCAATCCATGCAATCAAATGCTTTAATCAGATCAATCTTCATGAGACATGTCTGCATTTGCCAGGTTTTAATTGGATGAATACATTCTTGTGTGATAACAACCACATCATGGATCTATCTTTGGTTCAAAAACCCAAATTGCTCAGAAGAAATATGCTTCGAGGGAATGGGTTTAATATTGTTGGCTATAAATTTTGATATCAACTTATAAACATAGATACATAGTGAAATAGTGCGATAGTCTGAAAAAGAAGAAGGTTGCACCACCTTAGGGATTAATGCTAAGAACGTAGCATTTACAGATCTTGTGATCAAGTCTTGACATCGAGATTCCTCAACCATCATTGTTAGCTCCTCTAACATTATATCCTGGAAATGTAAGAAGAGCTCCATTGACCATTCGTTTAGTCCCAAGCTCTTCTCCCTTGACAAAAATTTCAAGACCACAAGGATCTCATCATTAGTGATTGACCTCCCAAATATCTCATTTTCCTCCTCACAAAACATATGTGGATAGGGATTTAAAAACTCCACATGTTTCTCAAAATGATTGTCGTTTCTTGCTCTATATAATGTACTAAAATAGCGAATAAATTCATTTTGTATTTCCTCCTGAGAATAAACCATAATGTCCTCTCAATCTATGAAAAACCAAATAACAATTTTAGTTTGCCTGAATGACGCGTGGTTATGAAAAAATCAAGTGTTTTTATCACCTTTAGTAACCCATGTTTCCCTGCTCTTTAAGCACCATTCCTCTTCTTGAGTCAACAAAATCCAATTCTTTATATCTTCCAAATCTAAGATCTTATTTTTATATTTGGAAGAAAAATAATCCTGTACTGACAGGTTGGTCAAGGCTATAATATGGTTGTCAATCACAAGTAATTCCCTTTCCAATGCCTTTTTCTTGCCCCTAATCCATATCCGAACTGCTTTTTTCAGCAATTTAAGTTTAAAACTAATGTCTTCCATATAAGATAATCCATTACCTGGAATAGTTTTATGCTAGGTGTCCTAGACCAATTCTTGAAAATATTTCTCCTTTAGAAAAGAATGGTTAAATTTAAAAGGATATGCATGCTTCACAAATTCTTCGGGTCATTCTAGGAAGATTGGAAAATGATCTGAGATAAATGAGGAATGAGTCCATAATTTCAATTGACCCATATTTCCAGCCATAGTGGACTGAACTAAAAAAAGGTCAACTTGCTTAGAAATTCCCTCTGTACCTGAGCTTCCATTCCTCCATGAGGGGAAGATAGGATCAAGATTAATGTCAATCAATGACTTAATATGAGCAAACAAGTTCTTAAAGTACCCCCCTAGTATGTCTTCCTTGCTCTTGGAACCCCAAACTTCCTCCTTTTCTATAGTAAAATTAAGATCTACCAAAATCAATGAACTCAGATCCAAAAAGTCGAAGGTTTCTATCTGGTCCCAAAAGCTCCTTCTACCTAAATAAGGAGCATATATACTAAGTGTAACAACCTTGAAATTAAAATATTCGACCTTATTACATAAACAATGTTATTAATAATTGACACAAACATTCAACTCATTTGCATAGAATTTCGAAACCATTAGTAGACAAAGACCTACCTACAACGACGACATACCTTATTAGTGATTTGGGATTTGTAACGTTACCTGGACCTGCTTACCGCAACAAAGTTTTGGTGACGATTCTCCACCCAACCATAGGATGAACTACACAAAATATTTCTACAACTAGTCACCCCCAAGCCCTCAACCAACTACTACTGCACGTGAATCCTTTCTCTCACAACATTCTCCTCTAGAATGAATGAATGAATGCCTCTCATCTCCTTTCTTGTCCATTAAATAGAAAAAATTGTTCCAAAAATGGAAAGGGATTGCAAAATGATCTGCATGCACACAATCCATATTCCAACATGTCAACTTTTATTTCTTTGTTTTAATTTTATTTAATTCAACATTTTTACTTAATTTAAATTTTGCTTATTTTATTCCTTTTTACTTTTGTTAACTTTACTTATTCTTACTATATATATATAACTTTGATTTATTATTTATTTACTATTATTATATTTTCTTTTGTATTTATTATTTATTTCCTATTATTATATTTCCTTTATTATTTATTGTTTTATTTAGTTATATATTATCTTATTTAATTTATTATTATTATTAGGATGAGGCATTACATACTCCCCCTCTTTAAGGAACTTTGTTCCAAAGTTAAGTTGAATCATTGAACTTTTTATTTTATTTTATTTAGTGATTTATTACTTCACGTTTGCCCTACACCCTTTGATGAGCTAGTATACCAGCAAACATTGAAAGCTACACAACACTGAGGAAAACCTAAGGACTCTCCCTCTTTAAGGAACTTCATCTCGAAGTTAAGTTGAATCATTTAACTTTTTATTTTATTTTATTTAGTTATTTATTACTTCATGTTTGTCTTACACCCTCTCTTGAACTAGTATACCAACAAACATCGAAATTTACACAACACTGGGGAAATCCCAAGGAAGCTCAAGCCGTTTTTCCCAACTTTCGGTAGTAGGCATAAAGTCTCATCAGTTTGTGCCATAGCTCCAAGGATCATACCTCATTTTTCCCAAGACAGGCATCTAGTACCAGTACTCAATGACTTTGGGCATCTCGCAAGGTTGGCCCAACTCCCTTCACACTCATTAAGGTGCACAAGCCTAGACATCGATGTCTTCATGCCCCCTCTAGAATTTGACATCCCAATCCAATATTTGGTAGTCGATCTTCTCAATATGGTCCCATAGCCCCTCAAGAGCTATACAAGAAAAATGAGCCACTGACATATGTAGTGTTTATTGAGTCTATCCCCAACCCATATGGTGTTTTGATCCAAGGGGATACTCAAAATGCTCCAAGTTCAAAGGTCTCAAAATTTTCCGGAAGTAGAACCAAGTTGAAGGGCTCATCGGGCTGAATCCGACAATATCTTCGATTTCACAATTGGCCATTGGATGAAGGAGAAAACGTCCATTGAAATTTATGTCAAACAGGTAAAATGGGGCCTTGTTAGCCAAGTGCCAATCCCACAACCACAACTTGACATGTGGCAGGTGGTTAAGTCAATGCAGTCAACACACATGGTGCATATATATATTTATTATATAGTTCACAAGGTGGGCGCAAAGGTTATGGTTTAAAAATTATATATTAAACATGATTGTGATGCAAATATAAATGTCCAAGATTAAACCATATGATAAACATGTTAAAGTCAAAGGTGGTGCAGAGTTTTGGTAAATGTTATTTCAACCAAAGATATAGTCCGAACGGTGCAAATGATATGGCACGTGGAGTATGGTCATATGGTGTATCAGCGCTAACCACAACAGGTATATATAATGGAGTTATGGCATCCAAACGACGCGGTGGCAAACAATGTATGGTTTAAATGGCAGATTTAACATCCCAAAACAAACGGTCAACAATCAGAGAAGTAGTATGTGGAAAGAAGGTGGCAGTCTAGCGATGTGGGACGATTATGTGGCATGGACTTAACACTGCAATCACATGTGAACAGTTCAAGACCGTCGGGGGTTAGGTGCGATGGGGCTGTGGATTTGTAGATCGTCAAAGTTTGATTATATGATGTACCATATATAAAACATAAGCCATCGTTTTATACTTAATCTGATGCCATATGCGCGATGGGTATTAAAGTTGTTAATCAATACTATATGATAGCGCAGAGATTTTAAACTATATTTTATATTTAACATATGGTTATACCATATTTAAAACAAAATGCGCCAATGTAAAATTTTTATTGCACCGAATTATGTTTGTTTGAACAAATTGCTATGTAAAGCCCGAGAGGTCTGCGGGTTTGACCTCGGGACCTGCCCGTGGCTATATAAAATGCTTTTCACTACACCCATGCAAGGGGAGTTGAATAGTGGAGCTTCAAAACAGTGTTTTGTTTATGCCTACAAATGCTTTTTTGAGCATAACTTGGCTATCATTGGGCCTTTTTGAGAACAAAGAGTTGCGTTGGAGAGTAGAGACATAGGCCTTCATTCTGATAGTAACCAGTAGTGCCTGCGAGCATAGTTTAGTTGGTGAAATTCTATGTAAATAGACCTTCTGAGCATTTATAATATAATAGACGCCTACTTAGAAGTGGACTCAGAGATGTAGTCTAGGAGGGACGAACTTCGTCATCAATTTTTTGCATTTTCTTCTCTTCTTTTTGCTATTTATACTTATTTTCATTTCTCAAGTTTATGTTTAAGACATATTAACTTCTCAATTTCCTTCATTCCACTAGTAAAAAATGATGAAATTAATGACTAGGTGACTAAAAACGTTAGTCACCACAATTATTTCAAGTGAATTACTAATAAATTTGAGCAATTTTAAGTGACCGAACTAAAAATGACTAACTTAAATGAGTAATTTAGTCTAGGAATAAAATATACGATTAGATAATAAGTGACTAAACTAAAAACGATAACTTAAATGACTAATTTAGTCCACGGATAAAATATATGACTGTATAAATGACTAAACTAAAAACGACTAACTTAAATGACTTATTTAGTCTAGGATTAAAATATATGACTAGATAATAAGTGACAAAATTAACATTGATTAATGTAAATGACTATTATAGTCCAAGAATAAATATATGACCAAATAACAAGTACAACAAGTATATGAATTAGTCATTTATGTGAGTAATTTTTAATTGTGTCACTCCATAAATGAAAAATTGCAATTTTGGTACTGAAGTGTTACATTTCACTATAGTTGTCTCTAAATCCATCTGCAGTGTAAAAGATTAGAGACAAAGGGGTCTGTGAATTTACAACGTTAAAATTATGAATACCTTTTTGTCTCTAAAGTTTAACATTGCAGATGGATTCATCTACAATTAACATAATTGCATGTATCATCTATCGAGTTTACACTAATGCCTTCATTATAATTTTAGTAAAGGTAATATTTAGATAGTCAAATTAATATTTATATTTCTATTTAATGTTTGACCATAAAGTCTAAATTTTAAACTTCATTGATTTATGTTAGATCTAATATTTTTTTGATCCATAATTTAGAAAAATGTGTCTTTCAGATTAATCACATCATTAGTATTTGGTCTAATGATGTGATTAATCTAAAAGAGACATTTTTCTTCATTGATTTATGTTAAAAGTGTCAGTTTTTTTAAATCTAAGGTCAAATCTTCATATTTACATTTAATAAATAGAGAAATATAAAATTGCTTATGTTAAAAATGTGAGTTCATTTAAATCTAGTATTAAATCATCATATTTATATTTGATAAATACTAAATAGATAAACCTAAAATACATATTTATAAACCTATTTAGTGAACAGGTATGAACCTTTGTTAATTTATGTATTAGCCTTAATTAATTTTTTAATGATGTATGAACCTTTGTTTTTTGCAAGTCTATGTTCTATTCATGTAGGAAAAAATGAGTACATATAGCCACTTAAAAAATAGGTGGTCTCACTTCGACTGGTTTTGTTGACCAAAATTTTCACCAGATGACAAAAATACAAAATAGAGACTAGGGACATTGTCCATAAACGGTTGGGCTAGACGCACAAAAACACATATAAAACATAAAGAACATCAAATAGCATACTAGTCATCCGACGTGATGGATGAAGGGTTGTCTGGGGCTATTCCTAGAGGCGATGGAGGACACACTAGTACATTTGGTCAAAATTCCGACACTTTAGTTCCGACACTTTAGTTCCAACACTTTTGAGGTATTGTCATAAATTTCCCCAATTTTTATCAATTTTTCAAATCCCACCAACAACCGTCAGTATACCGACGTTTAGTGACATCGTCGGTATTACAACATTTAGGATAGTCATCGGAATACCGACGTTTTGGGATGCAACGTCGGAAATGTGACATTTCTAAGACACTTGTTGGTATTGAGACATTTGGAGACATTTGGGGATAAACCTTGCAATACTTGAACTTGTCGGTAGTACGACGGAATTGGGGACAACCTTCGATATCGCAACATGTGCGGACAATCCTCGGTATTATGACATGTGCCGAAAACCGTCGATATTACGACATGTGCGGACAACCGTCGGTATTACGATGGGTTGCAGACAAAATTCTAAGGGAGACTAATCGAGAAGGAATCCAAAAATAACACATGCATATAAAATATATGTTTATTTTTGGATTTGTGTTATTTTTCTTAGGATATGTGACACTATAGTGAAATACATTGTCTAAGGATCAACGATAGTGTGCTATATGATGAGAAGGAATCCACATCATCATCATATGCCACATGGACCAATTCTTGAGGTTAACAAGCTAGTTAGAACACATTTTTTAGGGAAGTCAGCTTCAGGAGTAGCTATATTTTTTAATAATTCCCAAATTTTCCTTGAATCTATGACATTAAATTCAGAATGACTATGATATTTTAAAAATGAGGTCATATTAGAAAATTGGGCAAAAATTGACCTAGTTATGATGCTACTAAAATTTTTCATAGGAAAAATATTACTATGTTTTGACTACACATCATCCACACATGCGAGTGGGCATATTTTAGAGTTCACTTCTTCTCTTTCACTAGTCCACTTATTTGTTTGAGTTGGTTGAGGTGGTTATTTTAGGACATATTTTTTTATTGGCTCAAAATGGTATTAGACCATGCAACTGAGAATGCTTCTTGTTTTAGCTCATATTTTGCCATGAGAAAATTGTATTGGCACATGATATTAGACTATCACATGGTTTTATACTAATAGTTTTGCGAGGCATCAAATATATATCATTTTGGTGTTTCATAATCTCAGCATTTTGACTCCTCCTATGTGAACCAAAATTGACAGTTCATTTGGCTTCCTTTGGCTAGGCTACCTCTTCACCTAGGCTATATTATATATAATACATAAGACTAATTATATATAATATATTGTATATATTATATTTTCTCTTCCAATAAGGCTTATTTCGTGCCATAATATTCTTTCCCGCTCTATTCTCTTTCCCCCATAGCCAGACCATCTATCTGTGATTTGAATCACCACAAAGTCATCGACAGCCTTCCCATACAACTCTTTGTCAACATAAACCCCACCCATTCAAGTGTTGAGACATTTATTTGCTAGGTTTTCATCAGAGGAGACATTAATCTGATAGGGTCACGTCAAAGGAAACATTAATCTGCTAGGGCCACATTGAAAGGCTAAGCGGCAAAATGGTAATGTGGTTTCTTCATGCTTCAAAATTGTTTAGTTTGGCTTCAAAACTCCTGTGCATGTACTCCTCGCATAATCAGTTCATGTTCTTATTTAGTTATTTTTATTATCTTTTATGTCTTGCATTTCATGTCTATTTTATAATGATTGTTGGTGATATTTTCTGAGTTATTTAGAGATCTGGAAATCAGATTGTTTTTAGATTGAGAGGTACATCTAGAGCACCTTAATTTTAGTACAACAATTCCCTTATTTTCACACCTTAGACTACATGCACCCAAGACACAAAACAAGGCACTTATATGATTTCTCTTCAGCCATAAGTTTAACCTTTTAACTCTAGATTTGGTAGGAAATGGGTGTAAGTTTGGCCCTTGAAATATATAAATATATTAAGAGGGTTTGATGTTTCCCAAGACAATTCCTAGCCATCAAAGCCAACATATTATTAAGTGTTGGTTTGTTTTTCCTTTCAGTTGCCATGCAATTTTGTTGGTTAGATTTAGAGTTGCAGATATCCTAAGCCACATATTTGTATGGAGGAGTGTTTCGTAAGGCTGCACAACGTAAATATTACATTTGAGACCATTCATTGGGTGGTTTTAACACAAGCCTTTGAGATTAATGAGGTTGCTCACTAATTGTTTGTCTAAATTCCTTTAACAATATTTCTTTGTTTTATGCCACAACCTTACTTAAGTTGAATGTTGTTGACTTGTATTCACATTGGAAAGTAGGGTATGCTTTAAAAAAATTATTTTTTGGTCTATAAATACATTTTTTATGGGTTGATGTATAATTCCTTCATTTGCTACTACCGTTTATTTGATATAGTTTTGTTGCATGCAAAATGTTTGAAGAAGCTCTTGACTTAATTGCTACACATGTAGTAGTGTTCACTTCTTGTCATAGCATGTTAGTTACAAGCTCATATACGAAGACTAAAGCTATTCTTTGCGACCTAAAAAAATAAGGAAAACAAGATACATGCATCTACTTCAAATATGCCTTATAACTTTGAATTTGAGTTTTTTTTGAGTCTGTCACCAAAGTGTTTGACAAAATATTTGAGTGAACTCTGTCACATGGATGTCAGGCTTGATGGAATTTCTTATCACAAGGATTCTTTATCTTTCCATATGGTTAATTTCACAGAAATTTTCTGCAATATTATTATCACGAAGATGTTCTATTTTCTGTATCAAAACTCGAATATGCTTCTAAATGACCTTGAAAGAGGGTCAACAGCAATGGAAAGAGGGTCAGTGACATGGACAATGGAGACAAGTTGGTTGAGTGAAGAGTGAACAAAAAAGTGCAAAAAGGATTCTAAGTCAAGGGATCTAGGGTTAGCAAAACTTTACTTTATTATTTATAAAAAATGAGAAAACCAATAAAAAAAAAACCCAATTTTTCCTTCAAGTTCAAATTCAACTTGAGGTTCGGTCATGAGGTTTGAATAACCTAATCAAACCTAAGAATTTTCTTTAGGTTTGTTGAATTTTAAACCTCAAGTTTGAATTTCGGTGAACCATGTGACATAGATGGTATCAATTTTTTTAGATTGCCAAAGGGATTGCTAAGCTTCTCAATGCTCATAGTTAAGAGTCTTTAAAAGTTAGACCACAAATACCACCATCTACCTACAATTCTCTCTGCCTTTTTCTACTCTTTTGCCTTCCAACATGAATCTAAGGTGCTTTGTGCACCAACTGGTGGACGAGTAAAATCATAGGCTAGTTTGTCTATTACTTGAGATGTTTGCATCATCTCCAAAATGTTAAAACCCTTAGGAACCTCCCTCACCTCAATTTCCAACGCCTCTCCCAATATTTTTTGCATGCCTCTTTCCTTCTTCTTTTTTTTGCATCTCTATATCACGATTTCAGATGTATTTTTGGGACAAACAACTAGATTGTTGTCAGAAAGTGCAACCACATAGTATACAAGCTGGTTTATACCCCTAGATTAATTATCATTGTATCATTCACATATTACCCAAGAACCCTCTAAATTTATCCCAAATTTCCAACGGTGTCTAAGATTTTTTATAATGGTTTTGAAGAAAATTTCAAGCCTTAACCAAACTGACCTAGAAATTCAAAGATGGGAATTTGAGGGAAAAAATAAATGTGAAATATTATGTATCAAAATGCAGTCCCAATTTTTTTTGGACATTCTGATTATAGTAACTTATAGTTGTTTTTGAGCTAAGTGGCCATGCTATGAGGGACGTCCCTATTCCATCAAAACCAATCAGGAGTTGCACCTGGCCTCATCTACACCCACTCAAGAGGTTTTAAATGTGGATCTTTGTGTTAATACAAGCCTAATTACCTCATTGTTAGCTGCTACGCACCACAGCCATGGGCAGTAGCCTCTATTTTTCCTATTATACCCATCAAAACCCATTCTAAATGCCTTAAAATGGTTTAATGTTGGTTCTAGATGGCTCCATGGCACTCCCAAGACACCCAAGCACTTGAAGAAAATATCCTAATATAAAGAACTTTAAGAAAATAAGAACTGTTAGTTGACTGAATCTTTTGCCAACTGAAAATCACCTTAAGGCCAAAATATTACAACTAGCTTGTTAAATCACTTGAAATTCTCCTTAAAACCCCGAAAATCTGCTTGCAAATGGCCTTCAAAAAATTCTAACAAATGACTTTGTGTTCAAGTCAAGGGGTTTCAAAGGAAAAGACAAGGTGAAAAACTCCCTCTTATCCCCAAAACCGCCACCGACATCACTTCTGGATTCCGAGGCTATATGCTAATTGGGAATATTACATTCCCCTTGACCATGATGTTGTACAACACCATCAAGCGTGAGCATCATATCCAAAAAAGGAATGACGGTGTGTGTAACCACAATCTAGTGAAAAATCCATATATAACATATTGCAACCAATCCATTGCATCAAAAATCACCAGCGAAATCTCATGCCATATGTGGTGACTGGTGATAATAGATCCTACTAGTATCATAGTGTTTTATATGTGAAATCCACTTGTTTCCACAATATGAGAGGAATACTCTTAACAACTTTGTGCCATTTTGCTACTTTATCAATAAATTTTTAACTAAAAACATTTGGTTAAAGTCATTTAGTTTCCCTAGCTAATGATATGCTTGCTTGATATTCTCCATATTTCCATGGCTTGTGTTAATAAAGAATTTTTGACATGAATAGCAACTTATTAAAGTAATTTAGTTTTCCTAAATTGATGCCGAAACAAAATTCACCCCCAGCTTGAAACTTGCTTTGCTAAAATTCAAACACAAAGTGTGTACTACTCACCATTACCACCAATTTAGCAGTCTTGACAAGGTCTTCTTGAGTCAGTTTGGCGGTACCATATGGGATAAGTGCTAAATGTCACCTTGGCACAAATCCCACCCTTTAAGCCAACTCTTACTAAATGCTATGGAATACTTCCCTAATATACACACAAAAAACTTCACCCAAGCTATAAGTAGACTGGTGCTAAGTATTGATGTCTAAGATGAAGATAGGAGTTAATTATTAATTTTACTGATCTAAAGTAATAAAATGAGCTGCAGAAAAACATAGACCAGAAAGAAAAAAATAACTCGAGCCTCTAAAAATTTAGCTATTATAACACCAAAGGAGAGTGATAGATACCAAGAATTCCTTAAATTACCCTTTGATAAGTGACTAAAAGTAGATGAGTATGTTGATGTCCTAATTTTTAGACCTGTAAAAGTGGTAAAAATGCAGAAAACCACCAAGCAAAAGTCACTTTGTAGGCCACCCACAAGTGTGGAAACACACTAGATCAATAGATCCATGGGTGGTGAATCTTGGGAAATATGTTGGTAACTAAAAAAAGAACCCAACACTTATCTGCAAGTAAAAATGAAGTTTCTAACGATCTGGAAACTACTTGCAATGGAAAACGATTGATTTCCCCTAGGGTTAAAACCCAGAAATTTATTTCGGCAATAAAATATACTTTATAATAGTTGAAAAATGTCTATTTTTACCCCAGAAAACTGATGATAAGATATGAAATCAGAGTTAGACTAAAACAGAGGGTTATTAATGATAAATACTTGACTATGCCCTTTGAATGAGGGATTTTTTTAGCATCTGTGTAAAATTCTACTAGAATAAATTTTAGATCTACAAAATACCTTGAAAATACCCTTTTGAAATGTGATTTAGTTGAAGATAAGAGGGTATAAATTCCATTAGAAAAAAATTAGATATAAAATTAAAACCATAAGGGCTTTATAGCTTTTAAAGATAATTTTTTTGATACAAGTTAGAAAAAGGAAAGAGAAAACACAGATATTTGTATTTATGTTATTAAAAAAAATGTAAAGGATTTCTAAATAGATGGTTGCTATATTGTGGCTCCCCTTGGTCTTACATTTACCTTCTAGGGTGTTAGATCAAGATCACAACCCTATCTTTGTCCACTATGCAATTTTGACCGAAAAAGGGGATAGGAGTCTAACCAAATATTACACCCCACTCTAGTCTAGAACAGTGATACAGTCTTTGGATTCCACTAGGAAAGATCCCTTTTGTGGAGAAGTATCCAACTGTTGGGTCAACTATGGCACAAAATAAAATTACTCCCTTACTGAAGGAACCCTCAGAATCGGTCAAGGGTCAAATGCGACCTAGAATGACTCAGACTGATCTAATTTCAATTGCTTGGTTTGCTAAAAAAATACAGATAATATTTAAATTTTAATGAAAAAATATATTTTGAAATTTGAAGATTCAAAACCATGATTCCAAACCATTAGAGACAAAATATGCAAATTCTATATATATATATATATATATATATAATCAGTGAGGCTCGACATGGCCCCTAGAGTGGGAAGGGCCCTTAAAAAGGATTAGGAAAATATAATTTTTTAATGACAAAAGGTAATACCCTCCCTCAAAAATTTACCCTTGGGCCTTCAAGTATATACAGAGTATAAACCTAGAGATACTCCACTAAAATTATAGTGAGAAGAAATACTAATTTGTTGTGGGAACATTCAACAAACCACACATGTGACGAATCGTTGCTTGCACACATAAATTTTGATCCTAGATAAACCCACAAATCTATACATACCCTAAATTAGCAGGCTTACCAACAACCAAACTTATGCTAGAAAAATGTGCCAAATAGGTTGAAGCACAACCTGAAACCAAAGATAATAGGCAAGAATACCTCCAACCTACAACAGAATTTGTGGCATGTAATTGACATGCCCGTACCAGCAACATAGTGGAGGATGAAACTACCAAAATCCCTTAGAATAAACATGCCATAGGCACACTAAATAGATCTTCTCAAACCCCGGGTTTTCTAGATATTTATAGCATGTTGTCAGAAACAAGAAAAAGTCAGTGGAGGGGCTGCGAAGAGGCTGAAATAAGGCCAAATTTCTATCCTGGAAAATCTGCTCTAAAATATCAACAAAAATACACGTCAAAGAATGACCTATGCATAACATAACATGCCCAAATTCCATCAAAAAATGACTTGGCCAATAATGTATGGACTCAACCGAGTTGGGCTGGTTTGGTACCAAACCATCCAAGTCATGCCTTATGGTTTGGTACCAAAAAAGTCTGACTCGATCGAGCAGGTACTAGCCCTTTGAACCAATCCATTGGCCAAGCTGATATGGTAGTCTGAGTCAACTTGGTCCAAGTTTTAAAACACTACACACAAGTACTCCCAAGCAATACCCAAGGCTATGGAAACTATGGAAGAAATAATGATTAATTACCAAACTGTCATGCTGAGCACCATAGTCATAATTTAATGATGCATGTAAGGGCAAATTTAGAGGATATATTACCATTGTCTCAAGCAACCTTAGAATATTCTATTAGACTTTTGAATTTCATGTTTTTCCTTGCCACTTTAATCGTGACATAATATTGATAGGTATATTGCTCTATCAGGTAACTATTCACAAGATTCCCATGGCATACCCCTTCTTTTCTATTTATGCTTCCTTTAATGTTTATCTTTTTGGCCTGCAAGCTATTCCTAAAAGATGGGAAATGTTTCACATGTTGTCTTCCAAATCAAGAAAATCATCAAAAGTTGGGAAATGTTTCACAGGTTGTCTTCCAAATCAAGAAAATCATCTGAGATTCAAAGAAACACAAATTTGGGGACATAAGTTTTGTGGCAAAGGTCATTCGATTGAATAATCATTGTGTGCTCTTGAATCATAATGAGTTTACCCCCTATAATTAATAAAATTCTACTTTATAATGTACTTAGAATGTCTACTTTTTTCCATCTTACTCAACAACCCATATCAATCAAGGTTGAGTTTTATCAATAGATTTCCATATGTTTTAAGCACCCCCTTCTCCCTTTCGGAACTAGAAGTTTCTTATCCTTTGATTTCACTTCACCTCAGTTTAGCCTACCACAACTAACCTAACCTTAACTTGTTTGGAGGAACAAAACACATGCACTGAAATATCTATCACAACTCATAACAAACATAAACATCATCAGCTCAACATAGAATGAAGAAAAAAAGAGTTTGCAATTAGTAACCACCATCTATGTAACCACCATGTACAACACGCAAATGGCTATAACAACTGTCACTGCTGTCAAAGGACTCTACACATACCCAGAAAATATGTTTACCACACTTACAACTGATGTGATTGCAACCTTCAGTTTTTTCAATTGTGAACCCGCAACCAAGACACCTTTTAACATCCTCTTTGCCTTTGCACCACTCTTTGAGAGAGGCATTAGGATCTTGCTTGAATTCTATATATTCTTCACTTGACAGGTACAGATGATACTCTAGATGACAGGTTGTACACAACTTCTATGCCAAGTATTCTAATGGTTCACTAGTTTTCAACGGACTTCTTGTAAATCATGTACCTATTTTGTACTTGCGACTTTTTTGTTATATTTTTATTTTCAAAATTAAAATTCAACATAACATCAAAATAGCTCTTTGGCAACCTTAACTATGGCCCTAGATTAAAAAAAAAAATTATGTGCATATGATTGTGTATGCGTGCTAACTACAATTAGAACAATTGGCACTCACTAGCCAAGGCCCCAATGGATTTTAATCGTATAGAAAAGTGATATATTGTGATGTAATCAAATTTTGGAGGCGCAGGTGTAACCATAGTTTTAAAAACACACAACCCAAAATCACCTTGAGCCGACTACTGATAGGGAAAGTTAATCGTCCCACAAGTAATGCGACCACTCGTTATAAGGATCTGGCAAGGGCACCGCACATAAGAAAGTGTTGTCTTCATATATAGTTCATATCCCTTGTCTTCCATTTGATCATGAAACTTCAAAGCCTCTAAGATCTTATTCTATTTTATTATCCCATAAATTATGGTACTGTATGTAATTATGTCAGGCTTGCAGTCATTCTCATTCATTTCTTCGAGGAGAAGGAAATTCTCATCCAATTTCCCTCCCTTGCAATATCCATTGATCAATGCATTATAGGTCACTATAGTTAGCTTTATTCCGCTCATTAAAGCTTCACTAAAAATCTCTTTAGCCTCATCTAATCTACCTACTTTGCAGAAATTGTCTACTAGCAAGGTGTAAGTATAAATATTTGGCTTACAACCCTTGCTTTTAATTATACTCAACCACTCCAGGGCCTCTTCTACTCTACCGACAAAACAAAGACCAATGATCATAGAATTGTAAGTCGCGATGTTTGGCTCACACCCATTCCTTATAAATGCGCCTCTAACTTGTTGTGTTGTATGTTGATCTGAAAACATAGAGAAGACATTGTCTTAATATTTCTGATTTGCTGTTTACTCCCTTTAAACTCGAATATCATTTGATGGTAAATTTGTACTCTTTAATGCACAAAGTTTATGTATTAGAAAGGTAAATTTTGAAATTATTTCAGTTTTCATATTGTGTTTTCAAGTTAGATATTGTTTTCAATTTTTCACATTTCTAATTTTATTGCAATGTGGCAGACTGATCATGGTAGTACAGGAACAACCCCAGGACAGGTAAACAAATAACAATTTCAGTTTCATATTAGTTTCTTTATCTTTAACAATTATTTTTTATATATTTCATGTTTTTTATTATTTTATAATGTGGCAGGATGATCGCGGAAAGGGGCCAGCCGAAGAACATGTAAAGTGCCAGCCTTTCTCTATCTTCGGGTATTTTAGTTCTTTACATAATTGAAATAATGTTAATTTTGTTCAAATATGCAGACGCCTGGCCATGGTGCGCCTGATGATTCCTTCAACGAGGAAGATTTGTCTTCATCCCCATGTCCATTGGTGTTGTTTCAAAAAAAGACGCTAAAAGCAACCAAGGAACTTGAGCATTTGGTAGAAATTGTGCCTCAAACACCTGAATTAGGAAAAAGGATAAGAGAACTTATGACCCAGCTAGAAACATATAAGGTAATAACAAAAAATCAAAAGGATATTTCTATTGTTCTGCATGAGATCAATTGTGATAGGTTGATTTTTAATTTTTACATTAACTAAACTAACAAAAAAATTCTTTTGTATGTAGCATTTTCTGGCACCTAATTTCCCCAGTGTTGGTGGTAGTGGGACACAAAGGCAAGAGATTTCCGATGAACCCTCTCATACACCTTCTACTCCTTTAGGTGGCATCCAAGAAATGCACCCTGCCCAAGAAGACACACAGCCAACCACTGAATGTGTTGGCAGTGATGAGGTTGGTATGGCCGACTTTATTATTGCATTTCCTGGAGCTACACTGTCACCTCCACAAGGACCATTCCAGGCACGTTTTTGGTGAACAATGAGGGTGTTCCTATAAAGCAAGTACAACTCCTAGCTAAGTTTTAATATTTTAACTGTTTCATGTACCCTATCTAAAACATATTTTATCATGATTATTATTTTTAAATTAATGATAATATATTTTTCTGTGTAGGAAACAATGATTTCTACAGAGCCTTGGAGAGCAAGGCATTGGTAATTTTTTGCTCAACCATATGCACAAGGTGGAATTCCCATAATTCCAACCTGAATAAAGAACTTCTAGATTATTTAGAAGGCCTTTTTGGGGTGGGCACATTTGAAAGAACAACGATCGCCCGGGCAGTTGGAAAATATCTGAAATATACCCGGAACACCTATAGGACACACGTGCAAATTAACTCTAGATATGAGCATCCTCTCATAGTTCTAGAGAGGGATTGGAGAGCACTCATCGATGACGGAAAATATAAAAAGGCCAAGAAAGAAGGAAAAATGCTAACTGGACCCGCAAAGTAAATTACAACTTTAATTCAATAGCTTTAATTTTCTCTATGTCTAAAATAAAAGTATGCTACATAACTAAATTCAAACTTTTGATGATAGGTTGTCTGACACCTCAAAGGAAATCAAAGCTAGGATTGAAAAAAAGGCCATCACAAGCTAGGCCAGGGTGGCTACTTGAAATTATTCGCAAGAATTGTAAGTAGTTAAACATCTTATAATTAATTGTATCGCCTTCCAACATTTTTGTAATCCCATAAAATAACATTAAAAATACACAATCATATGCAATGTAGGGTGATGACTTTGGAACGGAAACCACATAGGAAGACAGAGAGATCACTTTCTGTTTTGGCTATCAAGTCGTAGTTGAACATCGTAGAAGCTTGGGATAGGTCCCAAAAACCAGAATGCCTGATAAGGTAAAACGTTAACCTTTTAATATGTTTGTTTTCATCCATAAATTTAATTTCTAACAACTTTGTTTAAATCAGGGGAGCAACACTTTCAACGAGCCAAATAACCCACTTGTAGAGTAGTGCGTTGAGAGTGAAATATTTCCAAAAGTACATGGTCCTCACGTGCAACCTGATCATTCCAGTGGGGACCAGGCCGACAATGCTACTATCAGTGAGGGCCATGACGGTAATTAATTTCCACTTATAATTTTTGCTAATTATACCTTGAGGGTTGTGTCCTTATAACGTTTTTTGTTTAAATGACAGAGAATGTTATACTTGAGCATCCCACCACCAGAGAGGAACACAGGGCAACGGTTCCAATGGTGACAACTGGTGCACTAGGTAAATAATATCATTGCCATTTTTTTTATTAATATTACCAAACTAGTTCAATGATATTTAAAAACTAACAATTAAAATTTAATATTATTTGTTTTTGTAGGTGATGCCCCGTCACCACATGAGACCAGACATCGTGAGTACGCAACTAGGTCAGCTATGCGGGAAAGACACGAAACTAAAGTAGAGAACACTAATTTTGATGATGTAGTTAGGAGCTTTAGAAGTGGGAATAAGAAAAAGAAAATTTGATAATGTAAAATATTGTATTATTATAAGAAAAATGTTACCATACTTGGAACCTTTTTTGCGTTATATAAAAACTCATTTATCATACTATTTTTATGCCAAGCACTTTCAATGTTTTCTTGTGTACTTTTTGTTGCATTTATTTTTTATTAGTTATTGAATAAATTTTTTTATGCTCATGAAAGTAAGAAATGAAATATAGATTGGGTATTGGGGAATTGAGAGTGATGTGATGGGGAGGGGAGGGGCCATAAGAGCTTCCACCTTCACGTGGTTGGCCCTGTTTAGTAGAGAATAATTTATTGGAGTGATTTAATCTTGGAGCAAACCTCCCTCGATCCAACACAGCAACAAAAAAGTCATTGTTGACTTAGTTACTACTCTTTCAGATCGTGGGAGGCGTGTTCCAAGTTCAGGCGACTCCAATAAATTGTTCTTGAAATGAATATGAGCTTATTCAGTTATGTTTTTACATTGTCAACATATGTTCTAACATTATCATAATAATGCATCTTAAAGTAAAAAATACTGCATCAATTAATTGTATTTATTATATAGATAATTATGGATTTTGAATGACTTGGCAGAGCAGGTACAAATCCTCTTGCATCATGAGCAATACAACTTGTCAACCAGGGTCATGTCTAGGATCTTTTTGCTTGTGCGCTTGACCGGGTTTGTAGTGTCACATTTTGTAAGTTCCTTTACAGTTCATAATTCAAGATGAAGCTTGTTCATGATTATTATTTGGTTTTTTGTATGTGTTTTTTCCTCTATTTGATTGTAAGTTTGAACATGCTTTTAAACATTGAAACATTTTTTGTTTTTATACTATTTTTATACTTACTTGTTCTAGTTATGGTGATATAACCACCATTGTATCATATCCATCTTATCGCATTCCCTTGGGTTGTATTTAGGTATAAAGGAACTCCAACCAGTTCCAATTCCCTCACATTCCAGTTACAAGGACCATTGGACTAATTGGCACATACCACGTTGGCTCAATTTATTTTGGAAGGCCTATATCGAGTCAAAATAGCCATTCTTCACCTCATTTATTTTGGAAGGCCTTCCTCTTGGCCAACAACATAAATTTAACATATGTGGGTTCCCCAACCCAATGACCCCTTTTGTAGTAGAAAGAGCACCTCTGTTTTGGTAATTGTATATCTGCTATATTAGCCTAGGAGTGGACCTAGAGTATTTGCAGCCAATTACTCCCTACCGCCATTTTCTGGAAGTCTAGTCTATTAGGTCATAAACTCCCTTGGGTCATTTAGTTCCAAAAAACATGCCAATTATTTGGAGTTGAAATCTTATATCTCATATGGCAAAAAAAGAAATATTAAATACAAGTTTATTTAAAAATGCTTAAAATTGCTGCAAATTTACTTGGTATGGTGGTGTTATAATATGTGTCAAGTTTCCAACCTTCATCTGTAGGTCCAGGTGCAGGTTAGAAAGTTGGACCTATATCTAAAAAATTACATTGATTCCTTGAGTTTTTTCTAGGGGTTACTCCATGTACGTAAAATGATTTCCACCTAGGATTCAAATCTCCCAACTCAGCCCAGTCTTGCAAGGTTGAAGGGTTCACCCAACACAAGGTTTATCGTACTAAGTGAACACAATGAGATCTACAGATAACCTCCTCATTCAAATGATAAATTTTCTTGAAGATCACAATCTCAATTTTAGCTAGGTTGACCTAGTTTTGTGGTCACTTAGACACTAATAAAATTATCTTATTGCATCTTATATTATCTCCTCATGCTCATCATCCTAGAAGGGGATAAGCCACCGACCAATAGAATGATGGATAGGACACTTGTCACCCCCAACTAGGGCGGCTGACAATGAAGGCTAGGGGGGAAACCCCAAAAATAAGGATGGCTTTATGATGGAAAATTGGCCTGGATTTTTCCTATAAACATCAATCTATCATCACTAACTATTTATTATACACAAGGTATCTAAAGTCGCTCCACCAATTCATTTTAATGCCAAGAATTCACTACACAAAACAAAATCATTGTTATTTTTTTTCAAGTTAGGATACAATTTATAACGTTAAAAAGCTGGTATTGGTTATAGTTCCATAGTGTTGCATATTTTCTATTTGAATTACATCAATATTTATAATAATTACATTTATGTCTGTGTGCGTAATCTTTGTTTGTGTATGTGTGTTGGCTCACACACAGACACAACGTTGAGTCGTCAAAGATGAATCTCAAAGGTGTTTTTCAAAATATAAGCGCACATGGGCATTATTGAGCCAACAATGCCTGCATATTTCCTTCTCATGAACAAGTCTCAATGTGGAAAATCCATGAAATATAATTATGTCAACTTTTTCACGTAATTCTTCCACATTTTTCCAAAAAAACACATTGCCACGTGCTCTTGTTTTCTCATTTTTCTAAGCAAGGAAATGGGAGCATGTTATGCTATTGATGGAAAAGGTTGTTGTGTATACTTGTAGGTGCCTTCCTATGGGTCAAGGCCTACTACTTATGTCTTGTCACCGAAAAACCTCAGAGATAGGTCACTGAAAATCTCAGAGAAGATGTCAAAAAATCTTTGTTTGTAGATTGTTTGAAGATCACAATCTCAATTTGCAATGAAGAACAATAATATATTCATTGGTATGTGGAAAACCCACATGGAAGATAACATATCATTGTTATTTGGTTCATGATGTTGTGGCACTGAAGTAGAATGATGTGGCACGCCTATGTGGTAGATGGTGTATCATCATGACATGGCTCATTGGTGATGTGGTGATGACATGGTGAAAACATTGCACTAACGTGGCATTGACATGGAGAGGAAGTGGAAGGTGATGTGGAGCGCATGTCGAGGAATTAATTCCAAGAAATTTGGAATACAGTATGGCCTATCTCCCAATACTAATAGAACCTAAACATTATGAAATACTTGTATCTTCCTAATTATGTAGCCAGCATGTGATATTGTTATGCATTACGTTGTTAGAAGCATTTATACAAAATGATAATAAATGAAAATAGGCTATCCCGGTTGGGCATGATGTCAAGGTGTTGCCATGGTGTATTCATGCTTGGGCATGATGTCAAGTATTAGTCTAAATTTAACATTAAACACAGTGTATTTTTTAATGGACATAATATTATAAATAATAGACACGTATTATTTCCAGAGGTATCCTTTATGGATATACCTGATATTGTTATTTACCTTAGTAAAGGGTACAAGGTGATGTTATCAAATATTTTTAGTCATGTTTTATTGTTGGGAAGTTTGTCTTGCTACAACAAAAAGCAAATGGAGTCGTGTTTTAATGACTGGGAAGTTTTCCTTGCTACAACAACAAATAAATGGGGTTGTGTTTTAATTTTTGGGCAGTGTGTCTTGCTATAGTAGCAAGGAAATGGAGCCATGTTTTAATTACTAGGAAGTATTTCTTGCTACAGTAACAAGGAAGTGGCCATCGCTAAACTTCACATCTAGTGGCTCAACACTATTACCATCAATAACTTATTGCCCATTGACCACCAAACTAGTGGACTTATCCAACTTTGGTGTTTGTGTTAACCAACTGAAATTAGTTGTGCATTTTTCCTTTAAAATTTTGCAAAAGATAGTTGAGTCATGGAGTCTTTTACACTGTAATGGTAGCACAAGACTAATTGGTATAATTTGTGTGATTTTCATATATAGTTGGTATTTTTTTGATATATTTCCATCACTTGAGTGTGTAACCATGCTAAGCACTAGTACAAAGACATTCCATTCTTGATATGGTAAGATTCTTGGACATGTTAATTCCTTTGTGACTTGGCATTTCCATGGTGATTTTGATGTTTATTTCACAAGGAAAGCTTAATGGATGGTAGATCATAATAGGAATTTCAATTATGTGTACACTCGGATATGAGATTAAGATTGTCATGTTATTGGTTTTGTTTTATCATAATACCTCTCTTGTATGTACTACAACAGTAATCACCCTATTTAATGGTTTATAATTGGGTATACACTTGATGACCCTTCCCATAACCAGGGGTGTAGAGTTCCCATGGAGACTTCTAGGGATGTGATTCTGAAATGCTTCTTCAAGAGTCTGTGAAGCTTGTAAGGCCCCACTATAACAGTTGAAAATTACCCTAACTTCTCTTAATATCATATGTTTTAAATGCAAAACTCACGACTCCAAAGGGTGAGGCTTGGTCAGCTGTATGGTTTGTAATTTTTTTAAGTTCTCTTAGAACATGGAAGGCATGAACATATTGGTTTCCTTGAACATAATTTCAACCATCTCTTACCCCATATCCTTCATTTTATCCTCTATAATACCCACATCTTTAACCCTTTTTTATTTGGAAATTTGAATCCATCTATGAGTCCTAACCCTTTCCTTTTCTAATTCAAATAATAGCTGGACTACAAAGTAAGTAGGGAGTATCTTTCTTGCCTCAATATAGGCATAGTAATATCCATGATATGGCTAGTGGTCTAGCTCCTATAATTTGGGATCCTATCCTGTAGCCCCACAGTCCCATTTTGTAGGTGTTTTGTCTCTTCCTTTAGCTGCACTGTTTTTTTCTCTGGCTCTACAGGTCCTTCCTATAGCTTAATGGATTTTCCTGAAATATTGGTTTCCTTGATACGTAGCCTTATTTGTTAGATACGTGGTTGTTCTCACTTGATTTTATTGGAGGTTATTTGCGCTTATTGCCTATTTTATTTCTTATATTCCTCCTTTTGACAACTGACTAATTCCTCAATAGTGATGGGTGTTGGAGAAGGAGGTTGAGGCTTCCCTTATCTGATCTTGTTACTCTTTATGGTCTTAAAGTATGTGAGGGCTTTCTTTTATTTCCTTCCTTGAGGTTTGGTTGGGTTACTTAAGCCTACTAGCGTAGAAACAATTTCCTCCTCTATGTTCCCCTCTATATTGCTTTCTTTCTCCTCCATTATCCTTTTCTTTGGTGGCCTGGATGTTTGATTATAATATCAATATTAAACATAACTGTTGATTTTTTTAACAACTCTCACTGACAGTTGGTATTATGTTGGCATACTTGTTTGGACTATTCTTTTCCTGGAGGCCTCTTGCAATTATAGGTACCTTGAATTCATTTTTTTGGGGATAGCTTATGGAAATCCTTTATCATTTTCCAAATTATAGGCATATAATGACATATTTAACTGGGCAGGCATAATTCCTTATGCCCTTTTGGTGCTTGGACTCTTCTTTATCCCAAA
Organism: Pinus albicaulis; assembly: GCA_034641835.2. Classification (NCBI taxonomy): domain Eukaryota; kingdom Viridiplantae; phylum Streptophyta; class Pinopsida; order Pinales; family Pinaceae; genus Pinus; species Pinus albicaulis. Next base: position 971,726,907 of record CM076570.1, read on the forward strand.
ATCACCAAGATGGCTGGCGAGTTAGTAGCACATTCAAGCATGTACACTGAAGTGATATGACATTTTCTTTAGGTGTCCCTGTTACTTATTTACTATCATCCATTATTGGTAAGGTCTCATTCTTTATGGCCATGTACATGCAGACAAATATTGGTAATAAAAATTTTGAAGATTCATTACAGGCTCTCCGAGGCTCTGATGCCGATGTTTCTCTAGAAGCAGTTGAAATCATGGTATTTTTCTGCAGCAAATGTGCTCATTCAGTTGTTTACACTTTTCCTTCTATATGTATGGTTTCCCAATCTTTAATTCATTTCTCATCCATCATTCATTTTCCTTTCCATTTCCATTTTCAAAAGTCTTTGTGTTTTTCTTGTTTCTTTTAGTTTTTTGGCCTTTGCAAATGGTCTGTGTATTGCAAAATACATATAACAGGAATTCATCCTTTTCTTATACTGGGACAGCTATCTTCTAACTAATAAAATTTTTGTTGTGTCTCAGAGTATCATGGAGGCGAGCACTCAACAAAGTAGCATCAAGATATCAGAGCTTTTTGAGCGTAGATATGCACTGCCTTTGATCGTGAGTCACATTTTGAATGTCATTTGATTTGGCATATTTGAAAATATGCTTTGATAGGTGGAGGCATATTTTTTATTCTGAAATGAGAATGAGCTGTAGTTTTCTATACCGACATTAGTGCATCTAAATGGGATATCACAGATTGGCATTGGACTGCTGCTTTTGCAACAATTAAGTGGAATTAATGGTATCATGTTTTACAACAGTAACATTTTCAAATCTGCAAGTGAGTTCTCATCTAAAATAGGTTTCTCCATATTGTTGTTGTTTATCAAGCTGTGGGTTTCTTTCTATTTTATAGTAGCAGTTTGAAAAAATGTGTTGGATTTGCGGATTTTTTAGGAACTTCTCACAGCAAAGGTTAATGCATGGAAAATAACAAACCTTTATTTCAGGAAATATATATTTCAAACTCAAACAGTTAATATCAACATCTTTGGCTTAGCTTCAGTAATGTTTTAACTTTGAATTAACTCTTTATCTTGAACATTTACACGAATTTCATCTTCCAATGCTGCATCTCTTGGACTTGGTGCCATCCAGGTTTTCTCTTTTAGTCTTGTAGAGCTCCACTAATTTTTTAAGGCTATGATGAAAAATCCAAGTTGTTGGTTTTCTATCCCAAGTATTAGAGAAGAATTTTTGTGTTTGAGGGATGTTAAGTAATCTATTGTACAGGTCATCATGACTGCAGTTGTTGTATGGCTCATGGATAAAGTTGGGTGACGTCTCCTCCTTATGGTGAGAAAATGGTTTAGAGCTGACTGTGGTATGTTCATGAATCTGATCTCAATAAAAAACATTTACATGAAATTGTGTTGATGCTAACAGGTCTCATCTGGGGGCATGGCTGTATGTATTTTCCTTGTTAGTTTCTCATTTTACTTGAAGGCAAGTCTCTCCAATAATTTTATAATGCTCTGCTCTGCTTAAATCTTCACAAACCTTTCCTATAAAATATTTCATATATTCAGTCCGCGACTCTGCTTATTACATAGAATTGAACTGAAACGAGATGTTTCAAAGGTATGGTTTGAATATTATCTGAAATTCCTTGTTTGGCTGTGTGAGAGTTTGAATATTCTTTCTGGGATCACTTGCAATGCCCCTCACCAGTTAATCGTTACCAGTTACCCTTGGGTTAAAAATTTGGTTTTTGTTGCTTCTCTGCATGCTTGGATCTAGAGGCAGGGGTAACAAGATTTTTATAAATGATTAATGTTTAAAAGTTTCTAGGATCTATGTTTCCCTAGTTTCTGCAAATCAAATGTCTGCAATGGCTCTTCCTGTAAAAGATATAGGGCCATAAATTTGTTCCATACACAGGCGGGGATTGTGGTATGTTATCCATTAAGTTTAGATAAAGACAGTATAATGGCAAATACCTTTCCAAAACCTCATTGCTACATGTTCTATAGCAACGTAGGGGGTAGATACTTGCTCAAAGAGTACAAATAATTAGAGTAATTTTAGAGCTTAGCTTGTAAATTTATGAAATCATTGTAAATTTATAGTCAAGGGAACAATTGTGCATTCATCTTTGGGTCAACCTTTACACTAACTATACTCTATTCATATGATACTATTACTTGTGTGTATTGTTCTATTACTTTTGTGCATTGTTTTTTTTTCTTTTTCTGTTTGTATATTATATATTTCTTTCAAACTGTTTGAGATTATTTGAATCGAAGATGCAGTTATGGAGATTGGGATCCTAGTTTGTAGATTGCACATATTTAGAGTATTCTTAGGGATAGCATTTATTGATTGGTTAACTTGTGGACCTCAAATCGGCTATTTAAGTCAGCCAAGAATTGAGAGTGTTATAACACTCTATAAATATTCTGTTAGGAGTTGCATTGTGCGTTTGTGTGTGTCAAAATCTGCAATTAGAATCTCATCACTAGTGAATGTATAAATGCTTGCAGTGGATGTGTCTTTGGTAATTTTGAATTACTTAGCATTTTATACTACACTATTTTCTAACATGTTATTTAAATATGGCAAACTGAATAAATGATTTTCCTTGAGAGTTGTTATATATGGTTATGCATAAAACCTTCACAAGGGTCATCACGCTCTAACTTGGTCTGTAGAGAAGATGTTTGTCTTTGTAGGATGAGAAGTTACTTGTGTTGGGAATTATGATATGCACAACTATACATAGTTAATTGTGGAAATATTACATTTCTTTTTGATATAGCACCTCAAATTATATGACATAGTTGTGCACTGTGTTGTTATTTTTGTAGGCTAATGCCCCAAGAATTAAGATAAACCTGCACTAGGAAGTGATCTCCTTGTATAATGGCGTTTTGTATTCAAACTGCACCATGTGGTTAATGAAAATGTCCAGTGAGAGGTGGAGTGAAAATGTGTCAAGGAGGTTTTTTAAATGGACTTCAACAATGTATCATGGCGAGGCTTCTGCAACAGCAGGGCTGCTAAGTAGTGAACCCTCTGAGATTGAGCTTTCTGATTATCAAAGATTGCCAAGTGGTGACATTGAAAATACTTCAGACCTTCTTAAGGGTGAAAGAGTAAAAGTGGGGTCAATTTCAGATCTAGATCGCTTTTTTGAACGTTTATACAATTACTATTTGAGGCTTTGGTGTACTGTGACTCGGTGGATAGTTGAGATTTCATGTTTGGGCTTCACCATTGGTGTCTTAGGTTTGACCTTATTATTTTTGGATTGGCACGGTCTCAGAAAATGTGGACTTTCAGTTGGATCAGGCAGTAAGCCTTGTGATATTGCTAAGGAGGCATTCCATAAGAATCCTTTTAGGCCATTTACTGTTTTCACTGGGTGGTGGTTGTATATTTAGGGATATTTTCATTATACTGGATATTCTATTTTCTGAGATTTTTTGCCCAGCTGAAAGACACACTTGAGATCCATGATTTTTATAAGAACAGGTCCTCTCTCTATCTCTCTGTTTGATAAATGGATTGTATATTAGCATTTAAGTTTATGATCTACAAAATTAGAGTAATATGTATTCAAAATACTAGAGACCTTGTTGTGTGTGCCTCTTTTGCAGCCTCAAAATTACAGATCAGGAATAAAAAAAATCTCTTGGTCATCTATGTTGGAAAAGACCATTCAATTTCAAAGCATTCAATGACTCTGTGTTGTCAAAGATCTTTCAGCTCATGATGTTGTAATGTGTATCATGCGGAAAGATAATTTCTTAATCGGGATGTTGCACAAGGGTGTGCTTGCCATGCTTATTCCTTGGTGGGTTCTTGGTGCAGGTCCTGTGGTTCATAAAGCTAATGGCACCGAGAATCGCCTGATGTTGACAAAGACTTTGGAATGGAACCTAAAATGGTGTATATTGCAAAACACGTTTGATAGGTTTGAACCATATCACTTTGACTTAAGATGTATTTTGCAACATAAATACTCATATGCAAGTAACAAATTGTGATATGATTCGTTTATGAATTAATGTATGCTCTGGAAGGGTACACAAGCCTCATGATTGCTTTTCATGTTAATTTTTCCCTCATTGCAAATACGTTGATTGAATTTTAAATTCTTTCATATGCCTGTCTATTCATTTAAGAATGCAAAGGGAAATTTTAAAAAGCTCCTAATAAATTCCAATTCTTTTAGGCTGTTTCATTTCCATCTTGAAACACATACATATGTACATATACAGTGTGTGTGTGTGTTTAAAGAGGAGAGAGAGAGATTTATATTTAAATTTTATTTTTTTTCTTTTCCATGAAATACATATTGGGTACTACCCCTTCTTCTGAGGATGGTACCCAGGGTAAAGCACATTCCCCAGAAGCTCATGGCATTCTAAACAAATGGCTTAAGGCCATCAAAACAATATGCTCATTAAGAGCTTAACATTGCACTTGCAAGAATTGAAGTTGGGTGGGGAGGATAACGATCATTCCTCCCAACCACTCGACCTAGACACAATGGACCATCTTGGAATATGTCATAGATCATTCAACATTAAATACATAACTAATATCACTTACATCTTGCATGTATTTGTAAGGTATAGGCTGATTAAGAGAGCAAATGATATGCTGTCTAGTTCCGCTCAATCTCCTCTTGGCTAGGGTTTCTAGCTATTGCTGTTACATTTGATTTGGAATCTTTGTTGCCTCCCTGGGGCTAGGACACCTCCTTGGTACTGCTCGAGCTGGATGATTCTGCTCATGTCACAGGTCTCTACTAATTTTTCCAACCTTGCTTTTGATCATCCAAATACATTTCTTGAAAATTTGTTAGCCACCTACTGATGCCTGTGAACCTGCCCCCAACAAGCACACTTAAAGGATAAGATAAGCATGTTTTTATTGTTAAGCACTCTTAACGCTAATGGGCGATTAATTGTGGCTTAACCACATTTACAATTAATTAAGCATGTTTAATTTTCCGCCGATTTGTTTGTCAAAGCCCCGGGTCATCAAGTGTTGGTCTCATGGGAGGGGGATGGCCCGAGGGGCTGGCCCCCTCCGGACCCCCAACCATTGGCGCATTAAAATTTATCATGTGGCAGCAACACATAACTGTTAAGACCTTCGGTGTAGACAGATCGGTAGGATGGTGGCGTGGTATGAGGTAGGTTTGGGGTTAGACCCAAAAATTGACCATAAAATTTTGTTAACAAGTTCACCTCCATACTTGGCCCTACTCTGCCAACTTAACCTCCTCCAAACGTGATTGGTAGCGATCCTCCAATTATAGTGTAATACGAAATATCATATGGTTTTCAACCTTAGTTTATATAAAAAAAATTAACACCATATAATTTATCCAATAATCAACCATTAAAAATTTCCAACCTCTAAGGCCATGGGGTGGGGAAACATGGCAGCCCTTGGCTGCGCCACGTGGCCTATCCCCATTGGTCCAAAATTCCCCAATTAAAAACAATAATTCCCGCACCAATAATAATAATAGAATTCACCCTTAGACTTAGGATAAAAAAATTTCACTTCTTAGTCATCATTGGCGAATTCGACTAGAACACTTGGAATATTGACATTGGTTGAATCTGGAGAATATTCTCTGAGGTGCTGATTGGACTGCCTAGTCATCAGTTGTACTTGTTCTGCTTGTTTTTTACACGTTTGGAAAAGCAAACAACAGATCATAACTCAGTCATACGAACTCAGATTTTGACGAAACGAGTTGTGTCAGAATCCTGGCAATGAACTCTATCTGATCGTTCAGGTCTGAAGTATTTATGAGAACTTTGAATTTTTATCTAATTTTAGGCCACTATCCAAATTTTGATCACTCCTTCCCACTGATGGGATTTTGGACCCACAAAAGCTAATAATTATCTGCTTGAGCTTCAACACTCTTATGCTTTCAAGTTATATCAACTGATTTTACTTGAAAAGTCTTCTTTGACAATCACATTGACATGCCTTGCATCACAACTGGCTATGTCTCTCAACCACTGCTCTCTGGATGTTGTTGACCCACTTCAGCATTGTTTGCTATTGTAAACTGATACATACCTTGTTGTACCAAATCTATCTCTATGTGCTTGGAAAAATTCTTAGCCTTCCCACTGAGAATGAAGTCCCTCTTGCAACAAATGCATACAAGCTTGTTCTTGGAAATCATCTTACCCAAATTAAGCTTGAAATATGAGTGAACTCTTGGCGTCAACATAAGAGACCAACTTGTGTTCTACAATGGATGCAAAACACTTTGCATCTCGTCCACTTTCCACTGAATGGACCTCAAACTTCCTGTGACATCTTGTCACAAGAACACACAATCAATCTTGAAAATAAAACATTATGCAAGAATTGAAATGATGACCACTTTTTTTATTTACTTCTTCAAAGCAATGGCTGTCACCTCCTGTAACATCATGTACATGGCGATCTTCTTGCACATTGGTGTACCCATTATCGATTCACAATCGACAACACCATTGACTAAAACATAAGTCGATCAACATAATTAACAAACAACATGCGGCATCAAACAATACAAGTCGACATGAAATATGCAATACAATCAATACAAGTCATCAAACATGTGTGAAACACAATTGACACAACATGACAAACATGATACATATCGACAACACTCATGCATGTATCTATTTACAATGAACCTATCACAAGTTCTCTATTTACACATACAAAATATCATGCATATGTACACTTTTCAACTCTCTCTTTCAAGTACAAATAAGTACATAAACCCAAAAAATATGGGTGATCATAAGAGCTGAACTGAATGGTAAATTTCTGCAACATGAATGATTGACATACCCATCTTTTACACCATCTTGGCGAAATTTTGCAACAAATAGAAATTCCTTCAAACGAACAACATTCAAATGCAATCTTGCATCATACAAGATGTGATAATTTGTTGCAACTTGTCATAATTTCAATAGAAATTCATGCATACATAAGAATGAAATTTTCATCTATTTACAAAGGAAATGCATGCCTTACTTGGTCAAGAAATCGAGCCATTTCTTACCAATCCACTTCAATGGAGATTTTTCCTGCTGAACATCCTCTTCTTGTGAATCATCTTGACTCACATTGATGATGGAATCTACTATTCCATTCTTTCCATTCTTTTTCTCCACTTGCTTCAAATGCTTTGGATGAGTGGTTGGATGCAGTGTCCAACATTGGGCAATGAGATGTCCCTTCTTCTAGCAGTGGGTGCAAAATTTTTGCATCTTCTGTTCAAGTCGCTTTTGCTTTGACTGTTTCCTATATGCTATCATTCTCTTCCAAAATCTTGAAACTTGATGGTTATACAAACCACAATATGACCAACAATTTTTTCTCCTATTCATGCATGCAGATTTTTCATGCTTAACATAATCATAAACAACATGATTATAGGAATAATTATACCTTGAATGATTATTTGAATGTTCATATTTATCACCTTCTTGAGGAGATGCACTTGAAGAGGTTCCAAATCTCTTTTGAAGACCAACAACAATGTTCATGTCCTTAGAACTGTCAAAAATCTCTTGTTCGCCATAAGCTACATGTCTAAAAGCATCTTGCTGCAACATGGGTTTCAAACAATTGCATTCATCTTGATTACAAACTTTAAATGTTTGAGGGTTTGAAATTGCAACAAAAGTCCTTCTTGGAACTGTTTCAAGTGCCTTCATGGCTTTAGAGTGTTCTCCATAAAGTTTTCCATAGCCAAGACCCAAATACTTAGGCCTTTCCTCAACCACAATTGGCTCAACTATGCCTTGTGCATGTTTTCCTAATACTTTACCTCAATAGCCCATTTTCATCATTAATTTGGACCCTATTCCTCTAGTGTGTTTTTAAAAAGAACCTACACATTTATCTTGAGAGGAAATTGAAGAAAAAATTGAATTATTTACCTCTTCTTCAAGCACATGCTTGGCTAAGGCTTCTTTGGAATCATGGAATTGAGTCCATCTAATGCATCTTTTGAAGAAGTTCTTGCTTCTCTTTCTTCATGGAAACCAACTGCTTTTGAAGTTTATGCTCTCCCTAACATCTTCATACATATTTTGCACCATATATTTCATGATGTGAAAGTCCTGCAACATCTCTTTATCAAAGAGTCTTGTTAAGGAAGATGGTTTAGAATTATCACTTAATGAAGCTGCCATCACACATAAACTTTGCAAGTTCACCGTTAAATTCTCCTTTCACAAATTCAAAAACCAGTAGCTAGGTTCTATATCTATCCTTGGCTAAAATGAGCTAAACTGAAGCTTTGATACCAACTTGATCTGAAATAGGTGGCTGACTTGTTTTTCTGTGCAAACACCTTCTATTCGATTTAAACAACTTAAGGATCGTGCTCATACATTCAATTGTGCAACAAAATTCTTGTGTCATGTTTATGTGTTTTTTAAGTGCTTTATGTGTGAGCAATTTAACAATTATTTAAGCTGATTAAAGGCATGGAAAACAAACATAATTTGCAGAAAAATAACCAGCAACTTACAACAACAAAATAATAAAGGAGTTCACCCTCAACACTTGGGCTACGTCTCCTAGAGCCTCCATCAATGGACTAGGCTCTCTGGGAATAAAATGGTCAAATTATTTATAAGTTGATGCTCAAATCCATTGGTTTTGTAGACTATACCAATGGGCTTAGAATGCCAAAATACCCCTAGATTGACTGTTCAATAATTGGGAATGGACCATGGCTCCCTTGGGCATGATCTCTTCTAATGGTGGCCTTGAGCTTCCCCAAGCTATCCTGTGAAAAAATACCTGTAGAAGTCTTCATCTTCTCCTAGAACCTATCTCACTATCTCCATAACATGTCAATCATCTAAAATTCCCTATTCATTCTCTCAGAATGGCCTCTAGCTCCCTTGGAAATGCCTCCAACACTTGGTGGCCCTGGGCTCCATGAAAATTCTCTGTAGCATTTTCGCACCTAGAAGTCTGCAAATGCCTCTGAAAGCTACACCAATGGCTTACAAAAATCCAATATAGTCAAATTTGACTATTCATTTTCAAAATTTGGTTGAAAGATGGTCCAGATGGAGCACATTTAATTTTTGCCCAATATTCTCCACCAATTTTAGGGAGATTGCAAGTTAATTTTCCAAAAATAGCAAAGATGCCAGTTTTGGTGCACTCCCCTAAAAGTCTGCTAGATTAAACGCGGGTTAATTAGAGGCTAAGCTAACTTAAAGGATAATATAAGTGTGTTTTATTGTTAAGTGCTCTTAGCGATAATGGTCGATTAATCGTGGCTCAACCACGTTTTACCGTTAATTAAGCATGTTTAATTTTTCACTGGTTTGTTTGTCGAAGCCCTCGGTCATCAAGTCCATTAGCGCATTAAAATTTATCATGTGGCGGCAACACATAACTGTTAAGACCTTCGGTGTAGAAGAATCGGTAGGACGGTGGTGTGGTATGAGGTAGGTTGGGGGTTCGACCCCAACCCTGACCATAAAATTTTGTTAAAAGGTTTACCTCTGTAGTTGGCGTCGCTTTGCCGAATTAACCTCCTCAAAACGTGATTGGTAGCGCTCCACTAATTATGGTGTAATCTGACATATCATATGGTTTTCAACCTTAGGTTATATATAAAAAAATTAACACCATATAATATATCCAATAATTAACCATTCAAAATTGCCAACCTCTAAGGCCATGGGGTGGGGGCACGTGGCAGCCCCTGGCTGCGCCACTTTGCCTATCCCCATTGGTCCAAAATTCGCCAATTAAAAACAATAATTTTTGCACCAATAATAATAATAAAATTCACCCTTAGACTTAGGATAAAAAAATTTCACTTCCTAGTCATCATCGGCGAATCTGACTGGAAAACTTGGCACATTTCCATTGGCTGAATCTAGAGGATATTTGTCTGAGGTGCTGACTGGACTGCCTAGTCATCAGCTGCACCTATTATGCACATTTTTTACATGTGTTGAAAAGCGAACAACAAAACATAACTCAATCATACAAATTCGGATTTTGAAGAAACAATTTGCGCCAGAATCCTAGCAACGATCTCTATCCGGTCGTTCAGGTCTGAAGTATTTCTGAGCACTTTGAATTTTTAGCTAATTTTAGGCCCTGATCGAAATTCTGATAAAACAACTTTAATCTGGTGGGAAATTAAAGCTCAAGTAGATTTGAAGAGGAAATGTAAATTCATCTCTTCATGGTCTAAGTTTTTAAAAGCTCTCAGAAAACAATTCTATCCTTTAGGATACATGCAACAAGTTGTTATTTATTGGCAGCATTTGAGGCAAGGTAAAGGGCAGAATGTTCAGGAGTTCACTTAGGAGTTCAGGAATAAAGCTTTGGCACTTGGTATGCCGTTGGATACACGTGAAACTTTATTAAAGTACAATGGCAGTTTAAATCCATATTTACATCATACGTTATTGATGTTTAATCCTGATGAATTTGATGAAGTGTGTGTTCAATCTATAAATATTGAATTAGCTGGGAGACCGTTCAAGTTTTCATAGAAATCATCCAAATAGTTGGAAATCAAGGATTCCAAAGACAACAAGAGGAAGAGCAGTTCGAAGGGAAAGAAAACAACGACAACTCAGAAGGAAGGTGAAAGAACTACTTGTACCCATTGCCAGAGGATCGGACATGATGAAGCCAGATGTTGGAAACTTCCCAGAATTCAGACCAAAGAAGTTCTAGAAGAAGAAAGGTGAAAATAAGGCTAATACAGTAATCCAACAATATTTCTGCTCCCATTCAGGTGATGAAAGGAAAATAACCGCAATGGTTTCGACATGTAAAAGTTCTAATGCTAGTTCAAGTTCTAGTACTTCTGCATCTTATTCAAACATAAATCATCTGGATGAAGATAAAAGAGTTGAATTATTTCCAGATGCATGATAGCTATATGACAGTATATGGCTATAAGTCTTGGATGGCTTTAACAGTGTGAGAATAAGACTCCTTTCCAAGTTGATGTCTGGGATGCCCTCATTTAAAATAGATGTCTTCTCTCACAAGAGAAGTCGACATTAAGAGGGATAATACAACTGTATACACACAAAAATAGATACATTGTTTGACATTGGATCACATGCAAATTTAATATCTAAAGCTTTAGTTAAGAAATTGGGTTTGGAGACACAGAATCATCCAAGACCATACCCATTAGGTTGGAAAAAAGAAAAGACTCAGATTAATGTCACAAAGAAGTGTCATTTTAAATTTTCCATCACAGCTAATTACATTGATGAAGTGGATTTAGATGTGATACCATTAGACATATGTGGAATAGTGCTAGAAAGTCCTTATCTCTATGATTGTGATGCAATGTTTCATAGGAAAGAGCATAAATATCACCTTAAGAAAGATGGGATTGAATACATTGTCTGGGCACATAAATTTAAAACACACTTGGATTTAGTTACTGCTAATCAGATGAAAAGAATAATAAGTTCAAGTAAGAGATATGTACTCATGGTTATAAAAGAACAACATAAGTATCAACATGATGCTTTTTCAGGTTTTGAATCTTAGTTTAAAGATAGTTTGGTTAAAGTGGTAGATTATTTTCAAAGTCTATTTAAAGAACCAAAACATTTGCCTCCTAAACGGGAAATAGAACATGAGATAAAATTGATGTCTGATGCCCCTCTTCCTAATGTCGGAATGTATTGCATGCCAGTTGTAGAGAACGAAGAAATAAAGAAACAAATCCAAGAGCTGGTTGAAAAAAGTTTCATTCGACCCAATTCATCTCCATGTGGTTCACCCATAATTTTAGTTCCTAAGAAATACGAGACATGGAAAATGTGTGTCGACTTTAGGGCCTTAAAAAAAATCACAATTAAGAACATGTATCCTCTTCCTAGGATACATGATTTATTTGACCAGTTGAAAAATATTGTTTGTTTCACTAAGTTGGATTTGCGTAGTGGGTATCATCAAATTTGCATTGCAGAAAATGACATCTAGAAAATTGCATTTAAATCTAGGCGAGGACTATTTGAATGGTTAGTGATGCCTTTTGGTTTGTGTAATGCTCCAATAAATTTCGTGTGGGTTATGAATGATGTATGCCATCCATAAATTGATAAATATGTCATAATCTACTTAGATGATATCTTGATTTTCAGTTCCAGTATGGAAGAGCATGTTAGGCATGTTAAACATGTCTTCGAAGTGTTGCAAAGGGAAAAATTGTACCTTAAACTGTCCAAATGTGAGTTTGGGAAAACTTCATTGATTTATCTTGGTTAAATAGTTGGAGGTGGTCATTTGAATATAGATTCAGGTAAAATCGATGTGATTGTTAAGTGGCCAAGACCATAGAATGTGACTGAAGTTAGGAGTTTCTTAGGTGTAGTTCAATATTGGAAGAAATTCATTTCTCAATTTTATTTGATTGCATCACCGTTACATGCTTTAACAATATCTAAAGTTTCCTTTCAGTGGGGAGGGAAACAACAAAAAGATTTTGATTCACTTAAGCAGAAAATTGTTACAACACCAATCTTAGCTTTACCAGATCTTCAACGTCCATTTGAAATTGAAACATATGCTAGTGGTTATGAAATGGGTGCAGTTTTACTTCAAAATGGGAAACCTATTTGTTTTCATTCATAAAATTTTTCAAAGGCAGTTATAAATTAACCAACATATGATAAATAACTGTTTTCTTTGGTTGAAAGTGTTAAGAAATGGAAACACTAATTAATGGGTAAGGAAACGGTGATTCACATAGATCATCAACCACTTCAGTACCTTCAGTCACAGACTAAGTTGCAACAATATCGTCATTACAGATGGATGAGATTTCTTTAGCAATTTCAATTAGTAATTAAGTACAATAAAGGTGTAACAAACAAAGTAGTTGATATGCTATCTAGACCATATTTGAATGCTTTAGTAGTGTTGAAGAATATTGCTTTAAAACTTGAAAATTATTTTAGAACAATATAGTAAAAATGTTGATTTCAAATATATTTATGAATCACTAACTCATGGTACTCAGGTAGAAAAAGTAAACTTTCATGTTCATGACAGGTTGTTATATCATATGGGTAAGTTGTGAATACCAACGACATAAAGGGCACATGTTATTCGGGAAGCACATACTTCTCGCATTTCATGACATTTTGGCGTAAGAAAGACTATGGCCCAAATTCAAAAGTATTGTTACTCGCCTCGCATGTATGAAACAATTGTTAAGTATATTAAAGGATGTGTTATGTGTTTGATAAGAAAGCCAAGCAATCGAAAGATTGGTTTTTATATGCCACTTCCAGTTCCTTTGCGACCATGGGACATCATTTCCATGGATTTTTTTGGAGGACTTCCTATGTCCAGGAGAGGGCATGATTACATGTATTTTGTGGTTGATCATTTCAGCAAGATTGTAATATTCCAAATCTGGAATTTTCTACAGCAATAAGAATATCTTAAGATATTCCAAAGTTGGAGAGCAGCAAGTGATCAAATCATATAGTGTGTTTAAACACATATCCAAAATTAAACAATCACAACAACAAACTATGCCTTTATACAATGTCACCAAGCGGTGAAAAGTAGCAGTTTTAACTCCAAAAACGTTATTTTATGAATATTGAGTTATAACAGTGAAAAATAATGGTTGTGTCCCTTAGAATAGACAATATAGGACATGCATGCAAAATATTTTCAGAAACAAATGCCTTTAGCCTAGTTAAACAGGTCTCCCATGCTAAAAAAAACTTAAAATTGACAAAATCCCAAGACTGCAAAATATCGGAGTTGCTACATAAGAGACTGCACAGTCTAACGGAGGTAAAAATTAGAAAATAGAGAAAAATATCTGATATTCTTAATAGATTACTCAATGAGGCATAAAAACAGATATCTAATCTCTTTTATACAGATCCAAGAAGACTCGACAAGGGTTTCTTGACATAAAAGATATACAAGAGAAAGTTGCTGTAGATATGTGGATGAATCATGCTGTATGGCTGAAGCTCTACATAAATATGGCTGAAAATGCAAATAAATGTCTGTAGATGCTTCCTCTAGCTTCTCCGAAGAAAGGCTGATCCTCCTCTTGGGAAACTAGCTCCTCAAAATGGGACTTTTACCCCTCCCACTGCACACCTTAAGAAATAACACAGTTTTATGAAAGGAGTGAATTTTTGTTGAAGGTAAGTGCTTGGTCCAACACCAGGTAGTGGAAAATTTAGATCAGAAGTCTCCTCTCATATTTCTCCAATAAGATCTCCAAGAAAGAGTAGGGAATCCCCACTCGGGAAAAACTTTGCACTAAGCAGTGCAACAACTTAGCTAAACAACCAAGTATTCAGGAAGTCTAAGAAAACCACATAAAAATATAATCTCCAATGTGCTTGTATGCTTGCCATATCCTTCATTATATAATTGATGAGTTCTCTCACCAATGGTCTCACCCACTTTGAGGTTGCTTCCATGCAAAGGCTCCTCCACAAAAAATGTGCTGTCCATCAAGGTGGTTCAATGTATCTAGACAAATTTGTTGACTTAGTCAACCTTGACTGAATATTCATGCCTTGTCCCTTTTCACACTCAAGGTGCCTTCATTTTGTCTAGTTGGATTGATCTCTATTCACATTGAGCTGGCTTTGTTTAGGATCCACTTCTTTGAGAATAAATCATGTTGACTTGGTCAAACTTGACCTTGTCCACATATTTTAGACCTTGTTCACACATGTGGATGCTTGAACTAGTTATTTTATGATCCCCTTTCACATTAGGAGGGACTTTTATTCATACTTGAGCAAATTATGAGCCTCCTTGCCCATTTATTCATCTATCTAACTTTTAGAGAAAAATCAATATTCCTATTAGCTGTAGCTAAATTAGGAATATTACAGTATCCCCCTACCAAATGTTGCATGTCCTCAAGCAACTGCAAGGGTGCTGCAAAATCTCCCCTCTTCCTCTTGTGGCCCCCTCATCCAATAGTCTCCACCATCGCTCCAGAATTTCTGCAAAAATCCCATCTCCTAATGGCTCCTCCCAAGTGTGCAAGTTGGCCTTTGGTGAATAACCCCAAGGGCCTTTCTTATAAAAGAATGGAAGGTCTATGTGGAAACTTCCTTGCTGATCCATGGCCTTCTCAAGATAAAAGTGATGACAATCATGGGGAATTTCATCATTAATGAAGGTCTCCCCCCTCCATGCTATCATCCAAATAAAATGAATCACCTTCTAGCTTGGTAATTCATAGAAAAGCTCCTCCCAATTGCTCATGAGAGGCATGCTCCAAGTGATCCAACCAAACATATGGTCCACGTCATAAAGAAACAAGTGGTATGCAATGATGTCCATATAGTTTCTCATTCCCCCCTTGGAACATGTAGTGCAGAAAAAGTAGGGACTTTATTCCCCCAAAGACACATCCAACAAGTGTGCCTCTCCTCCAACTATGCCTCCATCAAAGATAGGAACATCTTCAGCATGTGGGATCATAAGTAAGATCATGCTAGCTGCCATATACAATAAGGGAGAAGGACAATGGTCCCTCTTGTGAAACTAGCACAGTTTTCCTCCTAACTGCCATAGGATATGATATGAAAAGTGTTCTCCCCAACACTTGTTTGCTGCCCCATCCTTCTTGAATTCTTGGAGAAGGTGTATGATGTTTGGTGTTAAGGAATCATACCATTAAGAGTACATCACCTCTCCAAGACCTCCCAAGGAATGGCTAGCATCACCATTGTTCATGGCCCAAAGTGGCTCATGAAACCTGTCAGAAAAAGTGCCCCCTCTTAGAGCCAAGACTTGCACATGAGCATTAAGAAAATGCAAGTATATAATAAATACATCATGAGGTTCAACAATACAATGTTTATCATACACTTGTTTAAAATTAGCAAGGTAGCTCATGGATGAGCTCCCTCTCACACTCAATGGATAAGGAGGTGATAATGATAACTCTTCCCAAGAGCTATGTTCCTCCTCAACCAACAAATGATCCATCCACTTACTCATATGAGAGTGCATCTCCTCTTTGAAAATTTCCCACATGAATCCATCTAATATAGTATGACATGTTATAATGAAACTAGTGGGGTTGGAAAGCAAGACCTCATAGGTTGTGTTAAGTAGTTTTTTCTTGAGCTTGGAATCTTTAGTTAAGTAGATCTGATCATGAACATAAATGATTACATTGACTACTTTATACTTTCCATCCATTGCTTTCCCATCGAGAACCTTACATGTGAATAGGTCCTTAGAATATTCCCTCAAGAGTTGGGACTCCCAATAAGGGTCTAGGCTTCCCAACATTGACAACTCTGTAGAAGTATGAAATGATGCATTTGTCATATGATGGCTCTCCACCTTGACATGCTTGATGTCAAAGTCACATGTTGGAGTATTCCCAACTTTCTTTTGTTGCCCCTCTTGCACGTGATCTTGCTCAAGACAAGATTGAAGTCTAGGAGAGTCACCCTCCTTTTGAAAGGTTTTCTTCCCCCAAAACTTCCACAATTTTGCTCCTGCACCCAAAAATGAAGATATATTTTTGTTATGTTCAGAAATTTTCATTATATATTGGAGTATCCTTTGCTGCTCCAAAGCTATGGAGTAGCCTTTTGATACTATGCTCATATCAACAAAAATTTCTGAATCCATTCCCTCCAACGAAAATAGATGAAAGGAAGAAAGCAAGGTCAATTTCAGATATTTGCCTAGCCTTCCATCAATGATTCTCAGCGCTATAGTGGCTCCTTCCAAGGTTCCCTCTTTAGACAAATAGGTTGCTGCTGCATATAGTTGAGAGAACACTTTAGTTTCTGTTAGGTCCCTATATTACTAGTATAGTCCCTTATTGTTGTTAGTGTAACCCCCTTATTGTTATTATTGTACCCTTGTAACCCCCATATTGTTGTTATTGTGCCCTTAAATTATTATTTTTAGGTCGGCTAGGATTACATTATGGCCCCACTAGGATTACATTGTGGCCCCATGGACTCCTATATATAGAAAGGAGGTTTTGTAATTTGAATCATCCAAGAATTGTTCATTCATGTAATGTATTAGAGGTTTCCCCCTAAAAGTGGCTTATTTATAAGGCGTTTGTATCTCTTTTATTCTATTTTTGGAGCTGGTTCACAACATTTGGTATCAGAGCTTTGAGATTCTAGGGTTTTGCTGCTCCAAATAGGTCAGCGTGGCATTTTCGCTATAAAATTTTTTCTACGAAAGTTCAGAATCTGAAATTTTTAGAGTGCAAAGCAAAAATATTGAGGAACATCGTCGAAAGATTTTAGAGCTTGGTTCGCAATACTTTCTGCGATATGATCTGTGCAAGTTAGGTCATTTTGCAGGCTCCTGAATTTAACCTAAACAGGTCATCGTGGTATTTTCATAATAATGTTTTTTCTACAAAGTTTTAGAAGCTGAAATTTTTAGAGTACGAAGCCACAATCATGAGGAACATCATAAAAAAATTTCAGATATTTGTTCACAACATTTTCAGAGATATGATTTTTGGAAGTTAGGGATTTTTGAGGCTTCTGAATTTCGTCTCAAACAGGTGATCGTGGGAGAATCTTCATAGCTCTCTCTCGAAGCATCGGATTGGAATGCTGTAAAAATTGGCCGCAAGTACACGGAGTGTAGTTTGCTGTCTATCAATTTCAGAGCAAAAGGAGGAAACGATGACACGTGGCAAGTCGTACAAGTTCACTCTACTGAACCAGTCCATAATTGGGTCATTGTGGGAGATTAGAGATAACTTTGTCTTGAAGAATCCAAATTAGATCAAACCTGTGGCATTTGAAATAAGCTTCAGAGGGCTACTACAAGGCTGAATTTCAGATATTGAGGATCCACAATTATAGAGATAATTCAATTTCAATATCGAGCTCCTCAAAAGCAAGTAAAAGGTGTGTATTTTTTTTTTTCCGAATTGCATAAGTCTTGTTTGAAGAATCAAGTTGAATTGATTCCAAGGGAATATTGTAGAATAGATATCGGTATTGGATTCTAAAATGGCCCCTAAAAAGAATTCAACACCCATTAAGCCTTTAGAAAGCTCTACTATGACTCATGAAGACGAAGAATGGCAACATGACATATCAAAATTACAAGAGCAAGTGCAACAAATTTCGCTCTCGCAAAGAGAAACAAAAAATGACATGGAAGTTTTGAAGAAAGGAGTGGAAACTAAGATGGATGGTTTGAAGAAAGGCGTGGAATATAAGATGGATTGTTTAAAGAATGACATGGAATCTAAGATAGATGGCATGGAAGCTAGCATGGAATCTAAAATGGAAAACATGAAGAATGATATAAAAGCAGACATGGAAGGTTTGACAAAGTTTATACAAGAAATGTTTCCTAATGGTGAAAAGATAGTAGAGGAAACTCATGATGAGAACAAAATAAATGTTAATCATGATTTCATAAAATCTAATGTTGGGGGGAAGAACCACCATATTCCAAAAATGGATATGAGGAAGTTTGATGGAAAGGATCCTGTAACATGGATACTACAGATGGAGCAATATTTTGATCTCCATATTGTGCAAAACACACAAAAGGTACGCATTGCAACTTTACATTTAGAACAAAATACATTTGTATGGTATCGATGGCTTTGCTCCCGTAAAAAAATTGTCACTTGGTGAATTTTTACGGAGGAAATGATAGCACATTATGAGGATACAAAGAGCAACACCTTCTTTAGCCAATTGATAAATCTCAAACAAAAGGGTTTAGTGGGGCAGCACATTGAGGACTTCCAAAAAATTGAATATAAGGGTAACTAATATTCCAGAGGAACACAGGATTGATCTCTTCTTAGGTACTCTAAAGGATAACATCCAACATGAAGTTCGTGTTTTGGAACCTGATTCATTGGAGAAGGCATTAAGGTTGGCAAGAAAAGTTGAATGTAAAATTATGGCGACAAGGAAGCCTACCACTCAATTCTATAAAGAAGGAAGTGTTTCTACGCCTAGATTTCCACAACCTACAAGGTTGACACCACAAAAATTGGAAGAAAAAAGAGCAAAGGGGCTTTGCTATAGTTGTGATAGAAAATACACTAAAGGTCATAAGTGTGCTGAGAAGAAATGATTTTACATAGATTGTGAAGAAGAAGAAGAAAATGAACAAGAAGAGGATATACACCAGGAACCAGCCTTAGAAGAGGAAGAAATGAATCTGACCATATCGTGTAATGCACTGGCAGGAATTACCACTCCTCAAACTCTCAAGATAGAAGGACATATCAAGAATAAAAGGGTAATAGTGTTGATTGATTCAGGTAGCACCCATAATTTTATTCATTATAAGGTAGCCAAGGAATTAAATTGTTTCCTATACCCAGCACGAGAATGTCAAGTGATGGTTGCAAATGGAGGAACTATAAATTTCTCTGGAAAATGCCATAATATCAAGCTAACCATGGGGGAATATGTATTGAATAGTCCAATGCTTTCCATTCCTATGGGAGGTGCTGATGTTGTACTAGGAATACAATGGTTACAATCTTTGGGGACTGTAGCTTTTAATTTTCAAGAACTTTTCTTGAATTTTTTTTAAGAAGGAAAGGAAGTCGAATTACGGGGTATTTCAGGGAAGCTGGGAAAGATAATAAGCTCTAGTGTCATGAAAAAGATTCTAAATAAATAAAAACGAGGCATAATTGCACAATTATGCTCACTAGAAGTTCCAACATCAAAATCATCTATTTCTGCAGATCTCCAAAAAGTCTTGGACAATCATTCCAAGGTTTTTGAAACTCCAAAAGGACCCGCACCTATTCGTGATCATGATCATGCTATTCATTTGATTCCAGGAAGTGTTCCTACAAACATCAGGCCTTATAGATATCCTTATGTCCAAAATAGCGAAATTGAATGTATGATTGCAAAAATGTTATAGGCGGGTATAATTCAACCTAGTCAAAGTTCTTTCTCTGCTCCTGTAGTATTGGTACAAAAGAAGAATGGATCATGGCGCATGTGTCCAGATTATAGGGAGCTCAATAAGCTCACCATTAAAGATAAATTTCCCATTCTTGTGATTGATGAATTACATGGAACAATTTATTTTACCAAATTGTATCTTCGTTCAGGGTATCATCAAATTAGAATGAAGACTGAAGATATTCCAAAAACAACATTTCGAACTCATGAGGGTCATTATGAATTTTTGGTCATGCCTTTTGGCCTTACCAATGCACCTTCTACATTTCAAGGGTTGCTGAATTCCATTTTCAAACCCACCCTTAGAAAATTTGTGCTAGTATTTTCTGATGATATACTAATCTACAACAGGTCTTGGAAGGATCATGTTCAACATGTTGACAGGGTGCTCAAACTATTGCAGGAGAAACAATTATATGCAAAAACATCCAAATGTTTCTTTGGAGTACAAGATGTGGAATATCTGGGTCATATTGTATCTCACGAGGGTGTTAAGGTAGACCCTAACAAAATTAAAGCCATTAAGGAATGGAAAGTCCCCACAACCATAAAGCAGTTGCGAGGATTTCTCGGGTTAACAGGGTATTATCGAATTTTTTTTAAGAATTATGGGAGAATAGCAGCACCCCTAACAACATTATTGAAGAAAGATGCATTTTCATGGAATCCTAAAGCAACTAAGGCCTTTGAACATCTTAAAGAGGCAATGTGCCTAACACCAGTCTTAGCTATGCCGGACTTCACAAAAACCTTTATTGTGGAAGGTGATGCCTCAGGAAATGGAATTGGTGTTGTTTTAATGTAAGAAGGAAGACCCATTTCTTTTGAAAGTCGTCCAATCAAAGGAAAGTATTTACAGAGACCTATTTATGAGAAGGAAATGTTAGCAATACTACATGCACTAAAGAAATGGAGAACTTACCTAATGGGAAGACACTTTAAGGTAAAAACTGATCATGATAGTCTTAAACACTTTTTGGAACAAAGACTATCTTTAGAAGAGCAGAAAAAATGGGTTACAAAGATGTTGGGTTATGACTTTGAAATAATATACAAAAAATGGAAGCTAAATGTTGTTGCAGATGCACTCTCAAGAAAGAATGAAGAGGTGGAAGCATTGCTTTTTGCCATTTCTATTATCCAACCAGATTAGATAACCGAAGGAAGAGATGAATGGAAGAAGGATGAAGAAGTGTGGAAACTCATTCAAAAGTTGCAGAAAGATCCTAGTACATCTGATACATTTAGTTGGAAAAATGATTCCTTATGGTATAAATATCGCTTATATCTTTGTAAGAATTCCCAACTAAAACAAAAGATTCTTTTGGAATTGCACACTTCTCCTTTAGGAGGACACTTAGGATTTTTAAAAACTTACCACAGGGTGAAGAAAGAATTTTTTTGGGATGGTTTTAAATCTGATATTCAAAAGTTTGTGGTGGAATGTTTGGTTTGCCAGCAGAATAAAGTTGAGACAATTAAGACATTGGGTCTTCTACAACCTTTATCCATTCCAAGTCAACGTTGGGAGGAGATGTCAATGGATTTTATCACTGGTTTACCTAAGTCCGAAGGAAAGAGTGTCATCATGGTGGTAGTTGATAGACTTACCAAGTATGCACACTTTTGTGCATTATCTCATCCATTTAAAGCAAGTACAGTTGCTACTACATTTATGGACACAATTCAAAAGCTACATGGAAACCAAGGGTTATTGTGAGCAACAAAGATCCCATTTTTACTGGAATTTTTTGGACGGAGTTATTTTCTTGTTTGGGTACTCAATTAGCTCATAGCTCATCTTATCATCCTCAATCTGATGGTCAAACTGAGATAGTAAATAAATGTTTGGAAGGATATCTTAGTTGTTTTGTATCTGATAAACAAACACAATGGGTCAAGTGGTTACCTCTTGCTGAATGGTGGTATAACACTTCCTTCCATACTGCAGCAAAAATGACCCCATTTATGGCACTTTATGGATATCATCCACCATCCATCACATCATATTTTAGAGAAAATTCGAAGGTTCAAGCAGTGGAAGATCACATCGAGCATCAGCAAGAAGTTCTCCAACTCTTAAAGGATAACCTGAATTTGGCACAAAATCGAATGAAACAACAGGCAGATCAACATCGCAGCGAGAGAAGTTTTGATGTAGGAGATTGGGTATTTTTATGACTACAACCATACAAACAAATGTCCCTCAAGCAAGCTAAGAAGGATAATAAATTATCACCAAAGTACTATGGTCCTTACAAGGTGTTGCAAAAGATTGGTACTATGGCATACAAATTGGAGCTTCCTGCTTCTTCACGAGTGCATCCAAATTTCCATGTTTCATGCTTAAAGAAGGTTATAGGTGAAAATATTCCAGTTCAAACAATATTTCCAGAACTTGATGAGGAAGGAAAAATCATATTGGAACTGGAAGCGGTCACGGAAACAAGAACTCGACAACTACGGAATCGATCAATTTCAGAGTATCTCATCAAGTGGAAGAACTTACCCACTGAAGATTCTACATGGGAGGATGAGAATTTTATACAGAAGCACCCAGAGCTACTGAAGCATTAAGGACAACACTTTTTTGAAGGAGAGGGGTATCTTAGGTCCCTATATTATTAGTATAGTCCCTTATTGTTGTTAGTGTAACCCCCTTATTGTTATTATTATACCCTTGTAACCCCCATATTGTTATTATTGTGCCCTTAAATTATTATTGTTAGTTCGGCTAGGATTACATTTTGGCCCCACTAGGATTACATTGTGGCCCTATGGACTCTTATATATAGAAAGGAGGTTTTGTAATTTGAATCATCCAAGAATTTTTCATTCATGTAATGTATTGGAGGTTTCCCCCTCGAAGTGGCTTATTTCTAAGGCGTTGATATCTCTTTTCTTCTATTTTTGGAGCTGGTTTCACAACATTGGAGCTTCTTGCTTCTTCACGAAAATAGATGAATGGAAGAAAGCAAGGTCAATTTCAGATATTTTCCTAGCCTTCCATAAATGATTCTCAGCGCTATAGTGGCTCCTTCCAAGGTTCCCTCTTTAGAAAAATAGGTTGCTGCTGCATATAGTTGAGAGAACACTTTAGTTTCCCTCTAATCAGGAGGTCTTCCTGCTGAAATGCCTCCTTGCAAAGAGGCATCAAGGCATAGATTGGGATGTGAATGTAGGTGGACAGATTTGCCCCTACCTTTACTGCATAGGTCCTCTTGCCTTCCTTGTTCTTTCAAACTTTGAAATAGAAAAGGGTACATGCTCTTCATCTTGTGATTCCATTCCTCCTCTTTTCCTCCCCCTATCCTCAAGATCTCATCACTTGGCAATGAGGGTACATGCTACTCATGTGTTATGCCAAGAGCTCTATGTGTGAGACCTTTTGGAACTCCTTGAAAGAATGAAAGAGTTTCTTTTCTTGGAGCAAGTGCTCCATACTCCTCTTCATGATGTGCTTGAGGTGCCTTTGTCATGACTGCGTTATCCTCTTCTGCCTCCCCTTTCTCCTCTTTACTAGTTGAAGTTTCCTTACCTTCAACAAGAGGCTTTAGATCTTGGTCCTCTTTTGAAGAAGGAATATTGATATCTTCCTTTTGAGGAGAAAGCCCTTCATCCAAAGGAGATCTTGCCCTTGGCAAAGTATCAAACAAGCTCACCTCCTCTTCATTGGTTTTCAGAAATGGAGTTGGATTTATAGATCCTCCCAACTCATGCAAAAGTTATGTTCGATATGGTTTGATAGTTTCAATAGAAGATGTTTCACATGGAATTCCATAAAACCTCTCTAGTAATATTTTAATGAACCTTGCATAAGTAGATGTATTTTCATTCTTTAAGGAAAATGATTCAAATAACCACCAAGCATAGGCCTTACCCTCAAAATGCAGCGCTGCTACTTTGATGGCTTCAAATTCTGAAACTTGATGTTGCTGCACAAAGGTGTCTAGCTCCTTCACCCAAGCCCTAGCTGGATATAGAGGTGATCCATCAAAAATGGATAGAAAGAATCTACCCTCACCCTACTTCTTTCTCCTTGTGCTCTTTTCCTCCTTCATTTGGAAAAACCTTTGGAAATCCAAGTGATCTCTGAACTCCTCAAATTGAGCTTCATATTCCTGCAAATAATCACCAAGAGTATCTTTCTTTGGCACATCTCCTTTCTTCCTCTTCATGAAGAAATTGCTGATAGAACGTGGTAGATCTGATGATATGGCTAAGTGCTCAAATCCAAAAGATGAGGACTTAGCATCTTCCTCTTGTGTAGATTTTGTTGAGGGATCTTCATGTGTTTCCCTCCTCATTTCTTTGATGCCCTTGCTTTTGCCCTGCAGATTTGTCAAGAGAAGTTTTGAGAACCTCCTTTCTCCAGAAAACAAGGGTTTGCTCTGATTTCTTTTGCAAATATCCTCCTCCCCATGAGAAGACTCCATAATGCTTGAGCTCACAGACTGAGCCAAGATTGTTGCTCTGATACCACTGTAATATTCCAAATCTGGAATTTTCTACAACAATAAGAATATCTTAAGATATTCCAAAGTTGGAGAGAAGCAAGTGATCAAATCATATAGTTTTTTTAAACACATAGCCAACATTAAACAATCACAACAACAAACTATGCCTTTATACAATGTCACCAAGAGGGGAAAAGTAGCAGTTTTAACTCCAAAAACGTTATTTTATGAATATTGAGTTATAACAGTGAAAAATAATGGTTGTGTCCCTTAGAATATAAAATTTAGGACATGAATTCAAAATAGTTTTAGAAACAAATGCCTTTAGCCTAGTTAAACAGGTCTCCCATGCTTGAAACAACTTAAAATTGACAAAACCCCAAAACTGCAAAATACCGGAGTTGCTGCATAAGAGACTGCGTAGTCTAATGGAGGTAAAACTCAGAAAATAGAGAAATATATCTGATATTCTTATTATATTACTCAATGAGGAATAAAAATAGAGATCTAATCTCTTTTATACAGATCCAAGAAGACTCGGCAAGGGTTTCTTGACAAAAAAGATATACAAGAGAAAGCTGTGGTAGATCTATGGCTGAATCATGCTGTATGGCTGAAGCTTTGCATAAATATGGCTGAACATGCAAATAAATGGCTGTAGATGCTTCCTCTAGCTTCTCCAAAGAAAGGTTGATCCTCCTCTTGGGAAACTAGCTCCTCAAAATGGGACTTTCACCCCTCCCACTGCACACCTTAAGAAATAACGCAGTTTTCTGAAGGGACTACATTTTTGCTGAAGGTAAGTGCTTGGCCCAACACCAAGTAGTGGAAAATTCAGATCATAAGTCTCCTCTCAGATTTCTCCAACAAGATCTCCAACAAAGAGTAGGGAATCCCCACCCGAGAAAACCCTTGCACTAAGCAGTGCAGCAACTTAGATAAACAACCAAGTATGCAGGAATTATAAGCAGACCACATAAAAATATAATCTCCAATGTGCTTGTATGCTTTCCATCTCCTTCATTATATAATTGATGAGTTCTCTCACCAATGATCTCACCCACTATGAGGTTGCTTCCATGCAAAGGCTCCTCCACAAAAAATGGGTTGTCTATCAAGGTGGTTCAATGTATCTAGACAACTTTTTTGACTTAGTCAACCTTGACTGAATCTTCATGCCCTGTCCCTTTTCACACTCAAGGTGCCTTCATTTTGTCTATTTGGATTGATCTCTATTCACATTAAGCTGGCTTTATTTAGATCCACTTCTTTGAGAATAAATCATGTTGACTTGGTCAAACTTGACCTTGTCCACATAGTTTAGACCTTGTTCACACATGTGGATGATTGAATTGGTTATTTCATGATCCCCTTTCACGTTAGGAGGGATTTTTATTCATACTTGAGCAAATTATGAGCCTCCTTGCCCATTTATTCATCTATATAACTTTTAGAAGCAAAATTAATATTCCTATTAGCTGTAACTAAATTAGGAATATTAAAAAGATGTGCATTCTTGTTTCATGAAAAAAACAAGTGACTGCAGAACATACGGCACAATTGTTCTTTCAACATGTATGGGTTCATTTTGGGTTACCTACTTCCATTATTTCTGACCGAGACACTCGTTTTGTAGGAGATTTTTGGTCCACTTTGTGGGGACTCATGGACACAAAGCTGCATATCTGCTGTATATGCACACATATCCTATGCATGTGCAACTTCTATATATAAAAATATCTTCTATATATGCATATATGACAACCTCCATATGTGCTTCTTTTCAATGTCTATATTGAAGAAGTGTATATATGGAAGAAACACAAATATGGAGGACATGCGCATATACGGAAGTTGTGCATTTATGGAAGAAATTTGCATATATGGAAGACATGCACATATATAGAGGCTGGAGTTCTGCACAACTTCCATATATTTGCATATCTTTCGTATATGCACAACTTCCGTAAATTCACATATCTTCTATATATGCACAATTTTTCATATATGTGCATATCTTTTGTATATGTGTAACTTCTATATATGCACATACCTTCTATATATGTGCAATTTCCATATATTTGTATACACATAAGTTGTGCACATACCAAAGATATGCGCATGTATGGAAGTTGTGTATATACAGAGGTTGAAGCTGTGTATGGGTATGTGCATATACAAAAGATATGCGCATGTACATAAGATATGTGCATATACAGAAGTGGTGCAATACAAAATATATACACATATGTGGAAGTTGCACATATATGAAAAATATGTGCATATACAGAAGATATGCGCATTTACGGAATATCTGTACATATACATGTTGGGTATGTGTTATATTTTTTCAATGACTAGCTCCACGTGTTGTATGTTGTGTCAGGCGCAACAGTGGTATCATAGGGGGGCAGACCCAAGGATGGGGGGCAGACCCAAAGATGGTGGGTGAACCTACCCATGGTTTTTTTTCATGGAGTTTGCACATGGTTTTGGGCATGATGAATTTTTTCCCATGGTATTTCGTAGATACGTTCAAGGGAACTACGATTATGTTCTAATCCAGGGTTAGTGGATTTTGGTTTATGAATGCTTCGACATGTATATATATGTATTGTAACATGAAAAGAAAATAAAGAAAAATCAATTTGGTAGTCCCGGTTTTGGGATCCAGGAGAAAATATCTGTGTATATTTGTTTTATGTTTTTGTCATTGTGTATTTTTTGTTTTAAGAATTCGTTTATAGGTAATTTCTGTATAGGTTTAAAACATACAATACAGAAGTCACGCATATACAAAATATATGCTCATAAACAAAATTTGTGCATGTATGAAAGATGCGTATATATAAAATTTGCACAAATTTTATATATGTGCATCTTTTGTATCACACATATTCCACATATGCACAACTTATGTATATGTGCACATATTTTGTTTATGCACATATACGAAAGATATGTGCATATACAGGAAAAACACATATACGGAAGACATGCACATATTATATGGAAATTGTACATATATCTAAGACATGCACATATACTAAATATAATATGCATATGTAGCTCATATATTCCATATATGCGTATATCTTATTTATATGTGCTTATCCTTTGTATATGTGCAACTTCTGTATATGCACATATATCGAAGAAGAGAATATACAGAAGATATGCACATATACAAAATTTGTGCATATATGGGCATGGGCATATCTTCTTTATATGCACAGAGCTCATGTGCATGTGAAACTTCTGTATAACACATATATTCTATATATGCATATACGACAACCTCCATATGGCATATCTTTAGTGCTTCTACTAAGTAAGTGAATATGTGGAAGAAACACATATACAGAAGACATGCACATATACAGAACTTGTGCATATATGGAAGACATGGGAATATACGAATCACGTGCATATATAGAGGTTGGAGTTATGCACAACTTTCGTATATGTGCATATCTTTCGTATATGCACAACTCCCATATATGGACATATCTTCCGTATATGCACAAATTTCGTATATGTGCAACTTTTGTATATGCACATACCTTATCTATATGTGCAACTTTTGTATATCTGTATATAGATAAGTTGTGAACATACAAAAGATATGCGCATATATGGAAGTTGTGTATATACGAAGGTTGAAGTTGTGCATAAGTATGTGCATATACAGAATATATGCACATGTATATAAGATATGCGAATATATGAAAGTTGCACATATACAAAGGATATATGCATATACATAAGTTGCACATATATGAAAGATATGTGCATATGTAGAAAATGTGCGAATTTACTAGAGACATGTGCATATACAAAAGTTGTGCATGTACGAAATATGTGCATATACTGAAGTCACACAACTTTTATATATGTGCATTTTTTGTATCGCATATCTTCCATATATGCAATCTATATATATATATATATATATATATATATATATATATATATATATATATATATATATATATATCTGTATATCTATTTTATATGACCTATATAGAAGATATGCCTATATACAAAAAAACCACATATATGGAAGACATGTGCATTATATGGAATTTTGTGCATATATAAAAGACATGAAAATATACAAAATATGTGCATATGAAACTCATATCTTCCGTATATGTGCATATTCTTCGTATATGCACATATCTGCCATATATGCACATATACCAAAGAAGCACATAAATGGAAGATATGCGCATATACGAAAGTTGTGTATATATGGAAGATATGCACATATACAAAATTTGTGCATATATGGACATGCACATATATTTTGTATATGTAGAAAATATGAAGTTGTATGAACCTCCGATGATCATTGATCCAGAGGAAGATATACATATTCTTACCGTTGATGATTTGGGACCTGAGTATATGAATGAGTTGCAGGAAGATACCATTTTGGACAAGAAAGTTTGCACTTCCAGGCGAGGAGATGTTGAATATCTTCGAGTGGGACTCAATGGCATGAATCCGAGCAAGGCGAGGTGGATGGAGATTGGAAAAGTGAGGGAGCTATAACCTCACTTGATGCCTACTTAAATCAAAATTTTGTTGGTCCAAAAGCTTTCAGGTGGAGAGGATTGATTCAGGAGGATCTTACATCAGTGCAGATCGACAATGAAGTCTAGTTCATCTCCACTTTGTCTGATTAGGGTTACTTCTTCATGGTGATTTCATGATTTTATTGTCATGGTGTAATGATATGGTTCATGATTATGTCAATATGTGGTGTCATGATCCTAATCCTAAGCTAAGGTGTAAATGGTAACATGTAATGATATGGTGGAGAAAATGTAATGGGCTAAAGACCTAGCACTAAGGTCTAAAACCTAAGTCCTAAGACCTAAGTGGTGAACCTAACACAAAGCTATGGTAGTTAAACCTATGTATTAAAGCCGTAATATAAAGGTTTCAGACTATTAATACAAACCATATCATAAAACTATAATGCACATAGTCTAACCGTGCGGGGAGCTTGAATGCAGCAGAGAAGACCGTCGAGAGTACATTTGAATAGTTGGGAATGGACTGCAACAGTTCAACGTGCAGTTTGGATGTTGAATCAGACTGCAACCGTTGGAGGTATGGAGCTGTCACATGTGAAGTCACCGCACAGTTGCCGAAGCCGCCTAGACTTAAACATCGAGGTGGCAGCTAATGGTTAGACCACCTGCGGTCACATGCCAAACCTTCCACCACTCTGCCATCAGCTAACTGTCAGGGGTTTATTTTTAGACCAAAGTTCAATTTTCACTTTTAATTGTTAAGTGAGAAGTTGTAATGTTCAACCGCTATGCACCTAACCATTAGGTGTCCCTCTTGTATTAGACTGAGACCTAAACACTAAACCACTTACCATTTTTGGCCCAAGAGATTCGACCTGAACTTGTCCTGCACCTATAAAACCACATTTTCAAATGATGGAAGAAAATATGGAGTGATTTCGAAGGCTTGCATTCAGATTCTAGAAGAGATAGGAAATTTTGTTTTCAGTGTATCTTGGTCGTCCGGAGGTGGAATTGGGCACAGAGACAAGCATTGGAAAGCTAGGAGAGAGATATTTATGTTAACAGTGACCATAGGTGCCTGCTAGCATGTTCAGTCTGATTTTTTTCTGTGTAAATACTTCCTTGGATCAATCCTTAATAAAATAGACGCCCATCTTGAAAGCGGACCCATATACGTAGTCCACCAGGGACGAACTCCGTAATCAATGTTTGTTGTCTCTTATCTATGTTCTTTGCTGTAAATCCATGTTTAATATGCTTCTTAAGTTTTGGTTTAAGTGGTTAAATCATTTTCTTTGCTTCAATCTTCCACACAAAGAAATCAAGTTAACAATCATATCACTGTTTGCAAATAATCAATTCTACTTCAACATTAGATCAGATCTATTTCAGATCAATTAGCATATATGGAAACACCGATGAACCCTAATTTTGGAGGAACGAATGGGAAGAAGGCTCCTTTTATAGGATTGACGACTTTGATACATTGATGGAGACAAGCAAAGATTTATGATAGCTAATGCCTCTAGAATTCCATTTCTCTATCGATATTTATTCTCTGAATACTGATAATGCCCCTTAACCTGACAAGGTGCCATTTTTATGGACCCAAGCTCATGTAGTGGACCAGAGACATTATCAAAACCCTTGCAATGTCACCATCTTAGAGATCAAAGCTGTGATCGTGGATCAGAGACAAGATCAAAACCCCTGCAACATCACCATCTTGGAGCTTGAAGGCGTGACCTCCAATAATGAGAGGGTTTATAAGCTTAGCATCGTGGGATTTGGCATTGGTGGAAAAATCTTGCCTTTCATTTTTTACTGCACCAATTTAGACGCTCTCGACTTGTTGGCAAACTGTTTGACTGGCAAGATACCAACAAAGATCCAATATCTGGTCAATCCTACAATCTAAATGATAAGCATGTAAGCATATGAGCAACATCAATGAAATAAAACCAACACACCACAACCATAAAAATAATCACCACATATGAGACACAAGATCTTTAGTGGAAAACCCTTCATCGGGAAAAAAACTACCCTTGTGTTGTTGCAATGATCTGAATATTCTATTAAGAAAATGATATATTTTACATAGAATAGATGACTCCCATCAGCATGGAGACTCGACCTAATAAAAAATAAGCTAACACCTATCAACCCAGAGACTCGATACTACTGAACAAATCGAAAGACTATGTTCTCCACGGATCTACAAAATACTATCCACTAAAATCTACCATGATCAATCGATCCTCGCTCCACTCTGATGGGACTATCCAACTTCGATTGGATTGAGAAATTGTTCCTTTCGCTAACTTCGCAATCACTCCTCCACATCCATGAAGTCACTGCTCCTCACCTCTATGCAAATCTCCTTTCATATATTTCAAAATAGATCCCAAGACTATCTTCTCAAACAAACTCAGCTCTACAATACAACTCTAGCAGCAAGACACCATCATAATTCAACAAAAATACCACCATAAAACATGCTCTCTACAACAGAAAAATAGTGGCCGAAACCGTGCATCAAAACTGAATACAATAATAACTAGTAGTTAAAATAACATATCCTCACACCAAAAATAAATGTTGCATAATACAAATAACAACCAAAACACTATGAAAAAGGGAGAAAAAGAATGGAGCGAGCAAGTGATAGGGTTTTTGTTTTAGGGCTTCATGGTTCTGCCTTGACCGCCTCACACATGCTCTCACAACATTGGAAGGGCTATCCTAGTTCGGTGGCCATTGGCCCCAAACGATCACTGCAATTGGATGGAGGACTCACGTGGGTGAACATCGGTCTACCATGCCTGGGTTACTTGGAACCTACAACCATAGACTCACATCACTTCTTGACTTTCATATGCTAAGGGTTTGGCACCGCTCATTCGCCTCTCGACCATAGTAATGCATTAATACGCAGGTTCAGAGCCGTCGAGCGGTTACCCCTGTTTTGGTTGAAACATGATGGAAAATATAGTGACATTCAATTAGATGAGGTATGTTGGGGACGACTGTCGGTGACTCACTGACCTGTGAGCAATGTATATATTTTCTTGTGGTCTGAGCCTCCTCCAAGATCATATTTGGGGGATTGGGTCCCCTTTTTTTACCTTGCGCAGGCTGGAAATATGATGGGGAATCACCATGCCCAATCCTGCACTTTTTTGTGACTATGGATGCACAGGGACATTCATATCATCATCTTTATAGCAACTTCCACCTCCTGACAGAAGCAAATGCCCTGATTCATGGAGGCATCGACCTGTATTCGCATGGGAACTACCGACCCAAATCAAATACACCATTGCAGGGGAATCTATAAATGGCACTGTCGGGAGACAACAAAAGGGCATCAGACACTATGCATCAGGTAACCCCAACTCGTTTTCAAATATTTATTAGACCCCCTGTTGGGAAAAATATAATACTGTGGATAAACGATACATAGTGGGCGATAAATATGAAACAAAATATCAGATAAACATTGGGATACCCAACTCATCTGCCATCAATGATCTATGAAGGAAAAATCTTACAAAATGATAGTTCTATCAAGGAATAATTCATAAGCTTAGGGTCAACCATTATTTTCAACCTGCGACTGAGAGGAGGAGGAGCAGTGGAACAGGGAAAATCCAAAAGCCATGAAGGATCAAGGGGATGCAACACCTAAAAACAAGAAAACAATAAAGGAGGCCCCTCTTTCATGAACATATTACAGGGGGACAATAAAGCAACCACACCTACAGAACTAGAGGGCAGCGCCCCTAGCCCTTACATAGTAGAGCAACTGAACCATACACGAGAACTAGGCATAGACATTCCTGAGATAGATGAACATCGCACCACATATGAATCACAAGCAATTATATTCCGATTTAACAGCTTTTGGCCCAAATCAATGGAACTCTTTCATTGGGTTTTCACAAACTAGACCATGGACTGCAAAATACATCTCTTCTCTAAAGGTTTCTTCATTGTCAAATTTCAAACCTCAGAAGTCAGAGACATCATACTCCAGGATGGACCATGGTTTTGGGGATCTATAGGACTTTACATTACCCCATGGTTTCCAGATTTTGATTCAAACACTATGGTAGTTTCCAGAATGCCGGTTTGGGTTTGGCTGTACAATCTCCCCCTGCATTTCTAGAACGACTGTGTCCTAGAAGGCATAGAGAACGCTATTGGGCGATACATAAAAACAGATACAAAACGACTGGAGAGAATCTACACCTTCACACATATTTTTGAGGGAGTTTATCTCAACAAAGGATTACCAGAAAGCATACAGTTGGTACACTAACAACAAAAATGGATGCAACACCTAGATTATGAAAACACTGCCTTCAGATGCAGAACTTGCAGGCAGACTGGTCATTTACAAAACACATGTCCTGAGGAAAAAAGAGATAACAGAAGAAAGAAGAAGGCAGGGAAAGTACCCAAAGGATGGAAATTTCTCCCTTGCGGACCAAAGGAGGATGCAAAAGAAGAAGTAGAAGACCACACCCCCAATGGGAACAATCAGACAACAACTGTCTTAGATGCACAAGAAAAAGAATCACAGGATCCATTTGAACTACAAAAACACGAGGACCTGCCTGCTAAGGAACTAGTGGTGCCGGAAATTGGTGGGGATAAACGACATCATTTATCAGACACCTATGACTTGAATAAGGACAATGGAGCAACTATAGCTGAAAATAAACTCACCCTTGTCTCCCCCACGTCATTACAAGGAGCATAGTGAAAGGTTGAAAAGAAGAAAGGGAGAAAAACTTAATTTTCTCCCCATTTGTATATTAATGGTCTCTTGTACAAACATTGAACACCAGTCACAACTGGTTGTTGGTCAAAGTTTCAACTGATGCAACAAGTAACTTTGTTTTCATTAATAAAATTACGATTTTTTCCTTGGAAAAAAAAAAAAAACCAAAACACTATAGCTATGTGCCAAATGCATCAACAAATCCTGCAATAAAAAAAATTGAGAATCTCAAAATATGGAGCTCATACAAGCTCTCCATCACAACCAATAAATTTTCCATGGCTCTCTGCATCTATGATATGATATTTGAAGTTTTGAATCAATAGACAACTTTAGCAAATAGATCTGCACATTCTGCAGTCAATAACACTCACACACTGAAGCATCTAGGCTCAACAATAGATCTGAAGCACTCTCTACTTCTCTACAACCTTCTCACTCACATATTAACTTCATCAATCAAAACTAAACTCCACAATGATGTATAAATCAAGGGTTGGGTGAAATTGGCCTTGGGGCTAGGATGAATAGTGCACAAATTGGACCAAATCAATCCACTAACACCACTATTAGTGCACTAAATGTGTTCACATCCTTGGAGGACCTTTTCAAATAAATTTCGACCTTTACAAATAATTCTGGAAGCCTCTAGGAATTTCTTTGCTGAATTTCGATCGATTTGCGCGAGGAATGTAGAGCCTTTTTTGTGTTCTTCCCTGGTTGCATGCACAACACTATATGAAATCGACTAGGAAGCCATAGTCAATTGCACAGGCCTACAAGAGAGCGATTGGGATGTATCGATCACTCGGATGAGCATGCAAGGGAGTGACTGGGGAGAAAGCTAAGGAAAACCAATAATCTTCAATCCAAGTCCTATGCCAATTGTTGGATCATCTTATCTAAGACCTATGCCAATTGTTGGATCATCTTATCCAACTCCTGTAAAATCATCTGAACCTATGACAGGCTCAGTAACACCTATACAAGTAGATCAAACAGGTCTCCCAAGTGTCACTACCAAGTTGACCTAAAGGGCCAACAAATAAGGTTGAAAAGAGTGTCAACAAATCCTCTACTCTCCAACAAAATCTCCCCAAGCTGCAACACATCAGGCCTAACTTGCAACACCTGAACAACACTACAACATCCTCATCATCATCATGAGGCCAAACCATAACTCCACAAGTCATCTCCATGTCATAACCATGAAGACCTACTCATCAACACATCCATCTCAATGCCATCACTCTCCCCACAATACCAATGCTGCTAGGTTAACACCAATGCCAACCAAAAACTGAACCATAATTCCAACACGGATTTAAATGGATTGAGATGGGTTACGCCTAAATGACATGGTACTCTACAAAAACATGGTGATTTTTTGAATTGACCTAGGTGAGGATTTGAGCCTACAAACAAACCTAGGTAGAGAATAAGGCCAAAATTACACAGACCCATGAGTGATACCACTGACATGCAACGAATTCAAACCATACAAGATTAAACATACAATTATAAGGCATGTGATGTATCGAGCATGGAAGAAGATGCATAATAATATTAATATAGTAAGAAACTCCCCTTCAAGGAAGACAATGAGGAAGTTGGAGCATCAAGGTTGATTCCCAAGTTTTAAGACAAGATGTTGAGTATCCACTACTACAATAATCAAAGGAAGGAAGTTGACTATCCACTACTACAATACTCAAAGGAAGGAAATCATAGAGTTCCAAAAGAATGAATCTAGATATGTGAATGGATACATTGTTATATTGTGCGGAGGAAAAAATATCACACATGAACATCCACTACTACAATTCTTAGAGAAGTAATGTCAACTCTGTAACGAACGAGGTCCAAGAGAGAGTCAAGAATGTGAATGGGAGAAGTAATGTGGAGAGAGAGAGATCTTAAATATGGTATGTGGGTGTTACTACATGTAGGAGAGAGAAAGTGATTTCCAATGGTTAGCAATTGAGGAGATAATCTCGGAGTTACAAAAATAACACACTCTAATACCATTTGAGAGGAAGGGATGAGTAACTCCATGCTTGAATGATTTCCATTAAATCATATCATGCATATATACACAAGGAAGTGACCTTTGGTTTAATCCTCCAAGATGCATGATTGACTCTTCACATTCACCTATGGCTCTTCATATTTATCCTAACTTAATATTTATAAAGAGATTTATAATATGTCTCAATCCCTAAGGGCTAAGTATCTAACATATAAATTTATCTATAAATTAATTAAATTTTGTTAGATCTAAGAATTTTGTAATCCATAATGTAGATAAATGTCTTTCGGATTAATCACATCATTAGGATTTGGTCGACGCTTCGAGCTATCTAATGTGGTTCATCCTCAAGACAAGGTGAAGAAAGAAACCAATCTCATTGAATAAATAGTAAGGATGCGTCATTGCCCGGTAATAGCTACTAAAACTAGCTGTTAGAAACTAGTCATTAATTGACTTGTTAGTTAATAAGAGATATTATTAAAAAAATTTAAGATTTTAAGAAAAATTATTAAAAAAATAATTTAGAATTTAATAATTTAATAAAAAGATTAAATTACAGTTATTATAATAAGGGAAGGGGTAAATCATAAAATTTGTAATAATTTAAATTTTAAATATTTAAGAATTAATATTAAAAAGGTTAATAAATAATAACATAAAACAAAAATTATAATATCAATACTAGCCGTTATATGACTAATTAGTTAATAAGATATAAAATTAAAAGTTATTAAGATTTTAGGAAAAATTATTAAAGAATAAATAAGAATTTAATTATAATAAGGGAAGGGGTAAGTAATAAAAGAGGGAATAATCTTACAATTTTTAGGATTTAAAAATTTTAAGATTATTCGCTCTTTTATTACTTTTTTTCCGAGGAAAAAATTGAAAAATTTCTATTAATAATTAATGAAAAGTTGCACTTTGCAGATGCAATTAAGCATTCAAGGCGCCCAAAGGGCCCGTGTGCTCAAGCACACAATGTAGCGAGGCTACCCAAATATTTACACATTGCCAGCTGGGCTGGGCTTTTCACGCTTGCCTTTTCTTTTTTGGATGATTTGCCAAGTCCCTGCATGCAGGGAAGTAGGAACCAAGGCCAACTCATTGTTTCTCATGAATTTTCTTTCTCGGAATCCGAGCTTTCAAACACATGCGATCTTTTATTCTCTCCTGAGCTTATAGTAGAAACGTCCCCAGTTGACATAAGATCCACCGTGGTTTGTGTTGGCTGAGGCATCGTATTAGACTCAAGAGAGTCTTGTACTTCATTGTCTAGTACCCCTTCCCTTATTATAATTAAATTCTTAATTATTCTTTAATAATTTTTCTTAAAATATTAATAGCTTTTAATTTTATATCTTATTAAATAACTAGTCATATAGCATATAGCTGCTAGCATTGATATTATAATTTTTGTTTTATATTATTATTTATTAACTTTTTTAATATTAATTCTTAAATACTTAAAATTTAAATCCTTAAATTTTTTATGATTGATCCCTTCCCTTATTATAAAAACTGTAATTTAATCTTTTTATTAAAATATTAATTTCTAAATTATTTTTTTAATAAATTTTCTTAAAATCTTAAAAACTTTTAATAATATATCTTATTAACTAACTAGTCAATTAACGTCTAGTTTTAGCAGCTATTACCGGGCAATGATGCATCCTTACTATTTATTCAATGAGATTGATTTCTTTCTTCCCCTTGTCCTAAGGATGAACCAAATTAGATGGTTCGAAACGTCGACCAAATCCTAATGATGTGATTTATCCGAAAGACATTTATCTAATTAAATTTTATTTATTTCCAATATTAATTATAAGAAAACATTTTTTATTTTACTTCCTAAGATGTTGAATGACAATTATGAGTAGTGTTTAATTTCATGTATGGGATTATGACTAGAAGGTATTAAAAAGTTTATGATCTTACTAGATGTAACTTCAACAATGACCATAAGGGATAATTCCTTTCTTATAGACATCACATAGGTTGAAATCACCTTTCAGTCCTAGAGTATAACCTAAAATTTCGTTTGATTAGCTAAGAGCTTGTCTTCTTCAAGCGTAAGAAACTTACTACTATCCCATGAGATAGAGGCATCTAACATGAATGAAATTTTGTTTTCCAATGGATCATCAACATGTTATTTCAAGTGGTTTGGTTTTCCTTGAATAATGGTGATGAGTCAACCACACTCACATATAACAATTATTAATGGTTAACTAAGTTATAACAAGATTTTCTAGCTTTGGAAATTATTTTTTTTTACCTTGTTCTCTTGGGTAAGAGGTTAAATTGCACCTCGGGAATAGTATTTGTTTTTAGCTATTGAGATAAGGCTAGTTAGCCATGATAATAAGGGATATTGGCTCACTTGCTAATACTACCTAGATTATGACTTTCTTTGATTAGTTGAGAGCTCATTTTCCTTGAACATAAGTTAATAGGTTAAAGTCCTAGTGACATTTTTCCAAAGTGAAAGTTTGCCCCCTTTAAGAACCACCAACTAATTATTACATGAAACTAAGTTTTAATTATACAAAATAATACAATTACTTATTAAATCTTGATATTATATCAATAAATATTATAATTTTTTTTTTGAATTTTAAAAATTATATTAATATCCATTATTTTCAATATTAATGATAATAAATGCCAAAGACACATATGATATTAACAAAAGACATTGATGGAGGCTTTAAAATCTAGTCCTTAGAGGGAAGTAGAAGATTTGACTACAAAATAACCATCCAAAAATGGATTTAAATAGATTGAGGTGGGTTATGCCTAAATGACATGGTATTCTACGAAAATAGTGATTTTTGAATTTACCTAGATGAAATTTTGAGCTTGCAAACTAGCCTAGGTAGAGAATAAGGCCATATTTACACAAACCCATGTCTGCGATAACTTCAAACCATACAAACTTAAACATACACTTACAAAACACATATAATGTATCAAGAATGGACGCAGATGCATAATCACAATAATATAATAAGAAAATTCCTTTCAAAGGAGCCAATGAGGAAGTTGGAGCATCAAGGTTGATTCCCAACATTCAAGACAAGAGGTTGAGTATTGTGGATCAAAAGATTGCATAGTCTGTAGTTAGTTCAATTTAGCTCCAAATTCTATTAGAAAAGGAATAATGATGATGATATTCTAGAAAGAATATCATTGTTGTTCTTGTCCTTGAATACATAATGGGTTTCATAATAGGCTGATAATAATATGGGTTTATATGGCTTTGTCCTCAGCTGGGTATATTATTTCGTTTTGGATGTATACATAGCTGGCTTCATTTCTCTTTTTGTTGTTTGCCTAATGCTTTGGACTGTCTTATTTAAACAGGTATGGGTATTTTAAATGTGGACCCGGTAGAATATGATGTATTGATTTTTCATTATCTATATTTCTTTATTGGGGATATGTCCGACAATTGTTTATGCTTTTTGTTTGAAACTCGCTGACCATAGATGCCATCATTGGCCTCTATGCGGCATTTTAGCTTTTAGAATCATGGAACCTGTTCATGTAAGGTTAATAATATCATGCTTGATATGTTGGTATATGAGTCTCCCCTTGGATTTCTCATCACGCAACCATATATATATATTTCGAATATATACTGCTATTTTCTCATTAATAGATAGTGATTTTTTTCTTATGGAAAAAAGGAATACACAATAGATTTCCATTAACATGAAAAAAGGGTGGATCGAGATTGCATAGCCAAACCCATAAGGTAAATTGTTTATTTCAGGGAAATAAATTGTGACAAGTGTCACAGTGTTAGCGTTTGAATTTATGTGTTGGGTGTATTTGTGCACCGCCTCGCTAACGGAAAAATGTAGTATTATTATCATTTCTTAATTGCTTTGAGATTGATTCGTCATATGTCTTTGGTCAAAAACATAAATGTTATAAAAAAAATGCTCCATCAAAGCGTTTGTAGTCCAACGGTTAGGATAATTGCCTTCCAAGCAATAGACCCGGGTTCGACTCCCGGCAGACGCATCTAGCTTCTTACTTCCAGTTTTAAGATATCAATTTTGTTCCTATTATAATTCTGTTATTTCATTTTAGAATATCAGCGCGGTTTCTATTCTAATTCTCTTGTTCCCCTGCCAATGCATCTAATTTCATTCTAGAATAATCAGAATTTGCTCCTTAAACGCTGTTCGTTTTTCTAATTCTCTTCTGCAGAGCATTTCCAGTCGATTCCGACAAGAACTAAAACGCTTAAATGACGAAAAGTTTTCTATTTATCTTTTTCTCTGCTGGACCCGGGTTCGATCCCGGGCAAATGCATTAGAATATCAGCATATCTAAATTAATTCTAGAATATCACCGCTGTTCCTTTTCTTAAATGAACATTTAAAATCGCTTAAATGACGAAAAGCTTTATAATTCTCTTTTTCTCTGCTGGACCCGGGTTCGATCCCGGGAGAATGCATTAGAATATCAGCATATCTAATTTTATTCTAGAATATTGTTGCTTTTCTAATTCTGTTATGCAGGACATTTCCATATTCGAACAGCATTTAAAACCGCTTAAATGACGAAAAGCCCCGTTGTTTTCCAGTCGATTTCGACAACATTTAATACCGTTTAAATGACGGAAATATATGCTCTGCAGGGCATTTTCATATCCCAGCAACGTTTAAAACCGCATATCCATATCAAAACAGCAGCTTAATAACGAAAAGAATAAATTTCCGTTGCCGGGACTTGAACCCGGGTCTCTCGGGTGAGAGCCGAGTATCCTGACCAACTAGACTACAACGGAGACGTTTGAGTTGGCAGTAAAGATATTTATATATTACTCAAATGCTAGAGGACTCGCATCATATTATTCCAATATTGTTCAGATATCAAATTTCAAATCTGTAAATGCAAATACTTTATTGTAAATCTGATCTTTGTAATTCATTGTTAAACTGATATCTCAAATCTCTGCAATTTCATAAGTATCAGTGTCGATTCCATCATGAAATGCCAGTGGAAGTGTTTATTTCATTGTTAGCTACTGGGTTGATTGATTCTTACAAA
Source organism: Pinus albicaulis (assembly GCA_034641835.2). NCBI lineage: Eukaryota > Viridiplantae > Streptophyta > Pinopsida > Pinales > Pinaceae > Pinus > Pinus albicaulis. Next base: position 971,767,784 of record CM076570.1, read on the forward strand.
TTAACCAAGGACAGAAATTTAATCCCTCACCTCCGTGTTGGTTTGCGCATATGAATACCATGTTCTTGATGCAATCCCTGCAATTTATTGACTACCTCACCTACAAATTGGTCTGGTACATCCTGCATGGATAACATGTTGCTAATCTCTTTCAGTACACTCTTCGACCTCCTTTTGTGTTAGCCACTCGTCACTGAAAACTTTTAAAATATCCTCTCATTTTATAAATTGCCCTTTGACACGAGATAAATGTTCAATTTTTTTTGTTTTCTTACAGGGCTGTGTTAACCTCAGGTGAACAATCTATCCGGATGTGAGATGTTGTCAGCAGAGTTTTGGCATAATTTCATAAATTGTGTGAGGTTCGGCTAAACCTAGATATCCTTTATCTTCTCCGGTAATACCTACTTAACTATAAGCCTATCTATTTGAAGAAATGGTTTTTACATACAAAAATTTCGTTTTCTTCACCTATGATGTATGGTATAATGTGTTTTTCTAAAACCAAATTTACATATATGAAATTATAAAGAAAAACTTACATTATGACATTGTAAATTCATCTTTATTCATCTTTGGTGTACTCGACAAAAAACCTTTCCTCTTTTATTTTATATGTGTATGAAATGACAATCCCTAACTCACTTTTATATGTTACTACTCATTCCATGAAGTACATACAACTTGTGTGGCCACTACTTGATATTAAAAGCCTTTATCAAGGTTTTTATCAAAGTTGTAATGGGTATATGAGAAAACCCAAAGGACATGTTCATACGAAGGAATTATCTCGATTAGAATATTGTAATATTTTATTTATTTATTTTTATTTTTATAATTATAAGAGGTTTTTCTTTAACATGTTATCCATATTATAGAGTAATGACTCATGTTTTTTCAATGGGATAGAATTTCTAGCTTATTAAATTAATTGTTTGATGGATTTCAAGTGTTTAGGGTGTGCTCAATTTCATAATGTTTCAAGTGCACTAAGTAAGCAGATTCTAGAGCTTTTTTAGCTAGCCTATAACAACAGTGGCCTATGCTAAAGTTCATTTTGTTGGATTATGCATTTCCTAGCACTTATCATGGGACTATATGCATCTAGCAATAAGAAGGACTTGTAGAAATTTTAATACAATTATGTATTGCCAGATTCTCTTGATCTAACAATTATATCCACTGTTAAATACAAAATCCTTCTACTTAAATCTTTGCGGAAATTTAATCGCCAATTACAAACACATGAAGAAAAATCAATCACACATAACACAAAGTTTTTACCAGAAAAGCATAAAGCTAAAAACCCCACTATCATATACTATGTATATCATGGATCATGAAACAATTTTATACAAAACTCTACTCCAAGAGCTCTCAGTACAATATAAAATTGTCTCACACTGTCATACAAAAATTAGCATAAACATGCACCAATTTACTCCCTCTTGACAACCTGCCTCCACTGCACAATCCCTGCTGATGAAAATCCCTGAATGAATTCGATCTTGCCTTGCCTTGACTGCACAATCCTCTTTGGCATCTCCAATGTGTGTTTGGTTGCATTGAATGCACCACTATAGTCATAAATGATAGTCAAACAAGCCCTTTCACCTATCTCTCAACTGGGTCTCCACTGTATCTGACATGCATGTAGTTAACAATAGTATTTCTTAAGTTGCATGTGAGATCACTCCATGTGAATTAATTAAATAATTAATTCACTGATCTCTCACTAGTGTATCTTTAGTTACAACTAGCACAACTGAGTTTAACTCACTTAACTGAGTTAAACTAAATAACAACTCACATAAATACACATCCAACTTTGTTACAACTTCGAATCACTCAGTTACAACGAAGTCCACTCTGCATGTCCCACTAACCAACCTTAGAACTCATAATTCCTTTAGTCAACTGGTTTGCCACATCAGTTAAATGAAATCAAGTGCTTCAAGAGAATAGATTATTATTTATTGTCTAATATTATTAAGGGCTAGTAATAATTGACATCCGATCTATTTTTAGACATGAGATCTATAAATAGACTTCGCCCATGCATCTAAAAATAGAATCTCATCTATAAATAGAATTTTCTCAACCATCTATAAATAGACTCCCACTATAAATAGAAGATGTTCTACCAGAATAAAAATAGACATACACCTAAAATAGTCATAGCCCCACCTAGTGTAGGTGCTTTAATTTTCACTAGGATCATCATCTTGTTGAATCTCAACACTCCCTCTCAATAAGAAAGGGCTTATCCTTCACCTCGATCCCGTCTCTATGGTATTCAAATTTTCTAGTTAAGTGAGCTTCAATTGTTAAAATTCGTATCTTGGATCTTCTGTAGGAAGGCATTACAACATGATTTTTCGTTGCACACAATCTCTGATATGATAATACCAGATATCTATATGCTTAGATATATCATGAAACATAGGATTAATCGAGAGTTTAATGCAACTCTGATTAGCACGATGTATCACTATAGGATCTAAATAAGAACCGAACAAACCGACTAGGATCTTCCTCATCTAGATAGCCTCACATGCAACTTGACTTGCCATGTATTATACTTCCGCTGAAATAAATGCCATGGATCTTTGTTTCTTGTTGTACCAAGAAACTGTTGTAGATCTGATACTGAAAACCCCTCCTGATGCTCTTCTCGTCCGTTGTCGCGCCTACCCAATTTGCATCCTTGAAGCCATGCAAATTCACCTCATCCTCTCGTCTGTAACCATAAGCCATAATTAGATGCGCCCCCTCGAGATATCTCATTACATGCTTGCTCCGCTTCTTTCTAAAGAGCTTGGTAGGCTTAACCATCGCTTGAATAAGCTGGTTCACCACATAACATATGTCCGATCTTGTATTAACTAAATACATGAGCGAACCCACCAAATGTCGATAGATAGTAGCATCCACTACCTCTGCAGATGTAGCATCCTCTTTCCTCCAATTTCCAAGAAGAGGAGTATCCATGGGTTTGCGTTCCTCCATGTGAAACTTACCGAGTATCTCTCGAGCATACTTGTCTTGAGACACAAAGATTTCACCTTCTCGCTGCCATATTTCCAATCCAAGGAAATAATGAAGGAGACCCATATCCTTCATTTCGAACTCCTTTGCAAGATCTGCCTTGCATGAGTGTATCAACTACTCATCACCCATTAGTATTAAATCATCAACATAAAGAAAATGATTAAAATCTTACCCTCCACCACAATTTGGTATATGTTTGCATCCACCTCACTCTTGGTGAAGCCAAGTCTAGTGAAATAGTTTTCAATCTGTGTGTACCAAGCACGAGGTGCTTTCTTCAGCCCATACAACGCTCTTTTGAGTTTGCACACATGCGACTCACTATTGAAGATCTCAAATCCTTCAGGCTGCTCAATGTACACTTCTTCCTCAATGATCCCATTGAGAAACTCAATCTTCACATCCAGTTGATGAATGTGCTAACCCATCTGCACTGAGAGAGAAAGGATGGTCCTTATGGAAGAATAACTTGCGACAGGTCCAAATGTCTCTTCATAATCTATCCCCTCAATCTGTGAGAAGCCCCATGCCACAAATCTGGCCTTTTATTTCTCAACACTCCCATCAACAACTTTCTTTACCTTGTAGATCCATGTTGAACCTACCACTGATTTATCAACTGCCCTTAACACTTCACATGAGCTTTCAGTAATAGTCATACTTCCACCATCAGATTCACCACATGTGGGCCTTGGCACTCGCTTCCCCGAAGTGAAGATAGCTCACCACAATACATTTTCATGAAAGCCATGTATCTATCAATCGGGCCAGAGATCGTTTCTGCTCTACACACAGGAAGTAGGGACTCCTACATTCAGGCCGATTAACCTTCTGCCTTCGTGGTACGCTAGACTGCGCTCTTGATGTTTATCACAAGTGAGTGGACTCCTCCACTCCATGAACCTCCTCTTGTGGCTGATCCACATCTAGAGACTCACTTTGGGAATAGCGCTCCTCCGGCATGCACGATTCTCTCAAGCGAAAACTTCATGGCTTTACCCTTATTGAATTTTATATCCCGTCTCACCACAATCATTCGAATGTTTGGTAAATACACACGATAATTATGGGGTGTTTCTGTGTACTCCACAAATATCCCAACTTTAGCAGTCGGCTCCAGCTTCTTCCTGGCGTTCTTGGTCACATGCACATAAACATATGAGCCAAAAATCTTAAAGTGAGAAACATTCGGTTTTTTACTAGTAAAAGCTTCTTCAGGTGTACTCATGTCAAGTACTCTATGAGGACAATGATTTTGCACATAAACCACAATGTTGCATGCTTTTTCCCACAAGTGCATTGGTAGGCCCTGATCATGCAACATGGCTCGTGCAACACCCACAATTGTTCTGTTCTTCCTCTTCGTGACCCCATTCTGCTGTGGGTTATGAGGTGCTATGAGTTCTCTTCGAATTCCTTCTTTGATATAGAAGTCTTTGAATTTGTTCGAGATATATTCACCACCATTATTGCTCCGCAGAGCCTTCACTTGCTTCCCCGACTCTTTCTCCACCAATGCTTTAAACACAGAACTTTGAGAATGTTTTATCTTTCTTCCACATGAAGAAGATCCAACATCTATGAGAATAGTCATAAAAAAAAATAACATAATACATGTGTTTTTCTGTTGAAGCAACTGAGAATGACCCACACACATCTGTTTGAACTCTCTCCAGGATCACCGAAGCACAATTCTCCTTTTCATGAAAGGTGGTCTTCACAAAATTACCCATAGTAATTCCCTTGCATTGATCTATCAATGCAAGTGTACCCTTGGGAAGTCTAGTAGAAATCTGCTACAAAATCTTCAGGGTGCCATGCTGAAGATGGCCCAATCGCCTGTGCCATAATTTTCCCTCATCCTGGCTCACCACTTCTTCTTCTTTGCCCACCATTGTAGTGCAGCCATCTACCTCTAGCTTGTAGATATTATTGATTCAAATCCATATCCTCTTGGTTTGACCCATTGTTTTATGTCGCAGGAAAGCTTTTCCATCGCTAAAAACAACGTCATAACCTCTGTCCTCCAACATCGCGACTGAGACCAAATTTTTCTTCAGACCTAGAACATGCATAACATCTTTCAACATAAATGGTTTACATGAATCCCTCTCAAAGGTAATGGTACCAATGCAGATCGCACTGTATCGTCCATCGTCGCCCATCTCTATATGCATTTGGAGATCTTTCTCCTCCAAGTCACTGAAAAGCTCCTTATCTCTTGTCATGTGGAAGGAAGCACCACTATCAAGATACCACACTGATCCCATTGTGCTTGAAACCAAGCATGCGATCAAAGAGAAATGAAGTTCAAATTGCGAGGCAAGGGTCTCACCAGCTTCAACTCCATCAACCTTCTTGTTCTTCTTTTTCTATGGGTAGTTAGTGGCGAGATGCCCATGTTCGTGACAGTGAAAACACTTCACCGTAGAAAAGTCCAACTTCTTGCCTTTAGCCTTGGATTTTGAGTGGAATTTATTCCCCTTCCCTTTCCTTACTTTGGTAGCCAAAGCACAATCCTCTTCATCATCATGCTTTGATGAAGAGCCATCCATGATGTTCCGCCTGAACTCCTCCTGCACTAGATCCGACCACAGTCGTTCCCAATCCGGCAGTTTTTCCCTTCCATTGACAGAGTCTGGATAACTGTGCCAACTCTTAGGAAGTCCCAAGAGAACCAAGCTCACCAAATCATCACCAGCAACTGTGATTCCCACACTCCCCAATTCATCTCGACATTGGACAAACTTTGTGAGATACTTAGGAATATTGTCGCTGTTTTCCATTTTGATTTTTTCTGAGTTTATCCTTCAGCGCCAATTTCCTATGGTCGCTGCTGCTTTGGAAAATATTTGTCAAAGCCTTCCACATTGCAAATGGAGTGGCTTTCTCATGAAGGCTTGAGACAATATGGTCTCTCACACCTTCCAACATAATCCTTCTTGTCTTCGCTACTTTCTTTTGCCATGCATCAAGTAATGCAACATTCGTTGAAGTGGGCTTAGGAACATCACTATCGATGAATTCCTTCAAGCCATTATCTTCAAGCACCGCCTCCATCCTATGCTTCCATGCAATGTATTTCGAGCTGCCCTCGAGTGCATACTCTAACCGCAAACCATTGAAATCCATTTCAATGTTTACTCAACTGTCGTACCAATAAATTCTTGCAGCAAATTCGAATTGTTTCCACCAACAAAAACTCAGATACTGCTTCAATATTGAAATATTCTTTGCTCTAATACCATGTAGAAATTTTAATGCAATTATGTATTGGTGGATTCTCCTAATCTAACAATTATATCCACTGTTAAATACAAAATCCTTCTATTTATATCTTTGTGGAAATTTAATCGCCAATTGAAAACACATGAAGAAAAATCAATCACACATAATGTCGGTTCACAAAGGTGGCTTATTATAGGCAACCTCTCAGCTTCTCATTCAATTGTCAACCTAGGGTAAGTCTTCTTATTTCAAGAGTGTAAGCACAGTGTATGCAAGTGAGATCGAACGATAGTTACTCTATATTGCTTATGAAAAGGATTATCCAATTATCGAAGTTCAATCAACTCAAAGAGAAATGAAATGGTATAATGCAGCTAACTACTCTATCTAGCTCAGAAGGAGAGAAACCTATGATTAAACAACATAATGATGGATTGAACAACAACCTGAATGATTTGAACAACAATCTGAATGAATTGAATAAGCAATTACTTATATAATTTTGCAATGGAATTCTCTTTGCAAACTAACTAATTGACATCTTTCTGTAATTAATCAACAATTGGACGTCTTATTGTACTGAGGGAACAATATAATTCTTAGAAATAGATAACATTGAGCAGTAGTTACTCGAAGATTCATAAAGCGACTATAAAGGCGTTGGGAGAAAATGAAAACATCTAATATCAATAAAGCATTACTGTAAACCAGAAAGCACGAATGTTAACTATTCTAATGAAAGAGAAATTGTAACCTTACACGTTTCTATTTTATTGAGTGGAAAGGTAATTCACAAAATGCATCAGATAATTGGACATCAATTCTGTAACTAATGCATAACGTGGAAATTGGTGAGGAATCTCCCAAGGGTTGGGCCCAAACCACCAAAAGTTCTAACACAATGAAAAACTCAAAAAATGATTGTTCAAAACATCAAAACTCTTTATTAAATTGAAGGATAATACAGGGATACAACTGAATAGTTCTGTCCTAAATGTTGATTACGAAAGAAAATTCCTATTCAACTCCCCTATCTAGTTCATCCTTGGAACTTTTAAAGGCGTTTTCACATAGTGGGATGATATTTTCCAAACGAAAGCCCGCTGCTTGTGGCTGTCGTTTGGGTTCTCGGGCTTGGATCTGTCTTCTGCCTTCTGTCAGTTTCTGGGAGTCACTGAGATTCCGTGAGTCTCTGTCTGTCAGCTACCTTTTGGTTTAACGTTGGTTCAACTGCTATGTTTTCCTATACACAGAGATACAATAAGTCAAATTTCTGTTCTAAAACGTTCCTTTTGTCGTTAGCCCAATTGTCCTGATTTTCATAAATCTTCTTTTTATCTATTGTTAAGATGATGAAGAATTCCTAAAAATGTATCAAAATTCAAGGTAATCATAGGGTGAAAACATACCTTAATTCCGGCCCAACATACTCCCCCTCTTACCTATTTGCAGGTCCTCGTGCAAAAAAATGGTTGAGATGAAACTGTGTTAAGGAGTAGGTAGGGTAAACTTCTTCCTTGTATGCTCTGAAACCCTGTTTCTATCTAATTCTTGCAAAGGAAGCGTTTGTATGCCCTTCTGGAAGTTCGCAGTCATGATCATAACCCTCAGGGGGGTACCATATAAGAGGGCATCTATACCTGCACCCTAACCATGCAGGACCCATGTTGAAGACCAAGTTATTATATGAGAGGAATCTAGAGGCGGTTGCTTTGAAGTTTCTGTAGCCAAATGGCTCCCTATACTTTACATTGTTTGTGGAGGCCATCCATCTTTGTTTGGCTACTGCCAGGGCTACTTCCTGAATGTCTCCAAAATATTCCCGCCCATTTTCTATAATGTCCTTATGGATGGATCCCAGCTTGGTTCCAACACCCTTTATTCGCATGAAATTCTTGTGTTGGATGAACAATTGCAGGGGTTTAGTAGGCTCTCCTCTGACCCACAAGTCTAGGCCATGTTCTCTCTTTTGGAAGATGTTATAGGCTTTTTCCCACCTAATCTGGTTCTTAGCGAATGAGAGGAAGGCCTAGAACTAAAGATCTCCTATAAAGGGACTAGGATTGTTGTCCCTGTTCTCTTCTAGAAAGAAGTTGTGCATGTAAAGTTCACATAAAAGGTGTTGGACCTGTACATCTTGATCATTGCAGTAGTGGACTAACTCTTCTATGGTTTTGAAAGTTGTGGGCTTCCCTGCCCTAACGGCCTTGATTTTCAGTAGTAAATATCGGTTCACTAGGAATAGGGCATAGTTGGTGGTTGGTGCCCTACATGTTAGTGCACCATAATACAGAGAACAAATCATAGTGATTTGTTTCTTAGCTTGATCCACCCGGTCTTGTGCCCTTTTTCCCTTTGCCTGCTCTTCTCTTAGCTGGGAAAATGTTTCATCTTCTGTGGTGGAAAGGTTTGTGAATTTCTTTAGTAGTGCCTGATATTCTTGTGTTGGTACTAATTCCTTTTTGCACTGTGCCAACTCATTTTGTGTTCTAATTAATTCATTATACCATTTTTTATTGACAACTCTTTCAACTAGAGGGGCATAGGTGGGGGTTTCCTCTGTTTGGGTTCCCTTTTCGTCGGTGAATTTTTGCTTAGTTTGGACAGAGGCCTCAAAAGTGTCCACCATGTCTGTTTGTATCTCGATCTCAATGGTGCTTGCCAAGTCAGTTTGCATCTCAGCCTCAACAGTATCTGCTAGATCAATCTGCATTTCAGCCTCAACAGTCACTGTTAGGCCAGTCTGCATTCCAGCCTCAGCATTCTATGCTAGGTCAGTCTGCATTCCAGCCTCAGTAGTATCTAGAAAATTGGTGATCAATTCTGTTTGGTTTATGATGTGGTCAATTCTTTCTTAAGCTTCCAGGTCTTGTTTACCTCTTTTAACTGCTTCCTTAAATGTTTTACCAATTTCCTTATCCTTTTGAAGGTTTTTCTTAATTTCTTGAACTTCTTTTCGGCTAAATTTTCTTCTGGTCTTGATTCAACAGGGGGTGGAGGAGCAACAAACTCTTTTTTAGGTATGGTAGTGTCAGTTTCAAGTTTTCTTGTGGTGGTGTCTTCTACCTGTACTTCAGAGTTTACTTCTGTATGAGGGTCCTGGCTGTGAGAGGTAGTGTTACCCTCAAGTGTCAAAGGAACTGTTTCCATGCTTGTGTTCTACTGCAAGGGGATGGTGTCTCCTGACTAATTTTATGATTTCGTTCTCCCTTCTGCCTACTCTTCACTATTTACCTCATAATTCTCGAGAGGGGACAGAGCCCTAAAGTCTTGTGATTCCTCTTGGTGTGGTAGTACCTCGGTGTGGCTAGAACTGCTGGCAGTGGCAGATTTGTCTAAAGGTTCCTCTTGTTCTTTGGCCTTTGATAGGCTTCTAGATTCATGGGCTGCCCTCATTTGCTCCAGGACTCGAGCCATCTCTTCCTCATAGTCTTTCAAGGGTGCATTTTGAGGGATTGAGGGTAGTGGGCAGGATGGCCCTGCCTCCTCTATGAAGTCCGAGGTTCCTTGAAGTCTTTTGGACCACTTTTTCCTGCTTGGTTCTAAAGTTGAGGCACGGGTCCTTTTCCTTCTAGGTATGTTCATCTTGGGGAGCTCAATTTCGGTTTCGCTAGGGTTTTCCTCAAGTACCTGTGTGGTCGGGTTAACAAAGTTGTCCCAGGCTATCTGCTACTTGTCCAACTCATGTATGGTGATTAGTTTGATTAGCCCGTGGTGACTGACAATTTCTTGGAGGTTTTTAGCTTTTCTTATTCGAACAACAATGTCATGCAATATAGAATTTAAGAAATCAGGCAGGTTAACTGAAATATTTTGTTTAATCACAACTAATAGCTTAAGTTGATGAGGTTTTACCACGTCTTGGCATCCATCGCATGTAATGAATCATTGGATGAATGCTGTCAGTTCCTGCCACGGTTGATGTAGAGAGGTAGGGTTAATCCCTTTTCCTTTTCTCTCTAATGGCTCTTCTGGATCTTGATATGATGCGAATACCTCTCGTAAGAGAAGATGTTTCTATTTCCATCTCTCTCCTTCCGCTGGCATTCCAGAGACTTCAGCAATAATTTCTTCTGTGATCGGTATAACTCTTCCCCTGAGCCTGGTCTGTCCCTCCTGTAGGTTTTGCAGGAACTCAATTACTACTTCGTATCAAATCCTTGTAATTGGTGTAAATATGCTAGCCAGCCAGCTTGCTGGAGGATAGTGCTAGCTGCATCTGAAATCAAGAAGTTCGAAGGTTAATTCCAGAGAGAGTTTCCTCCCATGGATGGTGTGCTTTCCTGAGATAATTTCTCCTTCTGATTGTATTCTCTTTTGGCTCTATTGTTTAGAATGAATACTCTATGCAAGAGAAAGGGAGATTGCAACCTTCTGCAAATAACTTCATACCTTAATTGCAATGCTCCTTTGGTCTTATTAGCATATCCAACGGGATTTGTGTAGGGAATTCACATGCTTTCTTATTTATGACTAATTACATCCCCTCTGTTGAAGTAAGGGTGTCCACGTCCTCAAGTACAAGAGTGATTTGGCCAATCATGAATGCAAATTGGGGGAATGTCAGGATTCGATAATCATAGCCTGTATGTGAGAGAGGAGGCCGTGGCTTTCAAGTTTCAAGGGACAAGAAGTAATTGGGTAATTATGAGCGTATGCAGTGTAAAGGTCAGATTTGGAAGTTTTGACATAAGTGCATCTCATGCGGAAGTGACCGGAGAGGGGGAGAAAGAAATATAACTATTATTATGATATGATGTCCTTCTTTAATGATAAAGTGTGACAGAAGTAAGACTGAGATAGGTAATGATTGGTGTTGTCATCTCGAAGTTCAAACATGTAAGCATATCTCCCTTATAGTTACTTATGTGGTAGATTAGAATTATCACTAATTCAAGTAGTGGATTATGGAAGAAAAATGGAAGATAAGGTATATGTAAGAGTAATTGGCTATTGGTTAAACATACTCTCATGCCATAAGCAGAGCCACTGCTGCTAGCAGGCGTTCATAGCCTCGACAAGGTTACTATTTTAACCCAAAAAATGAGCCAGGATCCTTATGTAAAAGTAGTTATTCTACCAATTTTGTGGAGAGATCACCATGCTGGTATGATAACCAGATAACCATAGTGACACTCACCAGAGTTGTAGCAAAGTGATCAGGCCGGCTCGTGATGAGACCTCCTGTCCTTTTAATAGTTGAGAAGGTCATTACCCTGGTGTGGTAGCCATTGTGGGCATGTCACTTGCTAAACTCTTATGAACATGGTAGGCTAGCTCGTAATGAGAACCCCTATCCTCTCTTGAAAATTTGCATGTAAGCGTAGTACTTCTTTTTGAAACATAAGCATTTTGATTTATGAGGAGGTCACTGTGCTGGTATGATGGCCAGATGGTCACAATGCCATTCACTAGGATTGTAACAAAATGATCAGGCTGGTTCGTGATGAGACCTCCTGTCCTTCAAGCAGTTGAGAAGGTCATTGATGGAATTTAATTTGTTATATTATAATTTTGTTTTTATTAATAAAATTACAAACAATTTTTTCCACAAAATCATAATATAGATACCATATTAAAATAAATTTAAACAACAATAATTCATGTAGATGAGTGTCTTTTGGATTAATCACATAATAAGGATTTGTTTGACATTTCAAACCAGCTAATGTGGTTCATCCTGAGGACAAGGTGGGGAAACAAATCGATCCTGATGAATAAATAATAGAGATGCATCATTATCTAGAATTAGCTGTTAAGAAATAGTCGTTAAGAACTACTAGCCGTTAGGACTAGCTGTTAAGAAATAGCCGTTAGAAAGTTAGTTAAGAACTAAAATAAAATAATTAATTAAAGGTTTTATTATAATTAATTAATTAATTAAATTAAAGATTTTATTAAAAAGCGGATATTTTTTTATTATTATATAATAATAATATATAAAAAAGATTAGGGAGGGTAATTTTTTTATAAAAATAAAAGAACTAGCCGTTAGTTAGTTAAGAATTAAAATTTTAATGATAAATTAATTAATATTTTTTTTTAAAATGGGTTAATATATAAAGAAATATGGATGGTTAGGAATTATAATTTAATAAATAAATAAAAATAGAATAAATTAAAGTAAAAATGAGACTCAATTAGTAATAGATTAATTAGATTAAATAATAATAATAATAATTTATTAATTTAATTAATTTGAAATTGAATATATATAAAATAAAATAAACAGTATTAATATATAAATAAATATAAAAATAAACATAATTATCTAGGAGAGAGGGATAAATTAAAAAGGGGTAATATATAAAGAAATAGGGAAGGGTAAATTATTATAATAAAGACAAAATGAGGAGCATAAATAAATAAGTAAATAAATAACATAACGGGAAATGAAATAAATTAATAAAAATATAAATAAATTAATTAAATAATTAGAAAATTGAATATACATAAATACATTTTAAACCAAATAAGAAAAATTACCTAGCAAGCGTTGAGATCCAGCTCTTACTTAATTTCTAACCATCATCCTGGTTGAGATTCTTGGGATGTCATTCAATTTCGATCGCCTCCCTTAATTTCCTATGGTGGAAGTGATCTACTTTGGCAACGACTTTGGAATCTTTAATACAAATATGGTGACAAGATCTTTCCACATGCTCATCAAGAGCTGAGGTATGGGACCAATTGTGCCTAATATCTGCAGCATGCTCCTAGATTCTCTACCTAATGGATCGACCTGTTTCTCCAATATAAGGAGTTCCACATGAACAAGGAATCATATAAACCCTTTTCATGTCCTTAGGGTCAATAGGGTCCTTAACGGACCCAAGAGAATTTCTAACAGTGCAGGGAGGCTTGAAACGTTGACCAAATCCTTATTATGCGATTAATACGAAAGACACTAATTTACATTATGGATCACAAAAGTCTTAGATTTAACAATAATTCATATTAAGAACCGTAATGTTTCAGAAGCCCATGAGGCATAGAATGTATGGTGATGGGGTTTACTGTTAAGTCAGCCCACGATGTGAAGATCACCAGTTCGAAACTCCATGGGAAAAAAATCCAGTTGTGTTAAGGGTTGTATGGCCCAGGCCAGGTGCATTCCCATATGCCCTTGGGTCAAAGTTTCTTAAGCCAAAGGTTAAATGTGCTGTCATCTCATGACTCACACCACTCAACGAACTATCATAATCATTATATTTTAAAACTTTATACTTAAATTTAATTAATAAGCATCCATTTCAATTTTAGATATATCAAGCAATCAAATATTTTTCGGTGTAAATGTTTCCTAAGTTTCGTACTCAAAAAGATGTTTGCCTTTGGAAAGATTTGATTACTCTTTATACTTGGTAAATTTCGAATTAAAATAAATTTATAGTAATTGAACCATTTAGAAACTATCTCAGACTTCACTTTATACATTATTATTCTCTTTTTCTATGTTCATAACATTATTTTACTTAAAAAATATATAAATTTATAATTTATTATTAATATTAATATATATGAGAGATAATTTAAAAGAAAATATTCTCCAGATTTAAGTGGTGTAATATTTTTGAGGAGATTGAATCATATAGATTCTTAGATTTGATTTCAATTAGAATTGTACTATTGAGAATCACTAATGAGTGGAAAATGTGTACCAATTTTAAAAATAAATGTAAATCAAATATTGAGTTATGTGATTGGGATTTTAAAATTAAATGTAAACGGAATATTGACTTGTGAGATTGGGATAAGGAAAGAATTAATAATTTTTTTTTAAAGATTTGAAGTTTGAGTTTATATTATCTGTTTTTTTAGATTTGTAATAAAATTGGGTAAATATTTTAATTATTTAAGTGTAGGGTTTTAATTTTAGTGATTGGGAGTGTTATTTGTTCTCTTTTCCATGTGGATTCAATTCTCATGGAAGCGACATGTTGGGGTGTTGTGATAATGTTAGAAGGGTAGATATCCCAAAGATATAGGTTTTCACTTTGGTTTTATTTAAAATACCTTAGCTCTTGATAAGTCATAAGTTACTTACTTTGTGCTAGCTTGCATACTGTTGACACTAACCTAAGGGTTAAATTGGTAAATAATAGAATTTGAACTTGGGCATTACCAAATAATTCCAATCATTTACCATTCCTCTAAATATAAAAAAATAAAGTTCATTAAATGAATCACTTTGTTATAGGTCGATTTGGGCATCATCTCCAGGACCAATGACTAAGGGTCTATCATTCCCTATCATTTCAAGTTGCTACATGCCCTAAGGCAAGAACAAGACAAATCAAGCATGAATTTCATCAAGAAAAAGTTTCCAAGGTTTGAAGTTTATTATATAGCATATGAGAGCTCACCAACGCTGCCTCTAAGGGGACTAAATGTGTTGCATATGCAGGTAGCCCCATGCAAGGCTGCTTTGCAAAGCACTTACCAACATCTATGGGTGCGTTGGTCACATTGGGAGCGAAATTCTCATTGTTTTGGAATCTCCACTTGGCTAGTGCCTTCTAGAAGAGTTCACATGTGTCAAGCTTCGAATCCAAGTGTCCATTTGACATCTACAAGATTGGAAACATGTCTTGCCTATTATTGGAAAGTCATTGATTTCAAAACAACCTTCAGCCTCTCTATAAATTGAGCATAGATCTAAGTGTTTGAGAAGGAAGAATTTGAGTAGAGAAACGCTGGTAGATTTTCAATTGAGAGTTAGATTTGTGTAACAGATGCTGGAGAGATTTATACTGTGACGGGGATGAGGATCGTTGCTGGAAGGGTCACTTCAAATCAGTCATTGGGTTGTAACCTCTCCTTCTATTATCAATAAAGAATACAACTTACTTTTCCCTATATGCATCTGTATTGGCTTTGATTTTCCATATTGCAAGATCTTAGTTGATGTATATTGTTTATGCTTTACTGATTTAGCTAACTAACTTGAATAGACATCTGTATTATTGCTATCTTCTTTTGTTTTAGTGTTCTTTCTTGTAGGAAGCATTTTGCCTACAAACCGCTTGAATTTGAAGCTACAACGGAAGCGACAGAAGGAGCCATTTAGAAGCGCTTGGATTATAAGTAAGATTCTAATCCTTTTTGTGTGTCTATTCTAAGTTAGGAAAGGTAGTCGTATAGTCTTTAATCTATTGTTCTAGACTGCCATTTGTCTAGGGAAGCGGTTTTATCCGTAATTCACAATTCTGTCCAACAAATTGGCGACTCCACTGGGGACAATTTCTCTTAGATCTAGGTGACTTAGCCTTTGATTATCTTTGTTTATCCACCCAGTAGTTGTTATTCAGAAAGATCAAACTTTTTTTAGATATTAATTTGCAAAAGAAGTGTGTTAAATAGTGGTGTTTCTCCTTATACACTATGCCCAATGCACTCTTGGATAGGACACAGTGCGTTGCATAGCACTGTCTCCCTTTCAGGCATGCGTTGCAGAGCACTGTCTCCCCTTAGAGATTGCGTTGACTCCTCAAGCCATCCAGATTCCATTGAATTTGTCTTTGCAAGTTGATTCAGTTTGTTTTCTGCTTTGTTTTGAAAAGTTTGAACCTCATATTGACAAGTGAATCTATATATTTCTTCCTCCCTTGAAAGAAAATTTGTTCAATGTTAGTTTAAAGCATTTTTCTTTATCATTGGAAAGTTTATTTGAAAGTATTTTTATTATCGCATTAGATCCATTTTATTTTGAAAAAGGAAATTGTTGTAAAATCTTCGTTTCCTGATAGGAGAAATTGTTGTTTCATTCCTCATTTTTCCTTCAAAAGAGAAATTGTTGTTTATATTCCTCATTTCTCAAAAGTAAAAGGCATTTGATTTTTATTGATTTAGTGCACTTAGTTTCTTTTCTGCATTCATAACATTAAAGGAACTGAAAAAGAAAAATCTGCATTTGCATGTAGTATTTTTGTGTGTTTTGCAAAAAGGAACAATTAGGAAATCTGCATTTAGTTTATGTTTTTTGATTAGTTTGCTCTTTCCCTCTAGTAGCTAGGATTTTCATTGAAAAACTAAAAGTGAAAGATTGCTTATCATTTTTAGTTGCATTTTAGGAATTTTCCAATACATCATTGCAGTGAACCTTTGAAAGGCAAATTTTAAGCAAGATCAACATAAAATTAATCTCAATTTACCTAACAAAGCATTGGAACCATAACGATAACATTTAGAAGGTCTAGGCTAGAGACGTGTTCCGGCATCGTAAAACATAACATCTGTCGTTAACTTGTCTGCGATACATTCCGAGTGTGATGCCTCACTCCATGTACGTAAGTATATTGTAGCTCATCCACATACTTTTGGGTATATCGGGCGGTGTTACAATACGATAAGTATAAAGGGGTGCTCTCACTATGCGGTTTCGCATCAAAAAACACTAATATGGACTTGGGCCTCCACATACCTTCGGGTATATTTGGGAGGAAAAATTTTAGGTGCTATCCATCCATAGTGAACCGAGTCGGCTGCCTTGAAAATTGTGATACACCGAACACAACATTTGGGGAGATTACCTACCCGTTCTTCTTGGTTCGCCATGAGGTATTCTGCAGTTCACAGTTTCTTGGTAAAATCTTTTGCCTAGAATTACCCTTTTATTTTGTTTATTTGTTTTTGGTTAAAATAAATTAGTAATCATGGAAGAACAAAATCCTTTCCCCCGTCGTTCACATATATTAGCTTTAAAACCACCTTTACCACCAGAAGTTACTTCTGGTAGGCGAAGGCGATCACGATCTACTAAATCAAGTACAATTCGTACCTCTGGTGAAACATCATTTTCCCATAAACCAGAGTTAGCTCAAGTTGTTTCTACACATCCCAGTTCGTCTACTGTTGTCGAAACGGAGTCTTCACAGCTACCCGTGGTCACGATCCATCTAATCAGTGAGAGCATACCTCCTGGACCCGACATTGTTCAACAATAAATTGATCCAGATCCTGTCTCTTCTTTTCCAGAACATTTGAATCCTGAAGTCGAACGACTGGAAGTTGTTCCTACCTTGGTCATCCCACAAAGTTTTGTAGCCTTTGAAACTCCTATATTACACAGTCAACCGTCTGAAATATACTTTGGGCTTGATAGTGAAATAATTCCACCTAGTTTAATTGCGATTGAATAAATCCCACAAGACAATATACCTTTAACTCCAACCCATTTTGGGGACAACCTTTACCTGTACAAGTCTTTTTCTCAATCGACACCCTCTGCTTTTGTTGATCCTGCTCCTTTTCAAATTCCCGTTGATTCAAAAGGGTATACATTTGGTCAAGTAATCATCTCTGAACCAGCATCTTCGGTTGGGCCATCTGTTCCAATTACGTCAGCTCCTGCCCTCGCTACCCCATTGACGTTTACAACTTCAGCAGAGTCATATTTTTATGGTGGCCCTATGGTCCCATCAGGTTACACATCATTACCTAGAATTTTCTTTGGTGTATCTTCAAATCCATGGACTTTACCAATGTCATCATCCGATATTTTAATTGGTAATCCTATCGTAAGTACTGAACGACTTGATTCATTATACACATCATCAAGTGGCAATATCAAGCCGGTCCATCTGGGTCTATTCCTTCAAGTACCATATCAATTGGACTCCCAACATTTGGAGAGCAATATTTTCCGTCTTATTATCCTCCTCATGCTGGGGGGAAACCTTTGGGCACCAAAAATGATAGTATTCTGTCACTTTTTGGTCAATCTAATGTTGAAACAAATGTTTGTCAATGGCAGCCCACTCTGCCTATCCAACCACAAACGGTTGTACAATCGTATCAACCGGTTCAACCTATTACACCCACTTCATTACCACTTGTTAATACATCTTTACCCTTGTTACAGAATCAAAATGTTTTACATCAACCTTATCAAGTGGGTCCTTCATCTCAATACCATCAAATGTTGGGTCCAAATCCTTTGATTAATTTACAACAACCTGTACCAAGAATTATTTATTCACAAGCTGGTATACCATTTTATGGGATGTCACAACCGCAACCGAGTTATACATATCAAACGAATCCAAGTTATCCTAATTTGGGTTATAACATTGGTGGATAGACCCCTTGGCAGCCACAGGCGCAAATGCCTCAAACTTCATTTCAACAAGTATCATATCCAGGTTTTGGTCAGCAAAATCCTCAAGCGTTTGCTATGCAGAACAACCCCTATCCGGGTTACCATAGGCATATTCCTTATGCTGGTGCTCAAAGGCCTATTACTCAAGCAATTCCATCTTACCCTGGCTATGCTCAACCTGACCTTAATAGACAATTTCCCTTTGTTGCAACTTTAGAGTTACTAGATTTAAATTGACTAACTAATGATCCAATTAATTATGCTCCTTGGTGGCCGATGATACCTCACAAATTACCCTCGGATATTCCTAAGTTCAATGGAAACCCTGGAGAAGATCCTTTGACTCATGTTATGACTTATCATTTATGGTGTTCATCAAATTCCCTGAATGATGATTCTGTTCGACTACGTCTTTTCCAGTGTACACTCACAGGTTCGGCTGCAAAATGGTACATTGAATTACCTAGAGCTTCTTTTGATAATTTCACAGCCCTAGCTACTATCGTTTTGACTCATTTCCAGTTACCCATAAGATATTTAATGGGAATGGAACTCTTGACCAATTTCAAACAAACTAATGCTACTCACATTTCTGATCATATTCATGAGTGGCATCGTCATCGATGAATGGTTAAGACATTTGTTCCGGATCAGTTCCTTGCTGAATGGTTCATTAAGCCCCTGTTACCATCTATAACTGTGGATGTGGATAAGGGTGGCATCGTCACAAAAGAGAAAGTTATTTCTCGTGCCCAATATTTAGACTTGATTTACACTCTGTCTGGCATGCTCTATGAAAAAATCCCTAACGTGCCGAGATCTAATTTCAATGTTCCTCCTCAATTAAAGGACTCTCATACCGGAGATGACTTGATAGGCATTGCAAGAACACACCACCCTACTGCATCTGATCCTGCTCCTACTTCCGAAATGAATGCCGTGTCATTTGGCAAAGGCAAAGGCGACAAGCAACCAGGAAGTAAGAAAAAGGGGAAATCAAAGAAAAGGCAAACTTCTAACCCGCAAGAAAGATCATCTGATCAACCGTGTGGATCTCGGAAACCTCGTTATCCATGCATAATATATAATGAGGAACACTTTGTTAGGGATTTTCCTCACCGCGGTGAAGTCTCAAAAATCATCAAGACTTCTCATGTGTCAGCTGTGTTGATAGACCCATTTCTAAATCCGGACACAAACATGGTTGCTATGGATCCAAATCCTAGTTCCCAAGTGTTAATGTTATTTGTCACAAAACCTTCAACATATATTTTGGTGTCGACGTGAAATAAAGGTTATGGTAGTCAGGCCACTGATCAACCTACTACCTCGACAATGAATCCATCTACATAATCAGTACCACCTACTGCTATTCCTGAATTGACAATCAAGCCACCAAAAGGAGTAATTCATAAATTGACATATAATCCTCGAGCAAGAGCTGCACAAAATTATAATATAGTTGAAGATTTGGCTCAATCCCATTCAACTCTGTCTACTCTTGAGGTATTACAAAATTGTCCCTCCCAAAAACAGGCTTTATTGTCGGCTATTGGTGGAATTGATCCGACTGATTCTAATCTTGTTGTATTTAATCATACAGGCTATGTACCGCAACTACTAGCAGAATTGGGATTCTCCATATAGGTAAATGTTCTCAATCACCTTTTTCATCGCACTATTATTGATGAGGGAGCCTCTACATGCATTATGTCTCTAAACTATTGGAAGTCACTTGGCTCGCCACGCTTATCACAATCATCAATGACGTTGAAGGCATTTGATGGACGTACATATAAACCTTGTGGTATTATTAATAACCTGCATGTTGAACTAGGGGGAAAAAAAATAAATATTGATGTTGAGGTTGTTTAAGAACCCCTTGACTATAATATTTTACTTGGAAGGCCATGGGTATATGTGATAACTGCTATTGTTTCTACATATTTTAGAATGATTGCCTTTCCACATAAAGGTACAATTACAATCATTAATAAACTATCCTTCTTTTCCTTTGATTCGTAGGTAACTGGAAGCATTCCATTCGTTCACATACCCCAAATAGAACTTCAGAACATTAGTGTAGGACTCTTAAAATATTCCACTCTTATGGGAACCTTTGCATTACTGCCGCTTGCGACGTCGGCATAAATTGCAGGTATAGAGACCTGCTACATGATCTCTTCCACTCTATTTGGCTTAAGGAAGAGTACGGGTGATTCTGATATTTCTACGTTGGATGAGTTTCTGCCACCCAACCCTATTAAGCTGGCATAGAAATCAATCTATCTAACTTGGGCAAAAAATCTGAAATCAGTGTCGCCGAGTGTTTGGGTTGATCATTCCTTAGATTTTGGTACTCCATCTGCTCCATTTTCCTCAACATTCTTGACAGATGAGAATATTTTGGAAGCCATGATGTTAGAAGGAGAACCATGGGAAGATTATCATCATCATTCCCATCTTCCTGATTATGAAGAAAATGATCTTAGTGAACTATATCACCCATCCATTAAAAATTTCTTTTTGAATTCTTTTCCCATTAATGTAATCGATTTCGAGTGAAATCTTTCAAATACTGAAGAAACGATTTCTATCGACATTTCGACCAAACTTGGCATTGTGGAGAATATTCATGTCGGTGTATCTTGTTCTCCATCAGAACTCGAATCATATCGCTCTCTTTTTCATGAATTTCGTGACGTATTTTCTTGGTATTATGGGGAAATTCAAGCATAGATACTGGTATAGTTGAACACACTATTAATATGTATCATGATGTCAAACCGGTGCGTCAATAGATTCGTCCTGTTCATCCGAAGAAAGCCGCTGCCATCAAAGCAGAAGTTGAAATTTTTTTTGCGTGTTGGTTTCACTTACACTGTTTCGTTAACTGAGTGAGTTTCCAATATCGTTCTTGTCATGAAAAATCAAGGAACAATTAGAGTGTGCGTCGATTATCGGGATGTTAATCATGCTTGTCCAAAAGACAACTATCCTACTCCCTTTATCGACCAGATTATTGACGATTGTGCTGGATGAAAAATATTTTCATTCATGGATGGATTTTTCGGTTACAATCAAATCAATATCTACTCAGATAATCAACATAAGATAGCATTCATCTGTCCCTAGGGCACATTCGCTTATAGGAAAATTTCGTTTGGTTTAAAGAACGATAGGGAAAATTTTTAGAGAGCAATGGATTATGCTTTCAATGACATCAAGCACATTGTTCAACCTTATCTAGATGACTTATCAGCGCATTCACGAAATTGGACTGATCACCCAATGCATTTGAGAGCCATTTTCTTATGCTGCCGACACTACAAAATACGCATCAATCCACATAAATGTGTGTTTTGTGTTGGTTTTGGTTGTTTGCTTGGATTTGTAGTCTCAAAATAAGGGATTCGAATCGACCCTTTGAAGGTTCAAGCCATTCTTTATTTGCCTGCACCGTCAAACTTACTTCAGATACATAAACTTCAAGGAAAGGCTAACTTCCTAAGGAGATTCATTCCGAATTATGCTGAAATGGCTAAAGGATTTACTCGACTCTTGAAAAAGGGGGTTCCTTTCCATTGGGACCAAGTTGCGCAAGCTTCGTTTGATGCTGTCAAGGACACTCTTGTACGAGCGTCATTAATGTATCCTCATAATTATCAAAATGATTATTTCCTATATATCATCGCGACTGAAACGACCATTGGTATGGTATTGGTCCAAGTAGAAGATGAAATTGAACATCCGATCTATTATTTGAGTCGTAATCTCAATGATATAGAAGTTAAGTACTCATACGTAGAAAAGCTTGCCTTGGCAGCAGTTCAAGCTGTCCAAATATTTCGCCATTATATCCTACTCCAAAAAACAACAATAGTTTCGGATTGCAACCCCATGACTTACATCTTATCACGTCAATTGTTGCGGGGAAAATATTCAAAATGGATTGTCATTTTGCAGGAATTTGATTTGGAATTTATCAAATCCAAGTCAAAGAAGTCTTTAGTTTTGGTACAGGTCTATACGGCCTTCCCTCGGTAGTAATAAAACTATGTCAAAAACCATCAATTCCAGACAGTCTGTTTTTTTATGGGATCATACGATCCTTGGTATGAGGATTTCATCATTTGTCTCCAAACCCAAACTTTCGACCTATTACCTCTCGCTACGAACAACGATGTATTCGATACCAAGCCAAGGTATACGATCGTCGGTGATACACTTTATCGTCGTGGTGTCGATACCATTTTAAGGAGGTGCCTCACTCATGAGGAGGCTGAAAAAGTGTTAAATGATTTCCATGTTGGGGCTTGTGGTGGACATTTATCTGGTTATGCTACCACGAAGAAGATACTCCGCGCTAGTTACTTTTGGCTTACTATTTTTTGAGATTGTATCCTCACAGTCAGAATTTTTCATGCATGCCATATTTTTTACTGTAAAATCCACAAACCGCCAGCACCAATGCATCATGTTGTCTCTGCTGGACCATTTATGAAATGGGGTATTGACTTCATGACCTGTAACCCTCCTTCATCCAGGGGGCATGGTTATATTATTGTCGCAGTCGACTATTTTACCAAATGGGCCGAAGCGATGCCTACATTCAACAACATAGGACAAACAATTGCATTGTTTTTCTTCAACCATGTTATTGCACGGTTTGGTTTCCCACTGGCTATAGTTATGGATCACGGGAAGAATTTTCGCAACCATATGATTTATGAATTGATTGCCAAGTTAGGATTGTCACATGATAATTCTATTCCTTATTATCCACAATCAAATGGACAAGTTGAGGCTATTAAAAAAATTCTTAAACGAATTATTCAACGAATGATAGGAGTCCATAAAACGAAAGCGCTTTGTTGATCTGCTATTACTGCGCAGCAGCGGGGCGTATAGAACCTGCGTGAAACGCGGCCAAGTTTACTCCTTTTAAATTGGTATATGGTCTGGAAGCTATCTTACCAATCCAATGTGAAATATCATCATTAAAACTCGTAATAGACTTGTTACCTGACACCTCATAAAAAGAAGCACGTCTCCTTAACCTCATCCATCTTGATGAAATGCGTCATGAAGCCCAATTTGCCAACGAAGTGCATAAGAGACGTATAAAGGCGCAATACGACAAAAATTTCCAACCTCACATTTTCTCAGAGGGCGACTTGGTCCTTCTCTACGTTCAAGAAGATGAAGTAATAGGTACAGGAAAGTTTGAGCCATTATGGCATGGCCCCTATATTGTCAAAAGAGTTCTTGATAAGGGTGTCTATGAGTTAGTTGATTACGATGGAATTCCATTGGCGCAACCTAGAAATGGGTTGTATTTGAAACATTACTATGCTTAATCATGAGCGTAGTAATTTTTTGTATTATATTGTAAATATATGCTGTTGATTTGCATTCACTATCTTAATTTGTTTTTAGAGTTTTCTTGATGTTAGTAATCCACTTTACATTTCATCGCAGATGTCTGAATCTTTGGAACCATTTTTTGGATATGATGATGGTGCTAGTCGTAGTACACAGAATCTATCCTCTGCAGCGTGGGCCATTTTCGCTCCGAATGGCGAGTTAGTGAGTTTTCAAGGGATTTGTATTGGTAGATCGACGAACAATATTGATGAGTATAGCGCGTTGATCGAACTTCTCTCTGATGCCATTTCATTTGGTATTAACAGCATAACCATAAGGTTAGACTCACAACTTGTGGTATTACAACTTACTAGTGTTTATACTATTAGAATTCCAACACTTCTTAGATTTTTCCTAAGAGTTCGACTTTTGGAAAGACACTTTGATTTTATTCAATATCAACATATTTCAAGAAATTTGAACACATTTACTGATTCATTAGCTAATCAAGTTTTAGACAGAAATTTGCAACATATGTAAAGAAAACATTCACATCATTGAATAGGATTGCACAATAAACATAGGAAAAACTCTGAAATCATATAGATAGATAGTTATAGGTTTTTATAAAAAAAATTCCCAAGACACATTGGTCATCTGACCTCAAAATTTATTCAAAATTTCATATGTAAACTAGTGGTGCTCATTGTAACATGTTATAGATCTAGCTATCCTACGAAGTAACTGCATCCAACGGTTAGGAACCCCAATAGTGTGTCGTTGTAGTCGCATAGGAAGCTCTTCGATCCAGAAATCCGGAATCCCGAAGGTCAAGCCTTCTATGTGCTGCTGAAGCTCAGTCAAAGTCTCAGCCAGATCAAGATCTTGAAGGACTGCTCTCCCGATATCCCTCTCTGCTGGCACATCTGCTTCTGGCTCTGGTTCTACTACTGGTTGAACACGACCAACATCTGCATTACATTAAACATTTAATTTAGTCTTGGAAAGAAATCAAAACACAAAAACATTGTATAACCCTTAAGAAAATAAAAAAAACATGGTCAAAACATTCTTACCTATTGCACCCCATTGAGCGCCTTCTGGTAATGCTAAATCTGGATCTCCTCGAAAATCAACGCCTGCGTATGCATACTCATCGATGGCGACAATCTGTCACCGGAACCGGGCGAAGAATATAGTAGATAAAACAATAGTCGATTGGCCAGCATGGCGACCCATGAGTTCTACCCATCTCTGCATCCGAGGATCTCTAGGACTAGCTATATCCAGTGTCACATGCTGTGGCTGCATTAGTGGAACTCGTTCCAAGGCGAAGGATATAAGGATAGAACCATAACTGAAATTATTGTTCCTTCCTCCCTTTGCTTTGTTCAGTTGTTCCTTTATTTGAGATAGAACAACTTAAAACCATTTGAAGACTGTTGGCTCCATACACTCTAGCGCATACTACATATATGATCTGTTCGCTACATGTAGTGTAACGATGCCAACAAGTTTAGCGATTGTGAAAAGGATAGTTCTCAAAGGAAAATCTCTGACATCCCGGATGTTTATTTTTCCATCTTTCCTAGGTTCTACCCCTGGATAGCAATATTGCAGAATATAATCCCTCACTATCTCTCCTCCAATGGTAGACCCTGAGAGCGAAATGGGAAAACCTCTCCTCGACAAACTTGTGAGAAAATACACATCCTCAACTGTTATGGGAACCACTTGGTTCTTAATATGAAATGCCTCTATTGCCAGATCCCATGCTCGAACTAAGAACTCCAAGAGTTCTATTTGTTGCCTCATCCCAGACAATTTGAATTACTTAAGCAATCCACAATCTCTTAGGGCTCTTACGGTACCTGAATCATTCAAGGCAATCATATCTTGTTCTTCATGTTCTCTTTCCCTCAATGTAATCATCATTATAATTCGATGGAAACCTGAAACACAACCATAAGATCCATTAGATTCCATTTATTGCAAAAAACTAGGTCAATTTTGGGTATAATAAGAAAATCAAAAACTTAAACTATGCCCAACGCACTCCCTGACAAGAGACAGTGTGTTTCACATGCAAGTACACTTCACTGTACCTACTATGCAATGTAGGTTTCGACATTCAAGGGTGCGTTGCCCTCATTTTAGGAAGAATTTACCCTAGGGGCCTTAAAACCCTAAAAATTTGCAGAAATTGGAGATGAAATCAATACTAAAGGAAAGAGGAGGTTCATGGCACTAACCAGGATCAAACGGTGACGAAATCCGTCCACATAAACAATCGCAATTAGCAGCTGAAGTTTGGGGGAAAAATTAGGTTTAGAGCTCCAAAACACAAATGGTAACTATGGAATGGTAAAAATGAGTAGTGAAACTACTTTTAAATAGTCATTTAATTATTTGCAAGTTAAATTTATTGCAATGACTATAGTTTTATTATTTTTGTATCATGAAACAGGTATTTTTAATCCATTTGATGTTGTTCTGAATAGGAAATACAACCGATGAACAGATTAGTCATGCATATTTATTTCAAAGAAACACTTGACCACAAAGCATACTTTTTCTCCTTATTTTTCGAGCTTTGTTAAAAACGAAAAAGGATTTGAAGCCCGCTTTTATCTCTTTTTCGAGCTTTGATAACAACGAAAAAGGAACCCCTGGAGTCTTCTTTCAGCGCTTTTCAAACTCCAATAATGTGAAAAGATTGTTGAGCACTTGTCTTTTCGAGCTCGTAAAAGTAAATGAATTGATATATACTCAGTATAAGTTTAACCCTTTTCCAGACTGAAATAGATTATTTACGAAAAAGGAATACCTTGGTTAAACATGACGAAAGAGGTTCTCTCAGATATTATTTTACACTTTTTCGGATCCGAGTGACAAATTTACGAAAAAGTACTTACGGAGTTTTCTTTCGTCCTCTTTTTCAAACTCTCTAAATAGAAAAAGGATCGGGCTATCACTATCGTTAAGCTCATTAAAATGTAAAATAGCGACGGGCTTGTCGATGATGGAAAGAATCAACTTTCATTCATCGCTAGACTCATTAAATTATTAAATAGTGATAATTTATACACCCGAAGGGTTGAATTATAGATCAAGAAAATGTTATCCTCCTCAAGCTGGTTAAAAATAAAGAGGTACTAGTCGACAAATGACCGAGGAAAATTTGGGAAAAGTGAGAAAAATTTCTTTATGGTAGCAAGTTACTCTTGAACATGACACTTCCTTCACTCCATGTCCGTGACTATTTGGGTTGGGTAATCATCTTGACGGTTCATTCAAACCTATAGTTCATCATACCTTCACTTTGGTTTTGGGTCAATGCTGCCAACTCATCACAATGTCGCCGATATGTTCAAGAGAAGTCATCCAGTGAATAAACTCATCCTTCTGCAATACTCGTAAACCTTTATTCTCATGACCATCATCCTTGAAAATTTCTATATCAAGTCATACCCTTGTCTCCGAAATTAGTAACTCCCATTTCACAATAAGGTGGCTTCCTGTCGACAACAAATCAATATCCAGGAAGTTCACTTAGAAACACCAGATTCCAGTACCATGAGGCTTGTTACAGCATCAACAAGATCCTCACTTCCGGACCTTTGACTGAAAGATTTTGTTTGGCGTTCGACATCAAATCATATATTCATGCCTTACAAAATGTATTGCAGTACCTTGAGGGCCATTTTCATTAATGGTGGTTCTCTCGCGTTGGTTAACATCTCACATCATTGGCTGGTAATCAAACGATGTCTTTTCATGTTCGACGACAAATAATATATTCACATGGCTAGACTTGTACCTAAATGATCGAGTGAATGAGATAGGAAGACCCCGGATCTTGTTTCAGCCATCTGGGTCAGGATTGTTGTAAAAATCATCTGTATGGTGACCTTACATACAGATTTTCATCCGAACATGGGCCTATATCTATAGGCATGTCTGCATTGGGAAACATTACAGTGTCGACGACTTTCTGAATTATGTACATGTTATTTGATTGTTTATGTGTTGAACATGGGAATGCCTACCATCAGCAATTATGATCAAAGAGGATATCTCATGATGTAATGTATTGTAAGATTGATACAGGTGACCACTCCGCTTCATCTCTAGCCCATCACAGTGTAAAGCATCTCAATGAAATATTTTTGCTATTTTGACCTCATGCTTTAGGGGGAAATTGTTATAGGTCAATTTGGGCATCATTCCCAATGACCTGGTTAACTGGGCATCATATCCAGGACCAATGACTAAGGGTCTATCATTCCCTGTCATTTCAAATTGCTACATGCCCTAAGGTGAGAACAAGACAAATCAAGCATGACTTTCATCAAGAAAAGGTGTCCAAGGTTTGAAGTTTATTATATAGCATGTGGGAGCTCACCAACACTGCCTCTAAGGGGACTAAGTGCATTGCATATGAAGGTAGCCCCATGCAAGGCTGCTCTGCAAAGCACTTCCCGACATCTATGGGGGCGTTGGTTACATTGGGAGGGAAATTCTCATTGTTCCAGAATCTCCACTTGGCCAGTGCCTTCTAGAAGAGTTCACATGTGTCAAGCTTCGAATCCAAGTGTCCATTTGACATCCACAAGATTGGAAACATGTCTTGCCTATTATTATAAAGTCATTGATTGCAAAACAACCTTTAGCCTCTCTATAAATTGAGCACAAATCTAAGTGTTTGAGAAGGAATAATTTGAGTAGAGAAATGCTGGTAGATTTTCAATTGAGAGTTAGATTTGTGTAACAGATGCTGGAGAGATTTATACTGTGATGGGGCTGAGGATCGTTGCTGGAAGGGTCACTTAAAATCAGTTATTGGGTTGTAACCTCTCCTTCTATCATCAATAAAGGATACAACTTACTTTTCCCTATATGCATCTGTATTGGCTTTGATTTTCCATATTGCAAGATCTTAGTTGATGTATATTGTTTATGCTTTACTGATTTAGCTAACTAACTTGAATAGACATCTGTATTATTTCTATCTTTTGTTGTTTTAGTGTTCTTTCTTGCAGGAAGAATTTTGCCTACAAACTGCTTGAATTTGAAGCTACAACGGAAGCGGCAGAACGAGCCATTTAGAAGCGCTTCGATGAAAAGTAAGCTTCTAATCCTTTCTGTGTCTGTTCTGAGTTAGGAAAGGTAGTTGTATAGTCTTTAATCTGTTGTTCTAGACTGTCATCTGTCAAGGGAAGCGTGTTTTATTCGTAATTCACAATTATGTCCAACATACTTCATAGCTTACACTAATACAACAATTATTATGTTATTCTCCTGATTGAATTTGGATATACTTATCTCTAGTGTAAAGTCGTGATTGGATATTTATGTTATACAAAAACAACTTGTTTAAGTTAAGGAATGATAACTTGCTTGTTTTTGTTTTTAATATGCACAAAAAAACACTAAGCACTAGAGGATTGAAAGAGGTTGGACTAGAAATTCTAAGACTTCTCTTAACTATTGGAACAAAAAAAAGCTTATTAACTTTAAAGATATAAATTATAGTTTTAATGAATCCCTAATAAGAGAAAACTCAATTGCTACAAAAACATAGTCTAAACTTGTTATGATTTGGACCTTGATCATTTTGCCCAACATATGACTTAAAGTTAGAAAAAAATTAGAATCATAGATATCGATTGTTGAGATTAAGCAATCCAAGTGAAATAGGGGTTTTTTAGGGTGTTAAGTCCATTTTTGCAATAAAATTGCAAATTCAGCAATGAAAATTTATAATTCTAATGATTCTTCTATAGTCAAATTTCAATGATGATTGTCAAAAAATCGAAATCATAAAACGTATAAACCTTTTTTATTACAAATAATTTATAAAGCTTAATTTTGTTGATTAAAACTAATTTCCAAACATTGTGAGATTAAAGAGAAAAAATTAATATTAACAAAATAAGATGAATGTTGATGGCATCATTAGTGAAACTGACTAAAAATATGTTAGACTGGGTGAATTTGTAAAATTTATGATACAAAGTAATGTGGTTAAAGCTCGCCAAAAATATTGAAAACATTTGGTGTGGAGGGAGAAAAAAAACTCCAAATTATATAAAGTTGCATAAGTAATGATTTTGTATAAAAAATGTAGAAAATCCACATAAATTCAAACTGTATATTGTAATATGCTAAAACAATTGACTTGAATCTACTCTACCAATTGTGAAAACCAATTACGATCGCGAAATCACAAAGCAAGAAAGAGAAAAAATTTCAATTGCACACAACATAAAGATTTCCTGGGGAAATCCACAACTAAAAATCCCGCTATCTATATATTGCATAAGTCATAAAATATGATAAGATTACAATGATTTTATCAATCCTGAGAAACCTTTGCACTATCTCTATCTATCTCACTGATTCCTAGACAAGCCTGGTTCAATACTTAACCAATTTTCTACCCTCCAAGGTCCTTATTTCCTTGGGTAATTAGGCCCTATTAATTAAGGAAATTCCCAATCCAAATCCGCAATCCATTAGGGACATTCCTCTGACTGTATGCACCACCTATACAATTTGGATGATTATACAATTGATAGTACGATGCCCTTGAACTCCAATCTCAACTGGGTATTTCTCAGAAATGACATGCATGAGTTATTTATGAGTGAATTATTAGTTATCTGATAAATCACTAGATGTGGTTCAAGTCCAAGTTCCACTCTATGACTTCTCACTAGTTCCTCCATCAGTTAGAGCTAGTTAAACTGACATTAACTCAGATAAACTTAGTTAATTAATTACAACTCAAAATAAATTCAATCAGGGATCCTATAATGTAGGAGACACTTTGCATGCCTTTAGTTGTACCCCCAAATATAATTAACTGAACCAACTAAGTAATCATAACTTAGTTAACTCGTACAAGCTGTCACATGATGTGGAATTACAATTTTATTCTAATTTAATTCAAGGGAAAATTAGTCCGCAAGGGCATGTTCTAGTGGCTAGCGGACGTTTTGTTAAGGCATTCGTGTTGTTAAGTAGGTCACGAGTTCAAGTCTCGTCTTATCCGGGTTCCACTCTTGCTGGATGTGCGGTTCCCTAAGAGGTTATAGTGGTAGCTGGGGGGTTGGACCCCGTGCCGCGAGTGTGAAAGCTGCCTGATGTTGCCGATCCCTCTGACTAAAAAAAAAAAAAATTCAAGGGAAAATTAAATTAAATTATTTTTTTGTTTCCATTTTCAACAAAAAAATGTTGTCAAGCATATCCTTACTCTAAAAGATTAAGAAAAGGAATCCAACAAAGCTTTCTTATTCCTTTGAATTAAGATAAATATGTTATCCATTTGTTCATATACTCCTCATCATTTTCTTGCTCATTTATCCAAATTTGTGCTTCTCTCCTATTAAGGTGTCGTCTATTACTATTGTTGAATATCACCATGCTAAGGAGGGTAGATAAAAAAAATCAATGGTTCTTAGACCCAGAAATATGACATTTGGGTTTCTTAAAATTTCATTTTTATATTTTAAAATGTAATGTTTTTCCTATTTCTAGTTGGATAATCTATTAAACTACATTTTAATAAATTCATTGAAAATAATGTTGTGCTAAATTAGAGTCTATTTTATTTTAATCAATTTTTCCTTCTTTACATTAAAATATTTTAAGATGTATTAATATTAACCCTTATTTAGAGAGGTAAAATCATAACTAAATATATATGCATTGATCAAAGCTTTGTAGTTGGAAGATTATGGACAAAACAAGATGGAGTTGAGGAGTTGAAAGAGAAGTTGTTCGACAAAGAAGGAATAGGTGGGCCATGCCCACACCCTTTTGGTGTGTATCTTTAGTCGATAATGGAGAAGCAACAAAAGAGAACATAATGATAGATTGTCCTTAGGTATGTTAAACCTACAAATGAGCAGAAATCAACCATGTTTGACCTAACCCATCTCATATATTCTCAGAAGATACACAATGGGTAGATCATAGTTGTTTATGAAAATATCAATAGCTAATTATATTAGGTCTAATAGTTGATCCTAATCATAGGAGAAAATGAGGAAGGGTAAGGGAAACGAGGGTTCTACAAAATGAATTTAAAAGGGATTATATTAGGTCTAATATTTGATCCTAATCATAGGAGAAAATGAGGGAGGGGAAGGGAAAGGAGGGTTCTACAAAATGAATGAAAAAAGGTTTAAAT
Source organism: Pinus albicaulis (assembly GCA_034641835.2). Taxonomy (NCBI): domain Eukaryota; kingdom Viridiplantae; phylum Streptophyta; class Pinopsida; order Pinales; family Pinaceae; genus Pinus; species Pinus albicaulis. The sequence continues at coordinate 971,799,727 of CM076570.1, forward strand.
CAAATTGAAATACATGAAAAAAGTGAGAGATATAGAATTTTGTTAAAAAGAAGACTTTATAAACTATTACAACTCAGTTTAACCCATGAATCATAAGCACAGTTGTAGCCCTTATTAGCCAGGAAAATTTGAGGTTTTGGATTTACTAGAGCCAAATGGATTTTAATCTTATCAGGAATAAATATTAAAAATTTGAAATCATTGTGAAACCCAAATTTCCACAAGGTACACCAGCTGATAGAGACAAAAAAATTTCATCAAAGTTACTACCTATCGGCTTCTCGTCGTTGGATCACTTTGATTCATTTATTAAACAAGTTGGAATTTCCCTAATCCAATACCATATTGTTGAGAGAGTAAATCCCCTGCGGACAGAGGCATCCCCACCATAGCCCAGGATCGAGGTCTGGCAACAATAAAAAATGCTACGGTACGGAGTTCCTAATTGTAAATAAACCGACTTGCGAGGAAGGCTTACCTGGAATCCAACGCTGTCGTTTGTAGAAGAGGTGATGCTCCCGTTCCTTCACCCTGGCAGATCACAATCCTCACTATCTCTGTGATCGGACACCTGCACATGCAAGAAACAACACAAACGCAAGCATAAAATCCAGTACATACAACTATATGTCAGTCTCAGAGGACATAACTCATGAACATGATCGAGAACAAGAGTGGAACCATAACCAATAGTCGCTTATCATTAAAGAGTCAAAAGAAGAATACAACCATAGCTTCGACGCAGCACTCTCCGTTAGCGGGTCGTCAACACAACATGTCTCGATAAAGCCTGTCAGGGATGGGACAAGCCTCTCTCTCCGGATACTTGGCAATAGTCTCCTTGCTTGGATTTGGCCTTAAGGGAATCAAGAAGGCTCTTGCAGCATAAGGATGTGAAAGCTCTTGGGAACTTGGAGATTAGCTTGCCATGGATCTGAGCAAGCTTTTATAGAAGGAGGAAGGGAAGTTGGGATCCCTATAATTATGGGATTGGCCCTATCATCAAGGAAGCTTCCATGAGAGGTGGCAAACCACTTCCCCTCTATGGAAATCCATAGCCAAACCACCCAACTCAAGATAGATATCAGTCCAAGAATTTGTTAGGATGAAACTTCCGCCTTTTATTTTTTAAAAACACCTCTTAATATGGTTGGCGGGGGTGCGGCTCTATCACAGAGCGCCAATTGGTGCGCCCTCTTTGGAGGATTTTCCCCCTTGGTGCGAGGGCTAAACTATGGAACCACGCCAATGGAAAAAGAGCTATTTTTAGGATTTTTTGCAAGGAGATGTCTTCAGGGCAATGAAAGCTCATCTTCAAAGGGATGCAATGAAAGTATTTTCAAGTCTTGTCTCTGCTCACAGGTCACGGAATGAGCCCTCCAATGTGCGGGATGGGGATTGTAGGGACGGTGACAAATTGCTGTGTAACAGATGCCCCCTAAAGCATGAGGCCCGAAAGAGAGAGAGAGGGGTGAAATGCTTTACGAGAACATGCCGACTGAAAACACTGCCATTGGAAAACCTGCAGAGCGAAGTACAACTGATGTCTCAGATACATGATATATATAGGTGGTATGGGCACAGCCATCCATAATAGAGTATACAATAATCTAGATCCAAGGCATGGACGCAGCCATCCAGTGAGGATCGATAAATAGACTCAGGTATGGTCGCAACCATCCAATCAGTGAGTCATGTAAATAATAATCCACAATATCGCAGCCTGGATTACAACAGACACAATCCAGGGTCTTGCGCTCCATCTCGACCCGAAAAAAGTACAAGTTCAAGCATGCGAATGTGTGAGCTGAAGTCGAACATGCAAGAACATCGTCTGATTACCAGCCAATGATGAAAGCCGTAATGTATCGCGAGGAACCACCAATAATGACAATGGTTTCAAGGTACTATAGGTACACCCACTCACTAAATCAATGAGTCACACAACACCAGAGAATCCCTCGACGCGAGGCCAATGATGAAAACTTGTCGTCGAATGCGAAGAACCTGCCACTGAGGCATGCAGGATCCAAGGTACTGGAAGGGAGTCTCTAGATCAACTACTTGGATAATGAGTTGAAGTCGACAAGAAGTGACCTTGATCGGAGGTGGGCCATAATGTTTCCCACATCATCAACACGAGACAGAGGAACATAATGTTTTTGTGAATCACGATCAGATGAGAATCAGAGGGAGGTTGATACTTGCAGAGGTCAACTTCTCTTGAACATATGAACGGCACGACAGTGGACTTGGCAGTATTTGACATCAAAAGATCAGAGGTCATAGTGACGAGGCAAAGAGCAGATGAGAGGTCAAAAGGAATCACCCAAACCCACGGAGGCAAGTAAAAAATGAGATGAGATGTCCCCAACTCGACACGAATGCAGACAAGTGCCATGTTCAAGAGCGACATACTGCCGACGACAACGACGATGGTTCCATTTTTCCCCCACCATTTCTGGCGAGTACCCCAATTATTTTTAACAACAAGCTTGAAGGGGATAGCATATGCTTGCGATATAAGTCCGCCCTTCGGGCGAATCCATCCTAGTTCATTTAACGAGTCCTAGGAAGGAGAAACTCGGAGAACGTCATGTCGACTAGATCCGATGTCATCAGAGTTTAACGAGTCTGACAAAGGAAGAACTCGACGTCTTTTCATATTTAGAGAGTTTGAAAAGACAACAGAAAAGAAAACTCCACAGGTCCCTTTTCGTAAATAGTTCCCCAGATCCGAAAAGGTAGAAAACAATATCCGGGAAAACCTCCTAGTCGCGATAGGCTAGGGTATTCCTTTTTCGTAATCAATCCATCCCAGCCCGAAAAAGGGTTAAACTTATACTGGGTGAATGTCGATTTGTGTCCATTTTAACGAGATCGAAACGACAAGGGCCTCGGCAATCTTTTCATGTTTAGAGAGTCAGAAAAGAGCTGAAAGATGACTCCTCCTAGAGGAACGAGTGGTATAAAGGGTAGCAACTGGTTCCGGTAATGGTGGAACTGCTCAGAACAAATAAAGGTTAAGAGGCTGGCTAACAAGACCACTCATCGCAGCGGTTCCTCAGGAACGGGTAAAACAACCAAGTGAAGGCATATGATCGGCCAAGCAGATAATGACGATGGAGTGAGAAAACCAAGGTTCATCTGGCAAAAACAGGCTGATAAAATGGCAATCACAAGAGGTAAAATGGGAAAGGTTTCATTTTTACACAAGCTTGAAATCAGGAAACTCTGCTTGAAGTTGGTTTCATTTTTACACAAGCTTGAAACGGAAACAAACTATGCTTGAAAAAGTAAGCATGCCCCCATGGTGACTCAATTCGAGGTACATGCTCCCCAAGCTTTAGTCCATGCACCTGAGTAAAAAGATGGAGGGAGTGAAGGTTCAAGTTACGAGATCTAAGAAAGACTCGACTGGGATTTTACGAGATCTGATCAAAGACTCGAATTGAACAAGAATGTGTTTCATTATTTTAACATGGTTGACACATTAAAAGAACTATCCTCGTACACCCTTGTTTCATTGGTTTAAGGAGCTTGACACAAGAAAACGAACTATGCTCCGACGACCTTGTTTCATTTTTTAAGGAGCTTGACACAGGAAAATAACCATGCTCGACAAATTTTGTTTCATTTTTTAAGGAGCTTGACACAAGAAAATAAACTTTCCTCCGAATAACCTTGTTTCATTTTTTGCTGAGCTTGACACAAGACAAGGAATCCTGCCGGCCAAACTCGGGTTTCATTTTTTAAGGAGCTTGAAACAGAAAAGAACCATGCTCCAACAACCTCATCATAATGAACAAGAAGTCACGCTTCCAAGAGTTCCACTCGATGGAAGGAAAACTCGAAGTCGTGGGACTCAATTCCCAAAGACATCCATTCACGACTCAAGACTATCACCGAGTACGTACGGGTAGGTAGCCACAAATCGACCATACACCCGGTGGATAAAAACCAGGAGGGGGTGATGGCGGACCAGTTGCCACATTAGGACCAAAGAATGACAGCTGATCAATGGTCACGATCCTTCCTTCATGCGGAAAACAGGCCACACGAAAGAGGGAGGAGACGAGCGCTCCCATGGAATAGGTGTAATCGCGCCCCAAAAGCAGATTGAAATCCAAGGGGCCTGGAACGACCATCACGTCCATATGGACGGTTTTGCCTCCCAAAGTAACAGGTAACCTTGGAAGGATCCCCAACGGTTGACTCGTCCTTCTATTGAATGTCAACAAACATTCTCGTTGCAGAATACGCAAGCCACGTGAACCGAAAGCTTGCCAGGTAGTTGAGGATAGAATACTAATAGAGGCACCTTCATCTATAATGGTACTGGGTACGACCAGACCAAAAGCCTGTACTGTGATCTCGAAAGGCACATAGGATGGAAGGCGAAATCCTGCAAATTGATTCCAATCAAAGGAAGCGACCAAACTACTCGGAGGGGCTACCATCGAACCGAGAAGGTCTTCCCCTGGTGTTATGGAAGGGGGAGCATTCTCCATAACCTCCATCTCGAAGGCGGGAGGGGTATCCTCCAGAGCCTCCATCGTGGGAGGCAGAGGAGCAGCTTCTTGAGGTACGGGGACAGGAGAATCTTTCTCCAAGTCCGAAGAATCTGAAGAAACCAGAAGAACATGAGGGATGTGAGATCCACTCTTGACAGAAAAGACCTGGTGCACCGCGGACGGGGCCAGCTCAACCGATCCCACGACCAATGGTTGGTCAGGGGCGGATTCTTGAATTCGAATTTCTGAGGGAGTGGGATCGACCAAAGATGATTTTTGACCAATCGTATCATCAGTAGGTGGAAGACTCAAAGAGAGCTATTTATAACCAACTGGGAGGCATGGTGTGGAAACAGTCGGGTTGTCCAATACTCACTTGGCTTCATCCATATAAGGACAAAGGTGAATGGCATGGTGCCCTTCACACAACTTGCTGTTTTGGTAATCTGTCCCTACTCACAGAGCCTTACCAATAGCGCTCAAGACGTGCCCTCAACCCCGCCGACTTTAAGCTGTAAAGGCAACAACTGACGACCGTTGGACCATACTTCGAGCACCTTGGGAATGCCAGGGCAGCCTCGAAGAAGATGGTCTTCCGTGCACAACATGCAAGGGAACCTGACTTTCCGCATAGGGTTGGGAGGTTTATCAAGAGGAGACCTCTTAGGCGCAATAGCCGGAGAGCTAGCCTCTCCTTTATCGGACTTCTTCTTCTTTGTCTTCTTCTTCTTCTTCTTAGTCACCCGGTTACTCGAATCCAGACTTTCACCAGGCGAAGTAGAAGAGGAGGATGCAGAAACAGGCGAAGAAGGGGAGAGGTCCACCTTGGAATCAACATGATGTTGTTCAGGTGGAGGAACTGATTGACCAGTAGCTGAGACATTCGGGACCACAAAGGTTGAAAACAACCAAACAGGCAACCCAACAGTTAACCCAGGAAGGGACAACGTTGCCATATAAGGAGCGCCAACATTTCCAAAAGGAGGAAAAGGACCAGGATTCCCATTGGAGGGGATTCCTTGGTTGGTGAACTCTGGAAAAGTTGCCATCGAAACAACTTAAAACCACACATGGCCGAAAGAGTCAAGACACACAATCAAACGACCAACAAGCAGACCACAGGGTGTGTGATCGCGGGTGATTAATTTTTTACTATTATTGAAAAACTAGAAACTTCTCATCACTAAGCTAAGGTTTTAAGAGTCGAGAAATGGATAAAAGGTGACTCTATCGATTTCAGATTGGAAACAATATTGGAAACAAGCGGAAAGGACAAGCGCTTATGACCTTTTCAAATTTAAAGAGTCGAAAAGATCAAAATGATCGTCTGTGAATGCTAGGCAAAGGGTGTACTACCAATCGTGGAACTCGCAATATACACCTTGGTTTCAAAATGAAAGAGAAATCAACCAAGGACTTTCCGTACGTGCGTGCAATCTCCCCGAAGTTTTGTCTTGCACGGCATAGGGTGGCAGTACTCTGCCCATGGATAAAGGATAGCAACCTAGTGGGGTCTCCCTTTATACACGCGACGGTACGGGGAGCACAAGTCCGTACTAGTGCTGTCTAAAGCCAAGAGGCGAACGACAGCTACTAGGTTTAACGACGCCGGAACACGTCTCTAACCTAGACCTCTAAATGTTCGTTAATGTTTCAATGCTTCCTTAGGTAAATTGAGGAAATTTTATGGTTGATCTTCAATTATGTTTCGGTTTCAAGGCCCTACCGTATGTCATATGACAATCTCCTGTATGCAGCTATATGAGAAAAGAAAACTTTCAATTTGATGAATGCTATCTAGTTAAGGGAAGAGCTTCAAACAATGATGCAACAAAAAACAAAACTGAAAACGAAACTTTTCCAAACTAGATGACTTTCACTATCCAAAAGTATTCTAAAACATTCAACGAAGCGAATTATGCAATGTAATCTATGCAAAATTCTTTTTCCGAAAACTATGCAATTGTAATCTATGCACAATTTCCTTTTTCTTTTCAAATGATAAGAATGCACTCAATGCATTTTTCGATGAAATGAGAATCTACTTAATGCATGCTTTTAATGAAAGAGAATGCACTCAAAGCGACTTCTAGTTTTCAATCATTAAACAATGTAATCTAAGTTCAATGATGGATCTCAAAAAATACTTTTCAATGCAATGTGATCTAATGCATTTTAACGAAAAGCAAACTATGAGACGAAAACTAAAAGAATGCAAATCTCCTTAATGAAGGATGAATGCAAAAGAGATGTAAACAAACACTAAGAATGCAATCGTTGTTTCAAACACTTTGTAACGAAATCCCTCAAAAGGCGACAAAACATATGAGGTCAAACACAAAGAGGACTTCCAAAGCAAGAGATCAAAACAAGGCATTCATTCCCTTTTACATCAAGCAATCATGGAAAGAAGACATTCCAAAGAATGAGCAATGTAATCTATGCTCATACAGTGAAAAACCGGAAGGGAAAGACACACTGGTGAAGGATTTAGGGAAAAAATCTCAATTTTCATACACCCTGAAATTGGCACGACTTGTCCATTGACAACTAGCACCAATTGGCAACAATTGGCGCGACTTGCACATTGACAACTAGCGCCAATGGCCAATTGGTGCGGGTTGCTAACTGACAACAAGCGCCAACGCCTGAAAATGAAAAAACAAAGAATTTCTCCCAACCAAGACCAGACTCACCACTTCAAGGAGAATCCAAAACAAACCCAGAAGTAAAGTACTGACCAAAAGAAACTTTCGAACAAGGGTAAACCCTAGCACCTACAGGAAATGGTGCGACTGTCTGGTTGTAATCCGCGCCAGACAGGGGATGGCGCGACTGATAAACTGGCAACCTGTGCCAATTGGCGCGACTATCAGGGCTAAACTCGCGCCAATCAAGGCAACTATGAAAAGGTGAAAATTCGGAAAAGCAGAGGTCAGATCTGATCCTCTAGGGATGAACCAAAAGCCAAACACAAAAGAGCCAACCCAAAAAAACCAATCAAGCAAGGAGAATCAAGAATCAACCGAAAAGACAAGACAATGCTCAAATTTGTTTAGTCCGTAAACTAAACCGGAGATTGACTGAAGCAGCGTTGATCTACTCCGCTAATGCAGAGCAAAAGCATTTCGAAGGCTATCTGGCTGCACTTCAGGCTCCGTCTATAGCTTACAAATCAAACAACAAGCTGAGTCCCCAGTGGAGTCGCCAAATTGTTGAGGAGGTAAATCCCCTCTACGGACAGAGGCGATCCTTACTAGCCCAGATCGGGTCTAGCAACAATCAAACACGCTACAGTGCAGGTTCCTAATTGTAAATAAACCGACTTGCGAGGAAGGTTTACCTGGAATCCAACGCTGTCGTTTGTAGAAGAGGTGGTGCTCCCGTTCCTTTGCCCTCGCAGATCACAATCCTCACGATCCCCGTGATCGGAAACCTGCACATGCAAGAAACAACACAAATGCAAGCATAAAATCCAATATGTACAACTATATGTCAGTCGAAGAGGACATAACTCATGAACATGATCAATAACAAGAATGGAACCATAACCAATAGTCGCTTAACATTAATGAGTCAAAAAGAAGAATACAACCAAAGCTTCGACGCTGAATTCTCCTTTGGCGGGTCGTTAGCAGAACATGTCTCGATAAAGCTTGTCAAGGATGGGACAAGCCTCTCTCTCCGGATACTTGGCAATAGTCTCCTTACTTGGATTTGGCCTTAGGGAATCAAGAAGGCTCTTGCAACATAAGGATATGAAAGCTCTTGGGAACTTGGAGATTCTGGAACTAGCTTGCAAGGGAAATGGGCAAGCTTTTATAGAAGGAGGAAGGGAAGTTGGGATCCCTATAATTATGGGATTGGCCCTATCATCAAGGAAGCTTCCATGAGAGGTGGCAAAACCACTTCCTCTCTATGGAAATCCGTAGCCAAACCACCCAACTCAAGATAGATATCAGTCCAGGAATTTGTTAGGATGAAACTTCTGCCTTTTATTTTTAAAAAACACCTCTTAATATGGTTGGCGTGGGTGCGGCTCTATGACAGAGCGCCAATTGGCGCGCCCTCTTTGGAGGATTTGCCCCCTTGGCGCGAGGGCTGAACTGTGGAACCGCGCCAATGGAAAAAGAGCTATTTTTAGGGTTTTTTGCAAGGGGATGTCTTCAGGGCAATGAAAGCTCATCTTCAGAGGGATGCAATGAAAGTATTTTCAAGTCTTGTCTCTTCTCACAGGTCACAGAATGAGCCCTGCAATGTGCGGGATGGGGATTGTAGGAACGGTGACAAATTGTTATGTAGCATATCTCTTGAGATCCGGTTGGAATTTACAACTAATGCTATAATGGCCCAAGATCCTATCGAGGCCACAAATAATGTTATAATGACCCAAGAACGCATTGAGGACCACAAATAATGCTATTTCGGCCCAATACATATTGGCATAGTCTATTTAATACGTGATTTCATCATGGGGTGGCTTCAACACACCGATTTAACATCGGTAATGCAGTTCTATGCCAAAATCCCCTCAGGTTGTTTCTTGATTGCCGCAAATAATAACATTAACATCATCTCATGAAAGGATATTGCGAGATCAAGGATCTCATATCAAGAGTTTGTTTGTCAAAACAAAGAATTCAAGCTGAGGTTTGATAGTGAAGACCCTTCTAGCCCTTGGACATGGACACGAGTATATGTATGTAAAACATTAAGCATCGGGGCTAGGAAATTTGTGGCTCACAAAATGGCTATGATTTTCATTGTTGTTTCCTTGTAGAATTAGTGAAAGAACTTAAGGGTGTTGTGTAAATTCTAATCCCAATCCTCACCCATGAACGCATTCCATGCATGAAATCATAAATTTATCATGGGAGTTGATGCAAGAAAATTGGGGTTTCATATATTTGGGAAAGAGGGATTCTATGGAGTTAGAAGAATAACTAGTGGATTATTCTAGTGACCCTTACAAAGAAAAGCAAATTTGGGTAGAGACAACTAGCAAAAATATGAATAGAAAACATTCAAATCATTCAAGAAGGGAGGGAAAAGGTATTATCATCTCTACCTTTTCAGATAAAAATTGTTATGTATCGAGATCAAAATACAGAAACATAAGAAAATATAGATCAACGATTATATAATAAGCCACTTTGAGGGGCCAACCTCCCTTTACATCGCATAAATGAACAATGATTGGATGGTTCAAATGAAAAAACCTCATTGGTATATATAGGAGTCTAAATGGTCAAAATATAATTAGGGCCTACATAACAATAATAATGTAAGGGCGCAAAAATATCAATAGTGGGCTTTTATGGGGCACAATAATACCAATATGGGGGCGAAATTAGTATTATAGGGACCTAAAAAAAATGGAGGTTGTTCTCTAATTGTCTTAATTCTGTTTGGAATTGAAGGTATTTTTTCCTCGCTAGGTCATTCGCTATGGTCAGAGGTATAATATGGTGGATATTTCATGACAACATGGGAGCTTATGCCTTCACACGTAGTGCCGAAAAATTAACAATTTTTTCCTCCCCCTTTAGGCTGCGAAGGAGAAAATGCAACAAATGAAATATTGCCCCTAAAGTCGAATGGAGCATGAAAATATCATAACTATTATTATATGTCAAAACCCTAGGCTGAAAGAGACAAAAGGTGATGGTTTGTAGTAGGGATGTGATAATATAGATCCAAATTTTAATTTATCGGTAGAAGGAACCTGTAGTAGTGAATTAATAGCTTTGCTATTAAATATAGATAATCAACACAATCACCTAAAGGTAAAAAAAGAATATGGAAACTTTGGTCGCTATCAGATAAAAGAGGCATCCAAAAGGGAGATAGCAATAGGAGCAGGGAGAGGCATAAGAAAAAAAAGATGAAAGAAATTTTTTGTTAAATCCAAATATGTACTATCCAAAATGTAACTAGGAGAAGATGTGGAAATGGATCAGGTTTAGCAGCAATTGATCATGTTGTGGTACGCAAGGCTAGAGGTAGGAATTTTAAAATTCAAACCCTTAAGGCTTGGGTGAAGGAAACTTGTAAACATTATTTATTAGCACTTCCTTCGACCAACTTACTAATGTAGGATTGGTTTTTTCAGGTTCAACACAACAAAATATGCCAACTGGCTCCTAAAAAAATGGAGCATTGATGTCTTCCCAATTCTCTTTAAAAAATGGACACCTCTCCTTGAGGCTAGTAGGGAGAGGATGGAATTGTGCCATATCTAGGTCTGGATGTCGAGTCTTTTGAGGGAATTATGGACATAAATGATTATTCATGAGTTGGGAAATCATAATCCTCTGTTAGTGCATTGGGTGTTGGGGACCAACGGGCTCAAGGAATGAAGTACAAAAATGAGAATCCTAGGGTGTACAATCTTGACAAGGCATTTGGTGACAAAGGAAAAGAGAAGATGAATGAGCAAAAAGAATAAGGAATTGAATAGAATATTAGTGAAAAGGGTCATATGGAACCAAGCGAGCATATGGAATTCACTATAAAGGATACTTTCTTTGCTCTTACTCCTTACTCCATTTTAAAAATTCCCAAACTATGTTTTGGACAATAAGGATATAGTTTCATATGCATCAAACGCCCTAGCTTCCCGACAGTTTCCTAAACCTATTGTGGTGAAATTCCCATGCCCTATGAGTAATCCGGACATCATGCCCCCCATTGTCTCTATTTAAGGAGAAAATTTGATAGAATTAGAAGAATGTAAAGTGGCTTATATCCTAAGGTTAAGAATTGTTATAGAAGGGGGAGACATAATTAATAGGGGTTAGGGAAAGTTCTAAGGACTCAAACAAATGGAAAGGAAAGGGGAAGAAAATCACACATATAGAAAATGAAGGAGAAAGACATAAAGGAGATGGTATCAGGAAGACACATGACAATTGATGGGGTGCTTAGAGCAGTGATATCCCTAGGAAAGGTTATGTTATGAAAATACAATATTTCAGTCGCATAGGTTTTTTTAGCCCTTCAAAGAAACTAGCCCTCTGAAGGATTATGGAGATAAAAAATCCATACATACTACTTCTTCAAGAGACACTAAGGGAAGGGGAAGAAATTACCAAATTGTTGGAAGTCATGTTTAGTGGATGGAAATTCATAAGTATAGAAGTTAGGTGAATATCGGGAGGATTATCCATGGGGTGGAACTATCGACACATTAAAGATATATCTATTTTGACTGTTGAGTCTGGGCTAGGCATGGATGTTTTCTATGAATAATTAAGATTTCCCATTTGGTGGTAAAAAATTAAAACCTATATAATGATACTCATTTTGTATAAATGGTTCATCTCCAAGGTAAAATTAGTATTGGGAGGGGATATGAAATTTTCATTAGGAGTTGTAGAAGTCTAGGGCCGCCATGCGAGAAGAGATACCCTAGCAAACTACTTCCTTCATTAGTTAATGGACCATGAATTACTACATATACACAAGGTGATCCAAAAACCCGCCTAAAGGAACAAAATAATTGGAGAAGAGAGAGTAGCCAAAAGGACTGATAGGTTCATAATTACATAAGGGTTATTGGAAAAGGAAAACCTTGCTTGACAATGGGTTGGATATGGAGGGGAATCATACCATTACCCCATCTTCATGGAACTAAAATGAGGAATTTTGAAATCATCTAGGCCCTTCAAGTTCAACTATTCCTGGCTAAAGGATGAGGAATTCCAAGTGATAATTAAATCAAACTAGATTCCCATCATCTCTCAAATAGAAGGCTCTGCAACAAAGAAATTTATGGATAATCTCAAGATTTTTAAGAAGGTTTTGATTGGATGGAAATATTTAAAACATAAAAGGGTTGACATAGAGCTCAAGGAGATTGAAGAAAAAATGGTGATCATCTATTAATCAGATGAAGGGATATTCAAATCACAGTATTCCAAGGAACAAATCTTCATGTTGGAATAAAAAAGGAAACAATTTTTGGGTGAAAAATAGGAAGCCTTGTCCCAGATGGGTGTGGAAGGGAAAGTGGGGGAAAGGTTAGGAGGGGCACCTGCCACCTCCCCAACTCTTAAGGCTAATAAAATTGGGGGTGGGGTGGCCTGCCCCCCATGCAAGATATGTGTAAGAATTGATTATTTGAATGGATGGGCACTCAAGCTCTAGCACCTTATCCTGTTGTTTTGTTGGTTGCAATACTAGTTTATGTGGTTGGCGAGTCGCCACCCCTAGATGTAGGTGGGATTAACTTGCATCTTGGAGAGGGTGTATTATTGCATATATTTTGTGGAATGCAAGAAGGATTGGGTGGTGGAATTTGGAAGTGTCTGTTAGATTTGGAAGTTTGGATTTTGTTATCAATCAGCACCTGACATTGGAGGCTCATTATTGTTTCTTAGCATGCAAGGTTGTGGTATATACATAGAAGTTGTGGCGAATTTTGGGCTCATTGTGTTGAGAATAGTTCGGGATGTCTGAAATGCCTCTGCGTTTGGATAGTGGCCTCGAGAGAAACACTATTATGACTTTGTCTCCCAGACTTTTCTCGCTTCAGTCAATCTTTGGAATATCATCAAGGTATTTCCAATTACGTGGTTTAACCTATATTGTCTCTCCTTTCAAGGTTGTTTTTAGAGGGTTTTGGAATCCCCTTTATCTATTTAGAGGACCATTTTTGTAATATGTGTTGGTATGAGCCCTGATAATTTGTATTATTGGTCTCTGGTTCCACCTTTCAACTTGAAAGTTACTCAATTTTATTGTTGATGTCTAGTTCGTTTGGGGGTTAACATTATATGCCTTCGACCTTTGTGGATCCTTTGTGTTGTGTTAATTAGTGTTGGTGAGGTTACCTATGATCCATGGTATGTGAATAATGGTGTATCCCTTTCTTCCTTCTCTTTTGAGTTTTGTATGAAAGCTCCCAAGGATCTGGTTTTAGGTTGGTAATTGGGGTCTTGGTGTTGTTACTTTTTCTAAAGATTACAAGGCATTTTTTTATCACTGGGGTTGAAATGTTGTGGTAGCGAGGGCATAGCCATTAAGAGGATTGGGAACATGTCTAACCTATCTAGAATCTTATTGATACCATGGCCCAAGAAGTGGGCGCTGAATATTATGACACAATTTCAGTTGGTACACAGACTAATATAACAGATGGAGAGGCAAGTCTATCAATATCGACAAACCTTCTTTGACACTGAACTTGTGGATGAAATTTCTTATTGGATCCCTAACCTAGGTCACACCAGAAGCAAGAGAAACTAGTACATGCACTTGGTTAAGCTTCACTAGTAGTTGAATATTCTTCGGGGATGAGTCATAAAATAAAATCACGAGGACAAAAATGATATAATATATTTCTTTAATGATATACAACATAATAAATGGAAAGTGAGGGATAATCTCAATGGGTTGGAAGCTTGCATGACCCATATGGAGAAATATATTCACCCCTAGTACCAATATGGATGACTCTACTCCTTTGACATCCTCATATTCCTGAAATGCTTTCATTTTATGGTTGTTTTGGTGATGTGTTCATTCCTCTAGTTCTTCGACGCTTTTTGTACTGCAGTTATTTTTTTTTCATGTAGAACTTTTCTATATCACATAATGGCCAAAAAATTTAGAAGTGAGGAAAATATAATTTTGTAAAAGTTATATCTCAGATGTAATATTTTGATTAATGGAATACTTTTAACTTAAAAAAAATAAAATAAAAGAGGAAGCCTAGAGGTTGAAGAGCATGGCAATATGGTTGGAATGAGGAAACAAGAGCTCAAATTTTTTCTAGGTTTATGCCAAAGAGTGGAAGTTAAGTAATATTATTCAAAGCATGAAACACCCAGAAGGAAAATAGGTAACTTCCTCTGAAGGAATTGAAAATATGGGTAAGCATCACTTTTCATCTATTTTCAAAGGTCCACATGGAGTATCTATTGCAAAGGTTATATAGAGAACCAAAATTTTCCCCACTTTATTCAGAGGAAGAAAACAAACATTTGATGGAGAGGGTTACAAATGATGAGTTGAAAGAGGTGCTTCTAAGATTCCAATAGTAAAAAGGCCTGGGTCGTGGTGGTTGGACCATAGAATTCTTCATAGGTCCTTTTGAATTAATTGGTCCATATCGCCTGAGAATCATAGAGCAATTAAGACAAAAGGAAAGGATAATGGTTGCTTCTAATTAAACAATCAAAGATTTAATATTAGAAATAAATAAACCTTAAGAATTCAAATACTTACGAAAATTTTCTTTGTGAAACTGCATCGACAAAGTAATTACAAAAGTGATTGCAAAAAGGATAAAACCTATGCTATCAAAAGCCATTTTGGGGTAGCAATTTGGATTCCTTGGAAGAAGGAAAATTCACGAAGCACTAGGGGTGGCTTAGGAAGGCCTTCACAACATCAAAACAAGTAACCTAAAAGGCGAGGTGATAAATATTTACCTTTCAAAGGCCTACAATTGAGTAAGCTAGATGTATATACGTCTTCAACTTACACATGTAGGATTCAACACATGTTTCATTTCTTGTATTATGGGGTGTCTCTCCTCGGTATCCTTGTTGTGTTAATCAATGGATTTGCATCCCAATTTTTTCTTGTTGAAAGAGGACTTAGACATGGGTTCCCTTTATCACCCCTCATTTCTCTATTGGTGGCGAAAGGTCTAAGTGGAATTGTGCACAACTTAAAAAGGAGAGGGATTTTCAAATGAATCTTTGTGGCTCGTAATATGGAAATGTCCAATTTTATATTTGTAGAGGACATATGTGACACCCCAAACCTAAGTTCCCTCACAATAATTTAATGTAAATATTTTACAAATTGTATTAAAAAGGGTTGAGTCAAAAGGGACACAGATTCCAAAGTTGAGGAGGTTTCTTGCTTGGGATGTGTAAGTTTTCCTCATGTAGGGAATCTAGACTATTTTGGAAAGCTACTAAAGGTTGGTGGGTACATGTTTTTAATAAATCTGGTTCTTAATTTCAATGGGCCGCAAAGAGAAGTACACAGGCCCATGCTGCTTAAAATCCACAACAAGGAAAAATGACTGAAAACTATGAAGGCTAGACCTTGCAATATAACAAGGACAAATAATTAAATTCCAATGTAGAGGAAAAGGGATTATATTAGGTCTAATATTTGATCCTAATCATAGGAGAAAATGAGGGAGGGGAAGGGAAAGGAGGGTTCTACAAAATGAATGAAAAAAGGCTTAAATCAAATCAAAATCCATGAAAAAAATTGAAAGATACAGAATTTTGTTAAAAAGAAGACTTTATAAACTATTTCAACTCAGTTTAACCCATGAATCATAAGCACAGTTGTAGCCCTTATTAGCCAGGAAAATTTAAGGTTTTGGATTTACTGGAGCCGAATGGATTTTAATCTTATCAGGGATAAATATTAAAAAATTGAAATCATTGTGAAACCTAAATTTCCACAAGGTACACCAACTGATAGAGACAAAAAAATTTCATCAAAGTTACTACCTATCGGCTTCTCGTCGTTGGATCAGTTTGATTCATTTATTAAACAAGTTGGAATTTCCCTAATCCAATACCATATCTACCTGAGATCTTGTTAGGCCCCACAACTAATGCTATAATGGCCCAAGATCCTATCGAGGCCACAAATAATGTTATAACGACCCAAGAACCCATTGAGGCTCACAAATAATGCTATATCAGCCCAATACCTATTGGAATAGTCCATTTAATACATGATTTCATCATGGGGTGGCTCCAACACACCGATTTAACATCAGTAGTGCAGTTCTATGCCAAAATCCCCTTAGGTTGTTTCCTGATTTCTGCAAATAATAAGATTAACATCATCTCATGAAAGGATATTGCGAGATCAAGGATCTCATATCAAGAGTTTGTTTGTCAAAACAAATAATTCAAACTGAGGTTTGATAGCGAAGACCCTTCTAGCCCTTGGACATGGACACGAGTATATGGATGTAAAATATTAAGCATCGGGGCTAGGAAATTTGTGGCTCACAAAATGGCTATGATTTTCATTGTTGTTTCCTTGTAGAATTAGTGAAAGCACTTAAGGGTGTTGTGTAAATTCTAATCCCAATCCTCACCCATGAATGCATTCCATGCATGACATCATAAATTTATCATGGGAGTTGATGCAAGAAAATTGGGGTTTCATATATTTGGGAAAGAGGGATTTTATGGAGTTAGAAGAATAACTAGTGGATTATTCTAGTGACCCTTACAAAGACAAGAAAATTTGGGTAGAGACAACTAGCAAAAATATGAATAGAAAACATTCAAATCATTCAGGAAGGGAGGGAAAAGGTATTATCATCTCTTCCTTTGTAGATACAAATTGTTATGTATCGAGATCAAAATACAGAAACATAAGAAAATATAGATCAATGATTATATAATAAGCCACTTTGAGGGGCCAACCTCCCTTTACATTACATAAATGAACAATGATTGGATGGTTCAAATGAAAAAACCTCATTGGTATATATAGGAGTCTAAAGGGTCAAAATATAATTAGGGCCTACATAACAATAATAATGTAAGGGCACGACAATAATAATAGTGGGCTTCTATGGGGCACACCAATACCAATATGGGGGCAAAATTAGTATTTTAGGGACCTAAAAAAATTGGAGGTTGTTCTCTAATTGTCTTAATTCTGTTTGGAATTGAAGGTTTTTTTTCTTCATAGGTCGTTCACTATGGTCAGAGGTATAATATGGTGGATATTTCATGACAACATGGGAGCTTATGCCTTCACACGTAGTGCCAAAAAATTAACAATTTTTTCCTCCCCCTTTAGGCTGCGAAGGAGAAAATGCAAAAAATGAAATATTACCCCTAAAGTCGAATGGAGCATGAAAATATCATAACTATTATTATATGTCAAAACCCTAGGCTGAAAGAGACAAAAGGCGATGGTTTGTAGTAGGGAGATGATAATATAGATCCAAATTTTAATTTATCTGTAGAAGGAACCTGTAGTAGTGAATTCATAGCTTTGCTATTAAATATAGATAATCAGAACAATCGCCTAAAGGTAAAAAAAAGAATATGGAATCTTTGGTGGCTATCAGATAAAAGAGGCATCCAAAAGGGAGATAGCAATAGGAGTAGGGAGAGGCATAAGAAAAAAAAGGTGAAAGAATTTTTTTGTTAAATCCAAATATGTACTATCCAAAATGTAAATAGGAGAAGATGTGGAAATGGATCAGGTTTAGCAGCAATTGATCATGTCGTGGTACGTAAGGCTAGAGGTAGGAATTTTAAAATTCAAACCCTTAAGGCTTGGGTGAAGGAAACTTGTAAACATTATTTATCAACACTTCCTTCGACCAACTTACTAATGTAGGATTGGTTTTTTTCAGGTTCAACACAACAAAATATGCCAACTAGCTCCTAAAAAAATGGAGCATTGATGTCTTCTCAATTCTATTTAAAAAATGGGCACCTCCCTTTGAGGCTAGTAGGGAGAGGATGGAATTGTGCCATATCTAGGTCTGGATGTCGAGTATTTTGAGGGAATTATGGACATAAATAATTATTCATGAGTTGGGAAATCATAATCCTCCACTAGCACATTGGGCGTTGGGGACCAAGGGGCTCAAGGAATGAAGTACAAAAATGAGAATCCTAGGGTGTACAATCTTGACAAAGCATTTGGTGACAAAGGAAAAGAGAAGATGGATGAGCACAAAGAATAAGGAATTGAATAGAATATTAGTGAAAAGGGTCATATGGAACCAAGAGAGCATATGGAATTCACTATAAAGGATACTTTCTCTGCTCTTACTCAATCCATTTTAAAAATTCCCAAACTATGTTTTGGACAATAATGATATAGTTTCGTATGCATCAACTGCCCTAGCTTCCCGACAGTTTCCTAAACCTATTGTGGTGAAATTTCCATGCCCCATGACTAATCTGGACATCATGCCTCCCATTGTCTCTATTTAAGGAGAAAATTTGATAGAATTAGAAGAATGTAAAGTGGCTTATATCCTAAGGTTAAGAATTGTTATAGAAGGGAAAGACATAATTAATAGGGGTTAGGGAAAGTTCTAAGGACTCGAACAAATGGAAAGGAAAGGGAAAGAAAATCACACATCTAGAAAAAAAAGGAGAAAGACATAAAGGAGATGGTAGCAAGAAGACACATGACCATTGATGGGGTGCTTAGAGCAGTGATATCCCTAGGAAAGGTTATATTATGAAAATACAATATTTCAGTCGCATAGGTTTTTTTAGCCCTTCAAAGAAACTAGCCCTTTGAAGGATTATGGAGATAAACAATCCATACATACTACTTCTTCAAGAGACACTAAGGGAAGGGGAAGAAATTACCAAATTGTTGGAAGTCATGTTTAGTGGATGGAAATTCATAAGTATAGAAGTTAGGTGAATATTGGGAGGATTAGCCATGGGGTGGCATCTAGTCATTGATGTCATTGATCAACTTCTTGAGACCAACGATGTTGATTGTATCACACCTCCTGGTGGCATTAGAACACGGCTAAACCCCCACACAAATTTTAGATTGGTCAGGCCAACCTCAACCGTCAGAACTTATGGTGGAGGGCGGGGACCACCAATTGAGTAAGGTGGCATCTAGTGATAGGAACTAGGGAGGTTAAATTAATTGTTGAGGCCCCTTCATATGTATATATATATATATATATATATATATATATATATATATATTTGTGTGTGTGCGTGTGTGTGTGTTTGTGTGTTATAAAGGGAGCTGAGGTTTTAGTAATAGTTCCAAATTTATAAAGGCACAATGAACATAAGAAAATAAAATATATATATATATATATATATATATGTATGTATGTATGTATGCATGTATGTATGTATGTATCCCATTCCTCTAATGCTAATGGGGGAGTTTGATTTTCAGTAGTAACTAGTCCCACTAGAGCATTAGTGGGATGGGGATGTTATAGGTGGTATCATAACATCCAACTTCAACACTTGGACTAGATGGGCTCTATCATGGGTAAGCGATAGCATAATTTTTGAGAGCAAAGGGTTTTGTAATAAATATTTATTAAATTATATAAGCTAATTTTTAGGTGTTAAAATCTATTCTAAAATTGATTTACCACTTGCATGGTAATAGTGCATGGGTCCCAGGTTTTGGGATAAATTCAGAATGTGAGTAGGATGGTTTCTTGCTCATGGTGTTGATTTGGATTGCATGTTAATTGCATGAATATTCAGCATGTTATTGTGACTAATTCCTTTTTAATGCATGTAAATTTTTGGTTGGCATTAAGAGGGTTGTTTTCATGTGTTGATTGCGATATTTTTCCTTGTAAGCACTAGTTCTTTGTGGTTGATGCCTTCAATTGTTTAAAGAATGAAATTTATAATAGTTAACATTGAGTTTAATTCCAGTAAGACATGAAGGTGCATTATATGGTGTTGATGTGATGATTGGTTTCTAATCGATTACCTTAAGGACTGTAGATGCCCTGATTACTAACCTTGGTATAAAGTATGAAATTTGAGTTGTTGTCTTGGGTCTCGGTACAAAGGCTGAATGAATTGAATAATGTTTATTGGCATTGTATCTAATTTCCAATTATAACCAAGTTTGATAAAGAAACTGGAATCTTCTGAATGCATGGTTATAAATGACATAACATGTGCATGTGCATGCATGAATTTTGGTTTTGGAAAAAAAAATTTATATTGAGGTGTTTATGACCTAGATTTTGAGACATGTGACTAACACATAAAGTGATACATGGGTGCAGTTGCAGGGCAGTGTGCTTGGAACAACAGGGTAAGGTAACTTGTATAATTTTTTATATTTATTAACACACTAAATTAAAATTGAGTGTATGTGGCAGCACATAGCAAGACTCAGTGGCAACAAAAAGAGACATGTATCATGGTAGGGTGCAATGGGATATGGACCAAGTCCATCAAGAACAAGAAAGAGGTACATCCATTCAAAATAAGACAACCTTTAGGAAATTTGAGGTCAAGCTCAAGGACCTAGAATGTGAGTTAAAATTTTGTAGGGCATAACTCAAAAAAATCATCAGGAAACAACAGGGACTGGCTGAGTGGAATGATGAGTTGCAAAAACGGTTGCAGAAGATAAAATACCAATATGAATAATCCAAAAGAAAGGATGGTAGTGGCAGGAATAAGCCTCATGAGGATTAAAAATATCAGAGGGTAATCTCTTGTTGGTGTTGTGGAGAAGAGCATCTAAGGAAATATTGTCCCTACTTGAAGAAGAAGAAACAAAATAGCCCCTATGGGCTACAGGAACATGAAACGATGATGCAGGATGTGGAGAAAGAGGAGGGGGCACTTGCTCAATATCCTTGAATGACATATGTATATGTGTGTACTAAAAATATCCCCTATGAAATTTTGGGGAATGTAAGAATCCAAGGCTACTTCTAACCCTGTAGGGAAGCCTTGAACTGATTTGAAAGTGTGCATATACATGTTTGTATGATGGGTGAAAGTGCCATGAATGTTGAATTCAAGGGAATAAAAATTAATTTTTTGGATATTTTTTACTTGATGCTTATGTGATGTGGGTTGAATTATCGACTTCGTGGATTGATACCATTTTTTTTAGACTTGTGCATTGGCATGTTGGGTTTTGGTTTTGGTTATGATGTTGTTTTATTGTAGCTTTATGTATTACTGTTATTGTGAATTTCATGTCCTTTTGAAATTATTTCCCTTGTTATTTCTCTTGCATTGGATTTTGATTTCTGAAATTGTAATTGCATACTTCGAGATCTTGGAAAAAGGAGGCTGTAGTGGCAGGAAAGTCGCAAAATCCTAGAAAACAAAAGGGAGGGTAGTGTTTGATAGGCGTTAAGAAAAACATGTTGAGGAAATTTCTAGAGAAAAAAAATGGAACATTATCGAGAAATGGACATGAACAAAACAAGAAGTAATAATGAAAAAAATAGTAGTGTGAAAAGGTTTTATAATGCATGCTTGGCCTTAATCAAGGATCCATATAAACCTTGGATCTATTTGGAACAAGAAAATGGTCATTGTGGCCATGATTAAGTAATGTAACAACCTAATGGGATGGTTGGGTCCATGAGAATAATGGACATAGATATGTGGAGCCAAGAAAATGGCAAGAAGGGAGTTCTCTTAACCATTGAATATACTTGCACATGTACTTATATATTGCATATGTGATTACGTTGATGGATACTTGTACGATGTGTCCACGATTATGATAATGGATGGTGGTGTTATCACTCCGCAAGATTTCTAAGGCCGAAGAAGAAATCCCAACAGAGGTAACCGCAGACCAATATTTTGGCTTGGTATCTAGCCCTACCAAACCAGAGAGGGCTCTCTCCACCAGGTCAAAGCCAAGAGGGCTGGATAAATTAAGGTTTTAGGCTAGGTATGAAATGCAGAAGGGGTTTTGATTTGATTTTATTGGGTTACTGGATGAGGATATTAGGTTAAAGAGGTTGGCCAAGGCAAATAGGATTAGGGTTACAATCCATTCAACGGGGAAAGGTAGGTAAGAAGACTAGCACATTAGGGTTCTTGGGATGGAATGATTCAGACAAGTGAGGAGCTAGGAAGAGCATGAAAGATGAGATCTTCCTAAACTGAAAGAAAGATGAAAAGACTATGAAAAATTTCCCAAAACAGATCATGTGAGATGAATTCTGTTTCTCTAACTTGAAAGTGATCATACAATAGGCATGAAATGGAAAATGGAACAACAATACATTCATACAAATGAAACAAGAGAAGAAAAAATGCTATACAACCATACCACATGTATCCCAAAGAAATAGCTGCAACAATTTTATTAAGCTCATGCGAAAATGATTACAATAGAGTCTTTGATCAATATGCCAACATCCAACTGATTCCAACCTGTGAAATGACTGAAAAAATACATGATATGTGCCTCAAACAAACTCCTCCCAGCCTCAGGGGTCAAATCCATGAGAGGAGAAGTTCCACCAAAACTGAGCTGAATACCTATAATGTAGGGTGGTCAAACTAACTCAGCCCTCACTTTTTGCAAACTCATTCATTACATCTCATCGTGAGTTTTCATCTAATGTATTTACCCTAGGTAACAGTAAAAAAATGATATTTACATTTACTTCCATCAATTACATAAGTAAAATGATCATTTTCCAAAGTGAAAATCAAAATTGCAGTAAAAATTGAGAAAAATCAGACATTTGTCAAGGGCGCCATTTTTGTGCCAGGGGCACAGTGCTAGTACTAGGGGCGCAATGCCATGTTGCAGGCCACTTTTTGAGGCCTTCATGATGTCCAAATTAGGCTGAGGGTGGCTTGTTGGAAAGCCTATCTAGTCTACTTTCTAGATCTATCTTTATTTTTCTGAATGGAGTTGATTTGGCTTGTCAAAAATTTATTCTCCCATAGCTTGTCAAGGGCGCAATGCCAAGACAAAACAGGAGATAGAACATTGATTTTTTGTGTGTTTTTTCACCTTTTCACCTTCTAGCTGTCCAGAATAAGCCTAGAAACATTGCTTTCTGTAATGTATTTGTCATTTTGCATCTACTAGTGGTATTATTCTGGCTAAAAAGTGCCTCAAACAAGGGCGCAACACCTAGGGCGCTGCACCCTTGACAATCCAATTGTCACAAGATTGTCTAGGATTGTTGAAAAACACAACAAATTAAAAAATTGACCCAAAAAATTCTCAAAATTTGGTAATTGGCTGCTGATGATGTGGTTAGGCATGGAGTGAGGCTTTAGCTAGTATTTCAAGCATCCTTTCCTTTTCTTGCATGGTCAAGGATGCAATTTTTGCATTGGCTCTTCTAAGCTTGGCCCTTGCAATTTTGTCCCTTTTGGCATAGTTCTTGGCCTTCTTTCTCAATATATCATTATCTATATTTTCCTTCTCCAGAAGATTTTCTAGATGATGGTTAGCCCTGTCAACCCATTGCTCCCGGTTCTCATTGATTACCACTGCAAATTGTTCATTCAAAGTGAGCTGATGAGCAAGCTTAGCCTCGTTTTTCCTCTCTAGTTCTAGAGCTCTTTTCAACCCTCTAGTCCTAGAAATTATCCTTGGCACTTGTTCTTCTGCCTCATCTGTCACACCATATGTTTCTAGTGTCTCTTCAAGCAAGACTTTGGATTTTACTGCTTCTCTTCGAGCTTAGATGAATTTGACCTTATCAATGACGTTTTTCTTTTTCTTTTTCTTTTTCAGCTGTAGGTTCTCCTGCTCAAGAAAGTCAATGAAAAATTTAGACCTATAAAGATTACTTTGTAGATCCTTAATATTGGCTTATTACTCCTTTATGACCGTGCTAGTAATCTCATCATCATCATGCTCTTCTAGGTCAACAAGGTAAAAATCCTATTCTGTCTCATGGAGGTCCTCCTCCTCATGTCTAATCTCTGCCTAAATTTCTGCCTCTGTCATCTTTTGTTTCCCTTTGTCTACCTACTTTGTAGATGTAGAAGGAAAGACCCATTCCAATATGTGTGGAGCAAACACATGCTTGTGACCTCTCCGGTATGTTTTTTCCAATGGGTCT
This sequence comes from Pinus albicaulis, assembly GCA_034641835.2. NCBI lineage: Eukaryota > Viridiplantae > Streptophyta > Pinopsida > Pinales > Pinaceae > Pinus > Pinus albicaulis. The sequence goes on from CM076570.1 coordinate 971,823,793, forward strand.
ATCTTAGCCACATTAGCCTTCTTAGGCTCACTGAACTCAGCTTTGCTAGGTGACCCAGTTTCAATGTGAAATGGAGATGATGATGGTGAAATGGGTGAAGGAGACTAATCTGATAATGATGCATGAACTGTGGGCTAAGATGGAGGAATGGATGTGGAAGGATGAGATGATGAAGGCACATCTTGGGCATGCTGAATAGGTGGAGGAGTGAATATGTCATTAGCTATGAAAGTACTCGATGAAATGTTAAATTGTTAGAGGTGATGGAGGACTATGGTTTTGATGAGGGAATGGTGAAAAATATTGTTCATTTGGTGCTCAAATTCTCTCCTTCTGACATTATATGCCATCTTGTCAATGCTCCGAAAGAGGTAATACGGTATGTTGAGCATCCTGACTCTTGTGAAGTGCATGAGTAGCCGGATATGATAAGTGTAAAGTATAGAGAACCTACCTTCACAAGAAAAGTATCTCATGATGATTTTAATCATGGGGGAATATCTCTCTAGGAGGTAAGAGAAAGGAAACTTCCCATTTCTTTCATTCTTGTACCTAGTTTTGATGTATGGCTTAAAGTAATGCTCCTCCAAGTATTTTTGCTTGAACCATTTTCCCCAACATTTGGGATTCCAGTGGCACCTGATATGATGGCAGTGGACATATTGAAAGTGACACCAGCAAGGGTTACCTAGTTGTCATGGAGTTTGGAGATGAATAGTATTCTCAACATAAGATGATGTTGGACCCTTTGTACTTTCTCACATAATTCAAAACATCCTACATGCTTAAAACATGTCACAATCGTGGGAGATTCCATGAGTTCCCTGGTATTTGTTGGCTCAAGTCTAAGGATTTTCCCTCCTTTGTGTGGCCCCCTCTCCTCTCTTTCTTCTCCCTCACTGTAGTTTCTATTATGTTCTTTGTTCCATGGTGTATTGGTGTTAAAACCATAGGGAGATGGAATGATAATGAAAAATGAGTTTTGGGAAGTGGGAATAGGATGGGGAAATTTAGGGAGATGGGGGAAAGTGTTTATGAAATGAGGGAGGTGTCAGGGAGTAGTAATGATAAAGGATTTAGGATAGGGAATTTTATTACAGGTTAGGGAGTTTGGGAGCCTAGGCAAATGAGTAGGCTAGGTCTTAGGGTTTCAAAGGAAAAGGGCTTAGGGAGAGGGGATTATGATATAGGGGGTGAGGATAGGGTCAATTATGATGTGGGAAGGGAATGAAAGTTATAGGGAGAGAAATTGAAATGTAATTTGGATTTAGGGGATGATACTAGGGTTTCAAATTCAAAATGGACACCAAATATTTCAAACAACTTCAAGCACCACAAAATTGACTTGATAAGAAGAGGGATGGTGCAAATTTTGGCTTACTTGATTGCTGGAGGATGTAGAGCACTATTGCTAAAGATTGAAGGTGATGGCATGTGTTTTGGAGCTCCCTGAGTGTTTTCAGGCATGGGCACAGTGCACAACACAAGGGCGTAGGGCACAACACAGGGGCACATCGCACAACACAAGGGCGCAACACTACCTCTGTTTTGCAAATTTCGCCTTCTTTCTTGGATTTTCGTGCTTTTTCTAAGGTTTCTTAATGATGGCAAGAGAAAATCAGATTTGTTTTGATGTCTTTTAGGTTTAAATACTTTGTGGGATTTGATTTTGATGATTTAAAAACCCACTTTTACAATTTTCAATTTCACTTTTAAAACCTTGCAAAATACCCTTTAACTCTGTCTTGTTTGCTTTGTAGATTGGTTATGCTGGAGTAGGAAATATTCATATTTTGAATTTTGATGTGTTTTTCATATGGAACTAAGTTGGTAGCTTTTGGAAACTGAGTACTTATTACATATAATGGACATAAAATTACATAAATAAAATAAAATTACATCTCTGTTTTTTGGAATAAAATTACATTTTGGAATGAAACTCACACTTGAAATCAAAATTACAACTTTGGAAACCATATTTTTTCTTGAAAATCCTCTTTAGATGGTAAAGGGATATTATTGGATCACTCTCATACTTTTTCTAACCTTATGCAATGAAATGTTGTTTTATTTGGACCTTGGAAAATGAAAACCTAGAGACATAATGAAGACTTTGAGTGAGCAGACTTCATGGTGACTTGACTAACATAATGACATGATGAAAAGGACTCTCATGACTGAAGTATGCTAAAAGAGACATTAAGGTGGGCCATCAAGTATTAATTTTTGAGGAGGAGAGATGTTTTTGGACTAGGACTACCATCAGTGAGTAAATGTTTTGCATGACCTAATGGAATGATAAAACATTTCCGAGTGGGACTCCTAAAATGATATGAAAAGAGGATTTTGATCACTCATGGAAGGATGAAAATACTGACACTAACATCGGCTTTATTGGGGATGAAAGCTCCGAAAGAGGTGTCAAGAACCACAAAACTCTGGATTTTGCAGATCAGTGCCTTATCCTTTGGGCCAATATGGTGAAAAATCAAACAATAACATAACTAAAAATTAATAACTCAGAAAAATAAACTAACTCAATAAAAACTCAAATGACTGAAAATTGACTCAATATTGACTTACTTAACTGGAAACTAAACTTTTGAAAATTGTAGAAAATTAGTGAAGCTCCATGGCCTTCACTTTAGGCTCCGAACTCTAGTGATTCTCTACTTCACACTTGCAGAAATGTAACTGATATTGATCGAGAAATTTGTTTAAGAAAAGATAGTGTTTCAAAAGCCTACCATTAACTGGTCCTCCTAAACACTCTTGTCCCTTCATCTCGTCAAGCAAATAAGCATTATGTTTGTGACAAGCTGAAATATGATATGGCCCTTGTCCATAAATTCTCAAATTTTCCATGCTTACCCTTGTCTTCATTTTTGGCATCCCAACGAAGTACTACATATCCTATCTTGAAGTTACCTTCCTTATTTTTCCGATCATAGATCTTATTTATCATGTCATGAAGTTTTGAATTATTCTAAAATACTTCATCCCTTGTCTACTGAAGGTGTATCATTTGATTAATATAGTGTTGTATGTCATTTTCCTCAATCCCCGCTTCTTGTAGCAATTTAATTACTAAGACTGCTAATTATGAAGGAAACATAGTATCGACACCATACACAACTTGAAAAGGAGACATACCAATAGACTTCTTATTACTCAACTGACCTGCCCACAATGCATTGATCAAATTCTTATTCTAATTCTTTTTATTTGCCTCTAACATATTCTTGATGATATTGATCAAGGATTTATTAGAGGACTCCACCAATCCATTACCTTTCGGGTAGTAGGTTGTAGAGTGTCCCAACTTAATGTTAAATCTATCACATAACTCAGTCATCTTCTTAGAATTAAATGCTGCCACATTATCTGTGATAATCCTAGTAGGACAACCAAAAGAGGAAAAAAATATTAGTTTCTAAAAATTGAATGATGACAGAATATGTTGCTTGCCTGGTCAGGATCACTTCGATCCACTTTGTAAAGTAATATGTGGCTGTCAATATCCAATTATGTTGTGCTAATGATTCTAGGTGAATCTCGCCTATGAAATCAAGGCCCCACTGCTGAAATGGTGCATGCACTGAAATAGGTTGAGGAGGTAATGGGAGAAGCTTTCTCTTACCCTGAAAAACTTGAAATTCATGGCAGCTCATTACTGCTTTGTAAACATTTGCAAAAAGTGCTAGCCAATAATATCCCGATCTCAATATTTTATTGGTCATGGTATTCCAATATAGGTGGCCCCCACAATCTCCTTTGTGGAAGTCATTCATCAATTCCTTAGATTCTTCTTCAACCAAACAATTCAGCAACACACCTCCGGGATATAAGGACTTGGATAGTTTAACCATCTTTGGTTTGTCGGCTGTACCGATATTTACATCTTCAACACCCTTTTCCGTAGGCATCAAAGTAGGCTTCCTTGCTACGTCATCTTGGTCAAACAATTCTTCCAAAGGTATGAAACCTTTTGGAATATTGTTATCTTCTAGTTGTAGTATATCCATATGAGTTTCTTCTATATCCTGGCCATCTTTATCAGAAATTTGATCTATAGAAAAATTATCAAATTCTTCTTCACCTTGGAGAAAGTTATTTATCTTCTTATCATCCCAAAAAATTTCTAATATCACAAGTTATCGGGAACAGTGGGATGGTGCTTCACATGAATCTCAAATTTTTTGTTTGAAAATATGGGGATTTGGAAATTGCTTGCAACTTTTGCCAATGAATCTGCCACAAGATTTTGATTCCTTGGCACCAAAGTAAGTATACACTCCTAAATTTTTTTCAAAATATCAAGTACAACATTCCTATATTGTCTCATTCAAGGATGGTTAGCTTGATATTCACCTTTAACTTGCTTGATCACAAGTTCTGAATCACCATACACATCAATCCTTCTTGCACCCAGTTTCTTCAAGATCTTTAGGCCAGTAATCAGTGCTTCATACTCAGCTTCATTCTTAGTGCAATCAAAAGCTAATTTATAAGATCACAATCTAAAATTTGTAGGGACCTTATTCTACTGATGAAAAGGACTACAGACCCAGATTCCAATGCCTGCCCCATCTTTCCCTAGGGCACCATCAAATTCCATGGACCATAGACCATTCTCATCCTCCAAATGCTAAAACTCTGATTTTTGTTTTGGCTCAATTTTCTAAACTGTCTCTTCATGCTTTTCCAGACTTTCTTCCACTTTATTCAATGGTTGTTCTGAATATTTCACTACTTCCTTTGATTTTTGTTCTAAATTTTTCAATGCTTCCTTTGATTGTTGTTCTGATGAGCTAGGCAGATTTACCTTTTATTTTGTTGTAACTTCTCTAATACAATTATGGATCTCTGGAACATCTTCTACATCTACTAGCTGGCTATCTACATCATTTAAGCCACTATCATTAAACAAAATGAATGAATCTAAATCTGTATGTACATCATTTATCGGATGACTATTAGGCTTTTATTTTCTTGTGATCATATATTTCATCTTAGTTTCATGGTACAATTTTCTCAATTGCTCGAAAACAGGGATAGTTGCATAAGAAAAGTATAATTGCAATGTGCCTCGTAATCCCCCCCCCCCAGGATCTTGACAAAAACACGCCAAAGCATGGCAGTATGTCAGCTACCACCACATCCATTAGAACATTCTTTTACAGAATCTGCTCTAGGGAGAATACCAAATCTTTAATCAGGCCAATACAACAGACTCTACCTGAATCGAAGGAGTATAAGTCATGGTATGGACGAGTGATGTCAAGGCCCAAATTCTCCATTATGGATTTTGGCATTATATTGTGGGAGGCTCCAGAGTCTAACAAGGAAGTATGTAAAATGCATTGGTGGATTCTTAGACTCAAGTAAAAAGGAGGAACCTTGCTATCTTCTAATTGACCATCAATAGCAGGACAAAAAATGAGTTTGGGCTGATCATATTCAACATTTACCATGTCAGACAAAGGATATACTTTAAGCATCTTGACAACATGGGACTTATACTGGTTATTATTAACAAGCTCGGTTAAAGGAATAAACACTTTTAATTTTGAAATTTCTGTTTCTAGACTAAAGGGAGTAGTTTTATCTACCTCTTTAATGACGATGTCTCATTGTCCAACATGGTCCTTTGATGGAATTTATTTCTTCTGATTGTCCTTTCCCTTATTTTCTGAAATCGTGGATGGATGATTTACCTTGTTCTGATTTGTGATCACAAACTCTTTTCCCTTACTTTGATTGCTCGGAGGATTCTGCCTTGTTTGAGTGTCTTTCTGCTGAGATGCTCTCTTCTGAATGGGATTAACCGACACATCTCTGATCCTCAATGACATCTGCCTATTTTGTGAACTAAGTGCATTCAAGTACCGTCGCTGGTAATCATTTGATTTAGTTTCTAGTTCATGATCATTAGCAAGGATAAATTCTTCATCTTTAGGTTGATCTTTCTTTTCAAAATACTCCTTATCTTCGGTAAAAAACATAGGCAGATCATCAACTTTGAAAATGAGGTTTTCCTCAACAATTGTGTCTTCATCTTCTTCTTCTCCTTGAGTATAGTTCTACTGCAAGGGTGTCCTGATTTGTTGTTGCTATTTTGGTGGTTGTTTAGGAGCCCGCTATTCTCTCTGCTTGATCCTTAACTGAGGCTATTGTTGACCTCTATAGTTAGGATTTATAACTTCAAGTTGTCTCTCCGTGATGGACATCCTGTCAACCATCCGTTCAATAGTTCTTATCAATGTATCCATATTAGCATCGGAAGATGAGGTGGATGGTTCATATTTAATAGTAACTCTCCTCTCATTCCTAGCTTTATCTCTCTTCATCAGTAGATTTGCTTCAACGCTAATCGTGTTCTTTTTCATATCCTCCACCGTAGCTGTATTTCTTTCCCTTAATTGGTAATCCATGTCAGGATCAAATGCATCTGGATAACGTATAAGAGCTACCTAGAGGACACTTGATCTCAACAGGAATTGCATTTTAAATCCTATTAAAGCAAGTATTGAAATCTTGGACTGATTCATTAATATTTCTTTTAATGTTCTCATACTCAGCAAGAAACTGTAAGTGATTTTTCTTTACCTCTGACCGGGCTATAAACAAATCAATGAGATGGTATGGAGTGGCAATGGAATTAGCAGTCAGAGACCTAAACCAAACTTTAACATATCCAGAGAAACTCTAGGCTATAATCCTCATTTTTTCATTGTCAGCATCAACTTCCTCCAAATCTATGAAGTCATTGACCTTAACAATATTTTGTCTTGCATATATGGTATAATTTTCATCAAACAAGGGGAGTCTTTGGCCATAACTCTGAGGTAAGTCATTCAATTGGGCGAGTAAGATAAGTGGGGAAAATCTTGCCATGATTCTTGTTGAGTGAACTGCTGGATTGAAAACAGGAGGGATTGGCTGAATAGGTAAAAAAACATAAGTTGTAGGTACTAAAGTAGTAGGTATGAATGATGAGGTCAAAGGTGCAGACGAAAAACTACAACTGATTGAGTTTGAGGTTGAGTTGAGATAGAAATTTCCTCTTGATGGTAGAATTGGATCCAATCTTTAATGTCAAGGTCAGATTCGGGCTTAATATCTTCGAAAAACCAATCTTCCAGAGGACTAAGGTCTAATTCAGACAATGAATTGACCTCAGATAGTGTTAAAGGATCACATACTATGTCGGATAAAGAGGTTCCAGGTTTGGATTTAAACAATGACAATTCAAATTTCAGATCATACAATATATCTTCAAGAGAAAGTAGTTTAGCAGCTAGAGAAATTGATCTTACCAATGGAACTGGTCCTGACCGAATGTTTGTAGTTTGATGCCTTCGAAAGATCTTCTCTGGATCATCTATTGGATCAACTGGATCAAGATTAGGATTTTCTCTGGTATACCTTCTCGAAGCTAGCTCCACAATATTAGCACTGCAATTATCGAATCAGGCTTTCTGAAACTTAACCCTATCATCCAAAGGATCAAATTCCAAAATTTCTTGTTGTACACCCAGGGAAAATAAATCATTTTTTCCCTGGCAACGACGCTAATATGTTATCACTCCACTAGATTTCTAAGCCTAAAGAAGAAATCACAACAGAGGTAACCATAGACCAATCTTTTGGCTTGGTATCTAGCCCAACCAAACCGGAGAGGGCTCTCTCCACCAAGTCACAACCAAGAGGGATAAATAAATTAAGGTTTTAGGTTAGGTATGAAATGCAGAAGGAGTTTTGATTTGATTTTATTGGGTTGCTGGATGAGGATATTAGGTTAAAGAGGCTAGGTCAGGGAAAATAGGATTAGGGTTACAATCCATTCAATGGGGAAAGGTAGGTAAGAATTATAGCACATTAGGGTTCTTAGGATGGAATGATTCCGACAGGTGAGGAGCTAGGAAGAGCATGAAAGATGATTTCTTCCTAAACTGAAAGAAAGATGAACATAATATGAAAACTTTCCCAAAACAGAGCATGTGAGATGGATTCTGTTTCTCTAACCTGAAAGTTATCATATAATAGACATGAAATGGAGAATGGACCAAAAATACATTCATACAAATGAAACAAGAGAAGAAAAAATGCTAGAAAACCATACCAATGGTATCCCAAAAAAATAGCTACAACAATTTTACTAAGCTCTTGCCAAAATGATTACAATAGAGTCTCTGATAAATATGCCAACATCCAACTGATTCCAACCTGTGAAATGACTGAAAAAATACATGATATAGTTCTCAAACAAACTCCTCCCATCCTCAGGGGTCAAATCCATGAGAGGAGGAGCAGTTCCACCAAAACTGAGCTAAATACCTAGAGTGTAGGGTGGTCAAACTGACTCATCCCTCACTCTTTGCAAACTGATTCATTACATCTCATCATGAGTTTTCATCTAATGTATTTACCCTAGGTAATAGTAAAAACATGATATTTATATTTACTTCCATCAATTACATAAGTAAAATCATCATTTTCCAAAGTGAAAATCAAAATTGTAGTAAAAACTGAGAAAAATCAGACATTTGTCAAGGGCGCCATTTTTGTGCCAGGGGCACAATGCCATGTTGGAGGAAAATTTTGGAGGCCTTCCTGATGTCCAAATTAGTCTCAGGATGGCTTGTTGGAAATACTATCCATTTTATTTCCAGATATATATTTAGTTTTATGAATGGATTTATTTTCCCTATCAAAAAGTGATTCTACCACAACTGGTCAAGGGCACAGCGCCAAGGAAAAAAGGAGGAAGACCATTGCTTTTTGTGTGTTTTTTCACCTTTTTACCTACCAGTTATCCAAACTAAGCCTATAAACGTTGTTTTATGGAATTTATTTGTCATTTTTCATTCTTTGGTTGTCTTCTTTTGGCCAAAAAGTGCCTCAAACAAGGGCACAACACCTAGGGCATTGCACCCTTGACAGTCTAGTTGTCAAAAGACTGTCTAGGATTCCTGAAAAACACAACAAATTCAAATATTGACCCAAAAGCTTCTCAAAATTTGATAATTGGCTACTGATGATGTGGTTAGGCATGGAGTGAGGCTTCAGCGAGTATGTCAAGCCTCCTTTCCTTTCCTTGCATGGTCAAGGCTTCAATTTTGGCATTGGATCTTTTAAGCTTGGCCCTTGCAATTTTGTCTCTTTTGGCATAGCGCTTGGCCTTCTTTCTCAATATATCATTATCTCTATTTTCCTTCTCTAGAAGATTTTATAGATTTTGGTTAGCCCTGTCAACCCATTTCTCTCGGTTCTCATTGATTACCATTTCAAATTGTTCGTTCAAAGTGAGCTGATTAGAAGGCTCAACCTCCTTTTTCCTCTCTAGTTCTAGAGCTCTTTTCAGCCCCCTAGTCCCAGACCTTCTCCTTGGCACTTGTTCTTCTACATCATCTATCACACCATATGTTTCTAGTGTCTCTTCAAGAGAGACTTTGGCTTTTATTGCTTCTCTTTGAGCTTTGATGAATTTGACCTCATCAATGACATGTTTTTCTTTTCAGTTGTTGGTTCTCCTGCTTAAGAAAGCCAATGAAAAATTTAGACCTATCAAGATTAGTTTGTAGCTCCTTAATCTTAGATTCTTTCTCCTTGATGAATGTGCTAGTAATATCATCATCATCATGCTCATCTAGAGTCAACAAGGTCAAAATCCTATTCTGTCTCATGGAGGTCCTCCTCATTTCTAATCTCCACCTGAATCTCTACCTCTTTCATCTTTTGTTTTCCTTTGTCTACCTACTTTTTCGATGTAGAAGGCAAGGCCCATTCCACTATGTGTGTAGAAAACACATGCCTACGACCTCTCTGGTACGTTTTTTCTAATGGCTCTATCTCAGACACATTAGCCTTCTTAGGCTCACTGATCTCATCTCTGCTAGGTGACCCAGTATCAATGTGAAATGGAGATGATGATGGTGAAATGGGTGAAGGATACTGATCTAAAAATGATGCATGAACTATAGGCTGAGATGGAGGAATGGATGTGAAAGGATGAGATGATGAAGGCACATCTTGGTCATGCTGAATAGGTGGAGCAGTGAATATGTCATTAGCTATGAAAGTACTCCATGAAATGTTCAATTGTTCGAGGTGATGGAGGACTATGATTTTGATGAGGGAATGGTGAAAAATACTATTCATTTGGTGCTCAGATTCTCTCAACTGGACAATATATGCCATCTTGTCAATGCTTCGGAAGAGGTAATAGGATATGTTGAGCATCCTGTCTCTTGTGAAGCACATGAGTAGCCAGATATGATAAGTGTAATGTCTAGAAAACCTACCTTCACAAGAAAAGTATATAATGCTGATTTTCATCATGGGGGAATATCTCTTCAGGAGGTAAGAGAAAGGAAACTTCCCCTTTCTTTCATTCTTGTACCTAGGTTTGATGTATGGCTCAAAGTAATGCTCTTCCAAGTATTTTTGCTTGAACCATTTTTCCCCAACATTTGGGATTCTAGTGGAAGCTGATATGATGGCAGTGGACACAGTGAAAGTGAATCTAGCAAGGGTTACCTGGTTGTCATGGAGATTGGAGATGAATATTCTGCTCAACATAGGATGATGTTGGAACCTTTGTACTTTCTCATAGAATTCAAAACATGCTACATGCTTAAAACATGTCACAATCATGGGAGATGCCATGAGTTCCCCAGTATTTGTTGGCTGAATTCTAAGGATTCCCCCCCCTTTATGTGGTCTCCTCTCCTCTCTTTCTTCTCCCTCACTGTAGTTTCTGTTCTGTTCTACTTCCATGGTGTATTAGTGTTAGAACCCCATGGAGATGGAATGATAATGAAAAATGAATTTTGGGAAGTGGGAATGAGATGGGGAAATTTAGGGAGATGGGGTAAAGGTTTTATGAAATGAGGGAGGTGACAAGGAGTAGTAATGATAAGGGATTTAGGATAGGGAATTTTATTACAGGTTAGCGATTTTGGGAGCCTAGGCAAATGAGTAGCCTAGGTCTTAGGGTTTCAAAGGAAAAGGGCTTAGGGAAAGGGGATTATGATATAGTGGGTGAGGATAGGGTCAATTATGATGGGTAAGGGAATGAAAGTGCTAGGGAGTGAAATTGAAATGTAATTGGGATTTATGGGATGATACGAGGGTTTCAAATTCAAAATAGACACAGAATATTTCAAACAAATTCAAACACCACAAAATCGACTTTATAAGAAGAGGGATGGTGAAAACTATGGCTTACTTGATTGCTGGAGGTTGTAGAGCACTGTTGCTGAATATTGAAGGTGATGGCATGTGTTTTGGAGCTCCCTGAGTGTTTTCGGGCAATGGCGCAACGCACAACACAAGGGTGCAATGCACAACACCGGGGTGCATCGCACAACACAAGGGCGTAACACTGCCTCTGTTTTTTAAGTTTTGCCTTCTTTCTTGGATTTTCGTGCTTTTGCTGGGGTTTCTTGATGATGGAAAGAGCAAATGATAATTTAATTTAATTTAATTTTATTTAATTTTATTTTTTTATGTCTTTTGGGTTTAAATACTTTGTGAGATTTGATTTTGATTATTTTAAAACCCACTTTTGCAATGTTCAATTTCAAGTCTTTTAAAACCTTGCAAAATACCCTTTAACTCTGTCTTGTTTTCTTTGTAGATTGATTATGTTGGAGTAAAAAATTTTCATATTTTGAAGTTTGATGTGTTTGGAATATGGAACTAAGTTGGTAGCTTTGGGAAACTGAGTGCTTATTACATATAATGGACATAAAATTACATAAATAAAATAAAATTACATCTCTGTTTTTTGGAATAAAATTACTTTTTGGAATGAAACTCACACTTGAAATAAAAATTACAAATTTGGAAACCATATTTTTGCTTGAAAATCCTCTTTATATGGTAAAGGGAAATTATTGGATCACTCTCATACTTTTTCTGACCTTATGCAATGAAATGGTGTTTTATTTTGACCTTGGAAAATTAAAACCTAGAGACCTAATCAAGACTTTGAGTGACCATACTTCATGGTAACTTGATTGACATAATGACATGATGAAAAGGACTTTCATGACTGAAGTATTCTCAACAAGACATGAAGCTGGGCCAAAAAGTATGATTTTTTGAGGAGGAGTGATGTTTTTGGACTAGGACTACCATCAATGAGTAAATTTTTTGCATGACCTAATGGAATGATAAAAAATTTCTGAGTGGGACTCCTAAAATGATATGAAAAGAGGATTTTGATTATTGATGGCAAGATGCAAATACTGATAGTAACAGGTGATATATTTCATATATATATATATATATATATATATATATATATATATATATATATATATATATATATATATATATATATATGCCATTATCAGTGTAAGGTTTTGTCAATAGTCATTCTTGTGGAGGAATGATAGTTTATGTTTATAATTATGTAATGTGGATGCCATAAATAGGTTCTCGGGTACATGAGGAATAAATTAGACAAGAGGTATCCCTAGTTGATTTATGATTTTGATATAATGCACTTATAATTATGTCATGTTTACATTATGAATAAGTAACATTGAAGGCTGGAAGATATATGAATGAAGAGAAAAATAAATAATATGATCTACAACTTGAGGGTGGAGGTATTAACCTTTGGATTCTCTTGTGTCTGATTTGAGGGTGGAGACATAAGTCTATGGATTCCCTTGAGGGTGGTGGTATTAACCTTTGGATTCCATTGCTTTTTATTTGAGGGTCATGGAAACATAAGTCTCTAGATTCCCTTGAGGGTGGAGGTATTGACCTCTAGATTCCCTTGTTTTTGATTTGAGAGTGGAGACATAAGCCTTTGGATTCCCTTAAGGGTGGAGGTATTGACCTATGGATTTCCTTTTTGCTAATTTGAGGGTGGAGACATAAGTCTTTGAATTCCCTTTAGGGTGGAGGTATTGAGCTTTGGATTCCCTTGTTGCTAATTTGAAGGTGGATACATAAGTCTTTGGATTCCCTTGAGGGTGGAGGTATTGAAATTTGGATTCCCTTATTTATAATTTGAGGGTGGAGACATAAGTCTTTGTATTCCCTTGAGGGTGGAGGTATTGAACTATAGATTCACTTTTTTTTTTTATGGAGACACAAGTATTTGGATTCCATTGAGGGTGGATATATTAACCTATGGATTTTCTTGTTGTTGATTTGAGGATAGAGACATAAGTCTCTGGATTCCCTTGAGGGTGGAGGTATTGAAATTTGGATTCCCTTGTTGTTGATTTGATGGTGGAGACATAAGTCTATGGATTCCCTTGAGGGTGGAGGTATTGACTGCTAGATTCACTTGTTGTTGATTTGAGGGTGGATACATATGTCTTTGGATTCCATTAAGGGTGGATGTATTAACCTCTAGATCCCTTTGTTGTTTATTTTAGGGTGGATACATAAGTATGTGGATTCCCTTGAGGGTGGAGGTATTAACCTTTGGATTCCCTTGTTACTGATTTGAGGGTGGAGATATAAGTCTTTGGATTCCCTTGAGGGTGGAGGTATTAACCTATGGATTCCCTTGTTGTTGATTTGAGGGTGGAGACATAAGTTTCTATATTCCCTAGAGGGTGGAGGTGTGGCACCTATGGACTCCCTTGATATGTTGATGGACAAGAAAAGAGGTATAAGTTAAAATGTTATATTTCCTTTATGATGAATCTCATGAAAAATTGTATGCCATGTTTCATGGAAGGATGAAATCGCCCAATTGCGTGGATGGAATTGGCTGTAAGATAAACAGATGCAGTTGAAATATATCAGAGTGTGTAGCAAAAATCTCTACGATCTTATTAAAAAAAAAAATTTCCTTTGTAATTGTTCAGTTGTTGGGAAAACAATTGCGAACATGTGACATGTAACTAAATGTAAATAATGTAAAGAGATGTGAATATAAATATCCAAGAAAAGTGTGTTAATGTGTTCTTAATTTGGCATGTTTCATCTATGTATACAGATAGAGACCACCAAGTACGATGTTACCTCAAGGGGGAGGGGTTTGTAATAGCCCCAACCCGGGTTCCCTCACAAAAACACAATGTAGATATTTTACAAATTGTTTTAAAAGGGGTTGAGTCAAAAGGGACAAAAATTACAGATCTAAGAGGATTTATTTCTTGAGATGTGAAAGGTTCTTGATTGTTTTGGATAGATACTAAAGGTTGGTTGGCACATGGTTTTAATAAAATTGGTTCCTGAATTAAATGGGATGCAAAGAGAAGTACAGAGGCCCACAACAAGGAAAAATGAAAATTTTTTATGAATGCTAGACCTTGCAAGGCAGCAAGGACAAAAAAATAAATGCCAAAGGAAAAGAGAAATTAGTAGAGGAAAATAAGGGTTTCAACCTCATGGGAGGCACAAAATTCCCTCATTCATTCATTCCAAAATTTTTTACCCATTTAAGAGGAGCATTCAACATAAAGTACCAAAATAGAGACGAAGAGAAGAGCAAGGATTTTTTGAGGAGATGAGAAGACAAAGAAAACATTTCAGTTGGAATGATTGGCATGAATATAGTCTCTCCTTGGTGAGGAGAAATGCCTCTCGAGTCCCTATAAAGTTAGAGGGTGGAGATGGTTTTCTCTAGATTCCCTTGATGGTGCAGATGATTGTGTCCTTTGATTTTTCGAGGGAGGGCCTCTGAAGCCTTTATTTCTATTATTGTGCAATGGGTTTTGGATTCCCCATATTAGGTGGGACCATTGTGTCTAGGGTGGAGACATTATTCTCTAGATTCCCTTAACACTCTTAGGATGGAGGGGTTGGCCTCTGGATTCCATGTGTATACTAAGGTGGAGAAGAAGCCTTTGGTTTCCTCGTTTACTACTGGACTACTAAGAGGTTGATGGGTGGAGGAAGTAGGTCCTCTAGATTCCTTGTTTCAAATGGCAGTTGGTGTTCAATCCTTTGAGCAAGCCCCTTATTCGATGGAATCTAGATCGGGGTGATAGCTGCAAGTGAGCTTGGTTGTAGTTGTCTATGGTTGGGTGGAGAGTCCTTGTATTAGACTCGGTTGCTCTGGAAAACTATAAGATATGTCCTCTTGTGTATTTTTTTAAGTGTTAATGAATCTATTTTTATTTTATTATGTATTTGTTTAAGTGTTAATGAATCTATGTTATATTATTGTTTGAAATGGTGTTGCATTTCTAGGTGAAATGGTGACTATAGATGTAATGAATATAGGTTATATTTATCATTTGAAATGGTGTAGTAGAGTAGGATTGTATGCTTACATTCGATCATTATCATAATGAATGGAATATTGTGAAATTCTTGACATGATAATGAGGGTTAAGTCTCATTCTTGGATTGAATTAATGTTTTGTGTGAAATGCTTGACTGTGTTGTATATAACATTCAAATGAAGAACGTAAAGGGAAAATAACTAAAGCATTGAAATATTCCATGAGGACCAAAAACAATTATACCAATGTTTAACTTAAGAACCCTTTTATTACTGTCAATAGATTACATTGGAGACAACTTGTTAGACAGGGTCGGTGAACACATGAGGGCTACAATATTGTGTTATAAAATGTGATGATGCATTGTGTTAATGTTGAGGATGATCTCTTCTATTGATCTCGATAATCTGCAAGTTACACTTAGAGGCTTCTTAGGCTTGCATTTTCACCAACCTTGTAGGTCTTGAATGAGCACACAGTGATGCTAGTCAAGGAACTGTAAGTCTGAATCTGCATATGGGCTCATGGATCTTTCAGGAGTGTAGAACTCACTGTGACCTTTGGGAATTTTCAACTCCTGCAGACTTGGGAGGAGCAGTTTTTTCATAAGTTCATGATGGTAGCATTGATAGTGGTTTATTAATATGTAGTAAACACAACAAAATGTTGACATAGATCCAAGTGATCACAGATCCATTGTTTTCGATTCGTGACTAAAACAATGTTGAAAGAAAAAGTCCCAAGCAGAGCCACATTGCGATGAAGTTGGGAAGGTACTTAGCCTTATAATCTTATCTAGATCATCTTATGATATTGGCCTCACAGAAGACCTAGTCTTAGTGATTGGCTACTGAGATTACGCCTTAACGTGATTGGAAAATGGAATATGACGTGGCTTGGAGACTCTATCCTGGAATATTTAGCTTTCATTGTGAAAGGATTGGCATGATGAGTTGGCTGACACATAAGCCCGATGGTCTTGCCATTGGCTAGAGGTTGATAATGTGGGGTCAGACCAGGAGGGAATCCACTACGCTTGGGTGTGGTGTGATTGGTGAAGTAGAGGCTCGCCTTCCAAGTAAGTCTAAGAGTTCAAGCTTGGAGGAATCAGGAGCATGGAAAAGTAAAAGAGTGGGATGGCCTAAGCCAAGATGAACTAGCTAACACGTCAACTCGGTAGTTATTCCATTGGCTGGTGGTGGTGCCCACTGAAAAAAACATCCTGGAAGTTAATATTTAGTAGTGCTAAGGGCAGGTGGGATGACGACAACTACTACGTAATCTTGACAGACATGCCATTGGCGGAGAGGAGGCCCTACCAGCTAGGTCCACCTAGTGGTCCCCACCTAGAGGTGCAATGGGAGCGACTAAGGAAAGCGTCATGATGTAATGAGTGGGGTGACATAGGGATGAGCTCGTGGGTAGGTACGTCAGCCTAACTGCTCCCACATTTATTAGGGATATGACCCACTATCCACTCAAGGCCAGTGGAGGATTCTAGAAAATAACAAAGGAGAGCGTTGGGACAAGGGTGTCGAGACGAGTCCATATGGTGGGACCCACATAGGTTAATTAAAAAGTGGTAGACGAAGTTATCGAGATAGTGTTATAGGGTAAGCTAGTACGAAATGATGAGGTACCATCCCTCATGGACTAATAAGAAGTGGGGTGGGAAGAGGTAAGGCCCACCAACCACATGTTTGCAACACCCTACCTCTGTGATGTAAATAGGAGGAGGGGGAGGGTGGTGGAGTGATCATGGACCATTGGATGGGGCATGTTTGATGTGGGTTGTCTGATGTGGGGCTCCTAAACCCTAAGGTGGAACCAAATTATGTCACCCCTTGCCAAATTTAACCCTTGATTTATTTACGAAATCCATATATCATAAGCAGAAAAAAATGTGGGTCATTTGATTAGAAAGAAGGTTAAGGCGGAGTGTGATGTGAGGTTAAATGGGGCCCCGAGTTTGGATCAATGAAAGAGGATCATCATCAATGATCTAACGGTGTGAGCACCCTCCCTAGGTTAATGTCAGCGGGGAGGGGACCCCCCGCGCATGTTTTTGATCAAATTCTTGAAACTGATGCTGTATATTGTATCACGTCCACCCTAGTGACGTTAGCACAGGGCTGACCCCTTCGCAATTTGTAGAATGGTCGAGCCAACATCAACTATTAGATATGATGGTGGAGGGAGGGGACCACCAGTTGAGTAACATGGCATCTAGTGATAGGCACTAGGGAGGTTAAATTAATTGGAGATTCACATTGATATATATATATATATACACACACACACACACACACACACACAAAGGGAGAAGAGACTTGGATTTTCAATAGTAACCAGTCCCATTGGAGCACTAGTGGGATGGGGATGTTACAACATCCTAACATTCTATGAAAAATCAAGGTGTGATGCAAGAAAATTTCACAAAGCATTATCCCTATTCACTATGGCCACTGGACTGATTGTAAATGGAAAGGAATATACCATATTTGTTCAAAACCTAGAAGAAGGAGAGTTACAACATCTTTCGAACCTTTTACCCTACGAGATGAAGAATATGTTGGAAGGTCTAAAATACTTAGGCTTCCTTCTCAAGCCGAACAACTACAAGAATGAGGATTAGAGATGAATGACTACAAAATTAGAGAAAATACTAAGTTTCTATAGTTTAAAATCTATTTTAATATAAAGGCCTTTGGTCCTAGTCAAATATGTGTCAGACACAATTCGATTTTATTAGATGTATTTACTATGGATCTCGAAATTAATCCTTGAAGCCACAAGGAAAATTGATTCTAGATTTCTTTTGCCAAGAGAGAAGGATTAGTTTGTCATACCCTGGGTAAAATGAGAGAGAGTGGTGATGCCAAAAAAGTTGAGGGGTTGGGGAATAAAAGACACATTTTATGTTCTCCAAAGCGTTGGATGCACGAAATGTATGAAGCCCCATAACCACCACAAATTTGTGGAAAAAGGTAGTCTCGAGTCAAAATACATTTGGCCTTAATATATTAAATATTAGATATAGAAAAAAAATAAAATCCTTAACAATATAATGGTAAATCGGCTAACTAATTTAAATTCCTCTAAGATAATTTTCTCATATTTATCCTGAAGAATAGGTAACATGAATAACAATAGATTTGGAGTGGATTCCTAGGAAATCATCATAATTGATCATATTCTCCCTCAAAATTTGATCAATATTCTAATTCAAAGAGAATGTTTGAGGCTAGCTCAAGTAGAAGTACCAATAGCTACATCCATATGGGATCGAGGTTGGTTATCAACAAAAAATACAACCCTAGTAGGGGATCTTAAACACCACTAGAACTAGTTCCTAGACACCCTGTCAAGAGCTCATATTATACTTATATCAGATGATGAGATAAATTGGACTAGCTCACCTCATGGATCTTACGCCACTAAAAGAAGGATATGTATCTCTAATGAATGATAGGTTTAATGCATAACATAAATGGTGGTGGAAATTGGTATGGAAAGTAAATTTACCAGTAAGGTGTGTATTTTCATCTAGTTCTTAATGGTGAATAAGGATCCAACCTAGGATAGTATTAAAAAGCACCATAAAGAAGGCATGGGATGGTGTGCATTATGAATTAATGATTCATAATACATTTCACATATCTTTGTACAATGCACCTATATCAAGAAAATTTGGGACAAATGCAATTTTTAACTCAACCAAAAATTTCAAATGGCAGGGAACCTCAATAGAAGAATCACGGAAGGAATGGATTTCAAGTACTATTTTCAGCAAATTCAAAGCCATGCCTCTAATTATATGTTGGGGGGTCTAGTTGCTGAGAAATAAAAAAATTATTTAACACAGCACATATCCCCTCAAAATGAATGGAGACCTCAACACTCTCAATTCTGTCACACTTTCCTCAACATAAATATTCTAAAAATCCCAGGGTGATAGTAGAATAACATCTCGATATAAAAAATCCTTGGGATTTTTTCTCTGGGGCCTCACAAGAACATAATCAATCATGTGCAGAGGGAGGATTTATCCATCTTGATACAAATCATTCTTATGAAATTATGATGGGTTTTGGAAGTGGTACAAACAACTTCACAAAGTTGATGGCTCTCAAGTTGGTTCTCCTTTACGCAAAAGAGAAAGGATGCAAAAACATTCAAACCTTTAGAGATTCCTAGTTGGTAATTAAATGGATCAAAGGGGAGTTCCCTTGCAAAATAAAATCCTCATTCCTTTAGTAAATTAATTATTGACAATTACCGACTATTTTGTTTTCTTCTCATGCCAACACATTTTCAGGGAAATTGATCGAGCAGATTGTCTTTCTAAGGAAGGCATTCACTTGGCATTTCAATAGTGGCAGTTCTAGGAATTTTTGAATGGTGAGATCTATGAATTATACCATAGGTTTTTTATGGAACAAGATCAGATGTTGGTTAGCGTATTCTAAAACATCATAGTAGATTTGTTTATTTTTTCTTGCAACAACAATTTTTTTTTTGGAACTTTTCAGACAATCACAAAGCAAAGGGCTCTGTATCTCATTGCATTTTATTCTTTGTTCACAATTTCCTCACAAGGAACAATGTAAATATAATTTGAAGGTTCACCTTAAAATTTGTAGGCTCTAACGGACTAATGATATTGTTTCGTTCTCTAAGAATTGGTAGTTATGTTTTCCATATTATAGTTAGCCTATTGGTAACATGTATATGCATGTAATACATACACTAGCGTGTATGCACAAAATGTAACTTATATCATTATGCTAATGAAATAAATTAGACTTTATTCCTAGGGGAAAAAAACTAATTGTGTGTGTGTGCGCACGCACATGCGCATGTGTGTGTATGTGAACGTAATACATCCACTAGCATGTATGCAAAAAATGTAACTTATATCATTATGCCAATGAAATAAATTACACTTTATTCTGAGGGGAAAAAAACTAACTGTATGTGTGTGTGTGAATCCAACTCTTATAAAATGGGAGCATATACAAAGGACATGGACCAAAGGAATCTAGGATGAAAAATAGTGCATTATATTTAAGTTGTTATTTTTGACGTTTTATTTGACAAAGCTACACATTTTTCATTTTTGAAAATTTCTAATTATGTTTAGTAATTTCCCTAATTCTCTTTGATATGTTATTAAATTTTTTAATGATTTTTTTAGTAAAATTGCAATGAAAATAAATGCATAAATATAAATATATAAATATCAATAAAAAATGAAAAATTGATGAAAAATAAAAGGACAAATTTTATTTGAAGGACATGACTTGCAAAGGGACATGTCACCTCATCCAATGTAGCCAGTCAAAGATTAGTTTTTTCTGGTTTTTGTTTTTTTAGGTCAATATATTTCTCGTCGTGATCTACCATTAGGGAATTTAGACAAGTGATGATAGAGTAGTATCTTTTTCCAAAAACTAACAAAAAATAGGGAATGGTTGTGATGTTGTTTGAACATAAAGAGAAGAATCATAACTAAGAACATATAAAAATTATGGGAAGAGTTGTTATGATCCAAAAATTTAACCATGAGAGAATTTAGGTATAGATTGAGAAATCTATGGGAGCAACTAGAGTGCGAAGAGAGGCGGGTCATTTTCCTTTAGTAAAAAATGCTTCAATTCTTGCAATCCTGAGGGCCATATCATAGTGCTCAAAAAACATAGATTTATGCTCCTCCTGTCTATGATCCATCTGGTGAGATAATTCTCTTTTAGCTTCATTCATTTCCAAGAGAGTGTTACCCATGAAATTTTTCAGAAGCCAATAGAGCTGTACCAAACATATTTATAAGTTTTATCTCCCTTGGGTATGCCTTGGATCAGGTAGCCCGTTGGCGGCATATTCAAGTATTTCAAAATCAAATTTCTTCTCCCTTTCAGCCATAGCTTCCAAAGAGACTTGGTAAATTTCCAGTTGTATACGATTTTTTGTTGTGTCATGATATCTTTGAGCAACTCCTTGAGCTCTCTAGCAAGCATGAAAAATCCCTTCTCCCTGAGATGAGGAGCCACGTCAATACCTTTCCCACTAGCTTGGAATTGAAAACCAGGTTAGAGAAACAATGAAAAACAATGTGGAAGGAAAAAGGAGATGATGATTATATGGGGGGTGGACAAAAATTTGAACATAGAGAGGTGGATTGTTAAAAGGAAGACTCAAAGTGAGCATGAATGGTGTTCACGAAGAACAAATAGGCAGTGAGAAAACCTACATTATAACCCGAGAGTGGATATGACTAAAGAGGACCAAAAGGAACATGGTAAGGTGTAAAAAGTCATAGAAATCAACTTTCCAAATTTAAACAAGAGCCAATGCACCAAACATACTTAAAAGTGATATTAAATGAAATTGGGACGTGGCTAAAGGGTAAATTACCTTAGACCATGCACATATCTAGGGGAGATGGAAATAGTTTTCTACCCACTAGATTGCATGAAATACTCTCTAAACTGCCATCACAAGCCTTCAACCTGCCCTCTCATGTGGAAGCCTTCAAATTTCAAGCTCACTATCCGATCTTTTCAAGTGATTGAGATCAATTTTTTGAAGTTGAGGTTTCTATAGTCACTTTAACGAGTGATTCGAAGGGAGGTCAAGTCAAGGGGATATCAACCTTCCCTTGGCGATAAAAAGGAAACAACAAAAAAAATTAGTGGTACAAGAGCCGGGTTGGATAAATTCATTTTTGGTAAGAGAAAAATTAGAAAATTTTCTTTTGAACTAGGGATATTGCCTTACTTAAACATTTCTCTAGTTTCCCTCAACATTATCATATCCCAAATTAAATACATGATGTTGTGGTTGTTTAACATCTTTGATGACTCATAAATTGGGCAGGTGAAAGGAAAGTCTGACACGCCTCCCCCTATTGAGGCTTTGGATAGTAGTGGAGGCACACACCTCACCCCAGCTTGAAATACTCCCTTAAAAATTCATTATATCACCCCGAGCCGAGGTAACTAGTCTAGGGTAAAAGTATATTATTACATATCATTATATCATCTATCTTTCATTCATTAAAAAAAATTATTTATTACTTTTTCCATATGGATTTATATATATTGTCTTTCTTATTTTGGATATTTCTATATTAAATGACTTTTTTTTTCCTTTATTTTGATATCAGAACTATGTTTTTAATCTGACCCTTGACCCCCACATATTTTTATAAAGCAAGGTGAATTTGATCTGCAAATTGAAGAAGTCCTTTATAGTTTGAAGTAATCACCCAGTTTGTGTTACTGGAATTTTGAGTTGTACATCTAGGGATTGGGATATGCGAGAAATTTTTTATATCATTATATATAAATACAGAGGGAAGTTTTTTCATATATGTAGTGTTGTTTGTTGACAAGATCTTGCTAGTAAAAAACAACATTGATTATATTAGGGAGGTGAAGGTGCATCTATTCTCCAAGTTCAACATGAAGGATCTCAAGGCTGCAAACTTCATTACAAAAATGAAAATGAAAAGAGATTAGAAATATAGGAAACTCAGTGTGAATTAAATGAAGTACATTATTTTGATCTTGAAATGTTTCAACATGTAGGGGTGAAAATTGATCAATGCACTATTTTTTATAGATTCAATAATAATTGTTAAACAATGTCCAAAGAGATAAGCAGAAATAGAGAACATGGAAAAAGTGCCCTATGTGGGTGATGTTGACAGTCTAATGTATGCAATGGTTTGCACGTGATCCAACATTGCTCATGCAGTGGGACTATAAAGAAGATACATGTCGAAACTTGAAAAATAGTATTGCAATTTTCTCAAAATAGTACTAAGGTACTTGTGTGACATAATTGATCATGTGATTTCATATCAAGGAATTCCTATAATTGATAGCGAAGATAATTTAGATGGTTTGGTAAATGCCAACTAGGCTGGAGATATGGATTGGAGAAGGTGGACTAGAAAAATATGTGTTCAAGATGTTTGATGGAGCTATCAGTTGGACGAGTAAGCCAAAATTGGCTGTGTAACTATCAATGACAAAATTTAAATACATTTTAGCCACCCAAACAAGCAAGGAAGAAATATAGTTGCAACAATTGTCTTAATAGATAGGATTTGGTCAACAAATTGTAAGGATAGGCTATGATAGCTAGAGTGAAATTTTTATGGAAAACAACTTTAATTACCATTCCAAGTAAAATCACAATGATGTCACATGTGTAATACCATTTTATCAGGTAGATAGTGTAAAACAAGAAAGTGAAGTTGGAAAAGGTAGACACTTCATAAAATGTTGCAAGCTTCTTGAAAAAACTGATGATTTTTGAGAATTTATCTTGGTGTATAGATACAGTGGTATTTGGTACACTATCTGACTGAACCATTGTATCAAAGTTTCTTTCAAATAAGACAAAAAGTGGGAGAACTTTGACTAGTCAACAAAGGTAAAGGTAAATTATCCAAAGGGAGATCTATGTCAAAGGGAAGTTATCACTCTCTAGTTCAGTAAACAAGAAAATGTTGGAGATGAGGTAATGTTGATGGTTTTGGATCGAAAAAAATTCAAGGGATCTCCCTGATATGAAGTCCCAGTTAGACCTCACACCATTTTTTGTAGGAGTCCCATCTAGAATACGACCCGGTTGCCGAAGCTGTGGGTGTTAATGATGTGCCTTGGATGAAATATCACAGAAGGGTGTAATCATGACTTTGGTGAATAAGTGTATGACCTTGCAGAAAGTCAAGTGCAATGCATGGAGGTTATAACACACGAGGGGAACGTGAGTGATCCCCTTATAAACTTGTAATAGTACGCAGCTTGAAAGGGACACACGAGCATAAATAAATCACAAGCTAATATGCGAAATAGTTCACAAGTTAACAATGATGGAATTATACAATATCACACATTCAAAAATATTCATACTAATGCAAACATAATTTTTCATAAGCATAAGCGTAAGTTAAATAACATACATTGTAAATATAAAAATAATAGTCCTACTACATTCACAACATATGCATGAAAATGTGTTGGCTCTAAGCTTTTATTAACGTGAAAGTTCCAATCACACATATACCATTGACGAACCACTAGCCTCAATAGTGGAACATGAAGTCAACAACTTCTCCGCCAAAGAAATATACTCCCTCTATGTTGCGGAGAAGCCAATGCTCTCAACAAACTCCCAAGCTCTTGATTCTAAGCCTAAGCCTAGCCAAAAGCTTGGCTCCCAAAATCCCTTTACATGAGTTATGAGGATGTTTTTATAACAAGAGGGGGTGACTCTTCAAATCCCCTTTGTGACTTTTGTAATTCCCTCACCAATATTCAACTTCTTTACAAAATGACTCATTACATCACATTGTGACTCTTCACATTCCAATATTGACACTTGGAATTACACTTACAAATTAGTTACAGAATAATATTACAATTTACACTCATACCCATATAAGACAAAATTAGGTAGATCCAACTGGACAACCTAATAATAAAAAACATATCATGCTTGAGTTTGGGGAAACTCTAGCTCAACAAATTCTACTTTATGTATTTCGATGAAGTAACAGTGCCAAGCTTGGTACTGTGCGATGGTGTCTGGCTGGAAGCGAACTGTAGCCTCCATGGAATCCAGGTACACATATTTGAAACTAGTTTGAACTCCCTTATGGCGCAACAGCAACATTGTTTTCACTTGTACATGACCACCGATGTACTTTTTCATGTTCTGTCTGTTCAAATCCATATCTTCCTTGGTGGAAACATGTCTAAGGTTCTCCAAGTATTCATCAATCTCGGCTTGGCTTGGTTATTGTGCTTGGCTTCAGTGAGTGAGAAAAATTATGAGATCTTGTGGGACTTTGCCAAGGAATCCATACTTTTGTATGACCATGCATCCGCGACCTAGATGTTACCGATGAAAGAGGCAAGTTGCTTGTTGTTTTGGATAAGCATCCACACTCTTGTTATCTCCAACTCTACTTGTTGCTTTGTTTTCTTTCCTAATTGAAGTGGTTCCCCTTTGTATCACATTGACCATTCATGCACAACAATGATTGAAACTTGTGCATTCATGAGAGTTTTGCCAAAATATTTACAAATTATAAAATTCTTTCTATAATAATCACATGCAATGGAACATTGTCGACGCGTTTCAAACCAACCACTGTGGTTCATCATCAAGACTAGGTGAGAGATCAGATCATGACATTAAGTTTAAATAGATGTAGAAATGACTAAAATAGCCGTTAGGATAACAACTAGTTTGACTTTTAATATATATATATATATATATATATATATATATATATATATATATATATATATATATATATATATATATATATATATATATATATATATATATATATATATTATTTTATTTAGTTGATTTAATTACTTATTTATTTATATATTTTTAATGTGCGAGGTCCAATGAAAAAATGAAAACGAAAACCAACAACCAGCAAAGAATCATTAAAAAAAAAACACTAAGCAACAAGAAGCAGGGCAGAAACAAAAGACAATCATGAATATAAGGCAGGTATCCAACACCTGTTGATATTCCAGCCATCATCTCTATTGAGATTAACGGGTCTTTTTTCAATTTCTAAGGCCTCTCTTAACTTACGATGATTGAAATGGTCAATCCCAGAAATGACCTTAGCCTCTTCGATGAAAATATTATGGTTAGTCTTTTCTGCATGCTCAGCTATGGCAGACGAGTGGGATCTTCCATGTTTAATGTCAGCAGCATGCTCACAAATCCTTTGATTTATAGACCGACTAGTTTCACCAATGTAAGGAGTCCCACAAGAACAAGGAATGATGTAGACACCTTTCCCATCCCTAGGTCAATTAGATCTTTAACTGATTTGAGAGAGCTGTGAATCGTGTTAAGGGGATTTAAAGACGAAGACAACTTATGCTTCTAAAGGATCCTAGCAATCTTATTAGTGGTTCCCTGAATGAATGGAAGGTGCACACTGCAGGACCATTCACTAGGCTATTTTTTATAGTTAATTAGTGATAATCAACCACGAGGAGGTGTAAGTCATGAATTGGTGACGGGTCTTTTTTCAATTTCTAAGGCCTCTCTTAACTTACGAAGATGGAAATGGTCAATCCTAGAAATGACCGTAGCCTCTTCGATGAAAATATGATGGTTAGTCTTTTCTGCATGCTCAGCTAGAGCGAACAAGTGGGATCTTCCATGCTTAATGTCAGCATCATGCTCACAAATCCTTTGATTTATAGACTGACTAGTTTCACCTATGTAAGGAGTCCCACAAGAACAAGGAATGATGTAGACACCTTTCCCATCCCTAGGGTCAATAAGATATTTAACTGATTTGAGAGAGCTGTGAATCATGTTAAGGGGCTTTAAAGATGAAGAAACATTATGCTTCTTAAGGATCCTAGCAATCTTATTAGTGGTTCCCTGAATGAAGGGAGGGTGCACACTACATGACCATTCACTAGGCTCTTTTTTATTTTTAATTAATGGTAATCAACCACGAGGAGGCATAAGTCATGAATTGGTGACAAGTGATGGAATTATGACGTGAAATGAGTGTAAAAGTGTTGGAATTTATGTTATGAATAATGGTTTTGTATGATGGAAAAATGGGCATCGTTGAGGCCCAACAATAATAATAAAATACTTAATATACATATTTGGGTTAGTTTTGATTAAAAGCATACTCTAACTATGCTCGGTGAGTTTTTTATTCATATTGAAACTTAGTGTAAAGGAAATGTGGTAAAAATATTTCATTCTCATTCTTAAACACAAATAAAATATTTTAATTTCCATATTAAATAACATATTTTTATATAGAGATGTCAATTAATTAAAAGTAAAAAAAAAAGAAATCTTATATTTTTACATTGGAGTATGAGAGAGATGTATAATTTCTATACTTGTTATTAATATTTCAATCTAGGATTTAAACAAACTATTGAGAGAGATGCATAATTTCTATACTTATTATTAATATTTCAATCTAGGATTTAAACAAAATATTTGAACACACACACACACACACACACACACACACACACACACACAGATATATATGTAATGTTTTCTGTGATGAAATATTTCAATTCCTAAAGTAAAAAAAAATGTTATGTAATTAGTGAGATGTGTCAATCATTAAATTTTTAATATAAAACATGTGGTATTTAAAATAATAATAATAATAATAGTAAAAAAATAATGTGATTCATAAATAATTTTTAACTAGCATTTGCACCCAGAGGTGCAAAGTAACGTCGATAGGAGTGGGGAATGTGGAAAAAAATAATCAAGCAACATAAATGGACAATGAAATACAATCAAAATTTGAGTTTCTATATATCTTTTAAAGAATGTAAAGGAGGCTAAATTTAAAAAGGAAGTTACACTAACATAAAGTAACACTAACATAGTTGTCCCAGAGCAATGGCATAGTAATGATGGTATCCTTCCTCTTCCTTCTCCCTTATCTTCTTACGCTTTACTATATGACATTTGAGAAGTGGAGTAAGTACCAAGTTGGGATGAGAATAAAAAAATGACAAATATGAAGAGAGAAAATGAAGGAAATGAAACCCTTTGCACTCGAGAAGCATACAAAATGGATTCATGAACTCCCTCATACATTGGATCAAATAAAAAAATCACGGAGCTCCTTGCCAATAATGAGAAAGAAAAGAATTTTGGAAAAAAAAAACTTGAGAAAGAGATGCTCATTTGAATATAACACTAGGCTCAAAAGCATATCTTTCCAAATTTGGCTACTCTATTTGAAATTCCATTGAAATTGTTGAGTAAAATAATTTGCATTAGATTACTAACATAAATTATCAATCTGGTATCTGTAGAACTTGTGAGACATACGTGCACAATATATGCTAGGGATCAGTTTATCAAAAACTAAAAACTAATCTAATCACACCATTCCTATATTAACTTGGAAATCTATTCTACCTTCAGGAATTAAAATGTAATCTAATTGCATAATTGAATTCTAATCTAAGACTGTTGTATGAACGAATATCCAAATCTGATCCAATTGGAGAACGACAGTTGCCACTTTCTTGAGACGACTTAGCGACCACAAGATTATATAGCTAATTGGAAATTTAATCTAAGAAAGCAATTACAAAGCATGCAAAAAGGAAACTAAACTCCTGTATTACCAGATACTCAAATCATTCAATTTTGGGAGAATGACAAAGTCATCTTCTTGATATGTTTTAACAAGCATTTGATTATACATTTAATTGTAAACGTAATCTAAGAAAGCAATTAAAAAGCATGTAAAAAGGAAACTAAAATCCTATATGACCAAATACTCAAATCATTCAATTTTGGAAGAATGACAAAATCATCTTCTTAATATGTTTTAACAAGCATCTGATTATACATTTAATTGTAAACTTAATCTAAGAAAGAAGTTACAAAGCATGTAAAAAGGAAACTAAACTACTGTATGACCAAATACTCGAATCATTCAATTTTGGAAGAATGACAAAGTCATATTCTTGATATGATTTAACAAGCATCTGATTATACAGTAATTGGAAACTTAATCTATGAAAGAAAATAAATCTTAATCTATGAAAGCAAATAAATCTCACACATTGTAGGTGGCCGATCCAAAAGTATGAGAGATGGTAAGTTGAGAGGCTCCATATGTAAGCAAAACCAAGTCAAAGTGAAAGAAAACTCATGAGTAAGGTGCCACAATCTAATTCTTTATTCAAAGCTTGAGCATAACTCCCAACTTTACACACAACATGATAGGAGAAAGCTTCCCCTATTTATACAAAAATTAGGGATATCTACTCAATAAATGTAGATCCCTTAAATATCTACTAGATCCATACTTGTCTCAACTTATCCCTAAATTATAGATACAAATCCTATGACACGTCAAGATCTCCATGATCTTTCTCCTTGGAATATGGTCCACCTCTTGAGTTGAAATTCGAATTTTATCTTGGGAGGCCAAGTAAGACCCTTCTAGAATTTCCAAAATAGGCCTACACATGTCACAAAAATCATAACACATATATAGATATATAAAACCATGTTAATTTTCTAGCTTTTAATCATAAATTCACTTTAAATACATAAAATAAATAACTTTGGAAATCAAGGATCCTAACCCATATATTTATGAAAATGGTTACTTAATGTAGGGTTTTAGGCTAGATAGTTATGAAATGAGAGCTGAATGGTTATGAAATAATGTGAATATGTATGAATATGGAAGACAAATTTGAGACTCAACATACCCCCCAACTAAATTTGTTGCATGTCCTCATGCAATTATTGCATTGATTCATTTGTCCAGGAGTTTTGAATTGTATAGATTCTTTCCAAAATTTGCTTCATGATATTTTCTTTTGGAAAAGTATAATACATTTGATTGCTATATATATATATTATTTTTTATGGTTGGTTCTTGTGTGACAACCGATTTTTGAGCAATGGTTCTTGTGTAACAATGCTTTATTTTCTTTGTTGCATCAAAGTTCATGAAAACATTTAGAATCGAATACAATAATAACTCATCAATGAATTGATAATTTGAAAAGCATATAATCTCTTGGAATCATACTGCAACAATAGTTGGTTGGAAGTATATGAGGGTTCGAATGAAATGAAAATGTGTGATAGTTATGACATGTGAATATGAAATGATGTCCCTTCCCCCCCAACTAAATATATGACAATGTGAAAAATGGAGTGAGGAATTTTTCCAAAGTTACAATTTTAGCATTCTAAGGAATTACATGACAAAAAATTAGGAAACCACATACCTTCACTTACCTTAAATGTGGATGATTTGTGTATACTGAAGAGTGTGGTTGTTGATGATGTTGGATCATGAAGTATGTAAACAAAGGAATTTGATCTGCTTCTTTGTTCTCTTTGTGCTGATGATAAGATTGCGATCTTTATTGCTACTGATACAAATTGATTCCTGATGCAAACTGCTGAAATGATGTAGTCTTCAACATTACAAAATATGATGCTACAATTCTAGTCATGTGAATACATGTGTTGATGTCGAGCATGAAGATAAGTCATTGGATTACCGACCATTGATGAATGTAGTTAACTAATGCGAGACAAACTCACCATTAATGTAAATGAGTGCCAAGGTACCTAAGTACATCTTGTGAGGTGCATAGAGATCCTCAGGGCGGGCTGAGGGCGTGTCTTTCGGGTGCTCAACATTCTCCCTTTCCACTTCAATTTCCTCCTCATCCGAGCTAAAGGACTCTATGTCATCCATGGGGGGTGGATCACATGGTTTCCAGCTCTTGGATTTGGATTTGCGATTGATATTCTTCTTTTTGTCGAGGAACGTGGCACATGTGTTTTGGAGATGCCCCGTTTGATGGCAATGGCGACACCGGAAGGCAGTGTTCTCATAGTCCAAGGTTTGTGTCCAATGGAAGTCCCCAATTTTTAAGTTGATCTGATCAGGCAACCCTTTGATAATGTCTATTTCCACGCATATTATGTCGAAGGTGTATATTCCTTTCTCCCACCTTGAGGTATCTGTGGCCAGGAAATGGCCTAAGGTATCCCCAATCCCTTGGAAGACAGAGAAATGCCATAAATGTGCAGGGACGTTCAGAAGCCTGACCCAAATGGGAAGCTCGGTGATGAAAACAGTAGAGGGGTCGAAGTATGGAAACCAGGGGGTGAGGAATAGCCCTGCCGATCCCCAGAACCAAGGGCCTCCCATTAAGGCCTTTTGGTAATATTCATTGAAAGAAAAGGCCACAATGAAGAAGCCTTTCTAGCATAAGAAGACCTTGTTATTATTGGTCCAGTTGGAATGGATCCACTGGTATAGATCTGCAGTTTGAGGCCATAGTCCATTAAATCTACATATGGTGGTTGTTTCTGCAAACGTCTGATATTGATCATCCGACGATGGATGAGTGATTTCAATGGAGGGAGTTTCCTCCATTTTATCCACCTAGAAAGGATTGGGAGCCTCAGCTGGTTGAGAAGTTTTCTTGGTAGGCTGTGCATGGGCCACATCTTTATAGGAGAAAGCAGGAGCCGAGGAGGTCTACCCAGATGCTCCTCCTCTCAGACGTAGGGTGAGCACCACTGAAGCATCTCTTTCAATACTGTAATAAGACAGGGGCAAAGGGTCCTCGAGTTGTTTACCTTTGTAAGACAGTCTCTAGAGAGCTGAGGGGATCCCCAATCTGAGTTGAGGATCTCACAGGAGGTCCTGCACCAGATCTGTAGCGCGCACCCAGAGCAACATCGTTCTGCTGGAGAGAAGTGAGATCTAGATTTGATAGGCAGAGGGTGAGCGATTTGAAGTTCTCAGCTCTCCACTTTGAATTTGTGTTTGATCTGAGCATGATACTTGTATCCCCAGGTCCGCAAGGCCTTTGGCTTTGATTGAGACTGGATGATGAGCGTGACACTCCTGGATTTGGGTAATTTCAATCAGCGGTGGCACCTCTTCAAACCTATCTTGCCAATCCGTGTGGTAGAGCATCTGCAGGGTCACGATGGTGTTCGAGGTTGCAAGTTTTCCTGAGCATGTTTTCTTTGTCTTGCGGGCGCTGTTAACTTGTGCGAGGATGGCATCTGTCGTCCCTTCTTTGAACTAGAAGGAGACAATAGCTTGTGCGGTCTCTGTCGCTGCTTGAGCTCTAGAGGCACAATCTGGAATATCCCCAAGACCTTCGTTCTGGCCGATGCCATCGGCTGCTTGGAAGGGAGGAGCCTAGAGCCAGCGAGGATGCGAGAATGAGAAGCCATAGTGAGCTACGGCTGTGTAGACCTCAGGATCTCCTGGCTCTGCCTTGGTGATGGTGGCAAAGCTGAACGAGGTTGGGGCTGTAGCTGAATCGGCGTCGGCGACCAGGCACAAAGAAACCCTAGCGACGACCATTTTTCTGGTCACTTGAGACTAAAAATCTGATGTATTCCCATTATTGTCAACGAGAGAACTTGTCATTAATGCATACAAGCCTCAAGGTACTAATAAGGACTCTAGTCTTGGACCTAGATAATGTGCCGATGTCGATAGGCCAAGACTTGTTAGAAGGGAGGCCTTAAGGAATCCTCCATCATCTAACGTGAGCATGAGAGAATAATTTTTGAAGGACTATGGATGAAATTTTTTTGCAGTGGATCAATGTTTATTTGAAAAAATGAAAATGGAAATGGAATGAATCAACTTTGTAGAGGAGTTGAATAATTTTATTGCTGGGTTATAGGTTAACGAAAGCAAGGTAGGAAAATATAAAGACTGTGAAAAAAAATGAGCAGTGAAGGAAAATGAGACGAGGATTTTATTGAATGACTAAGTATAAATGAAATAGCGAATGTAAAGGGAAATGAGGTGAATGTTTTATTGACCGAGGAAGCATGGATGCAATGGAGACACTGGAATCTAAAAGGCTTGCAAGCGCTGGATCTGATCTACATTAACATGTGCTCATGCATTGATGTTTCATTTTTGTTGTTGTTTTGATTATTTTCTTGTGAAATAAATTTGGTCTCTGAGAGAGACACTGTTCGCTTATGGTCATCTGTCCTTCCTCCTGGAACCTACAAAGAAAAAATAGTACTTCCTATGCAATGGAATGTAAGAATATAAAAAGAGAGAGGTGATCAATCTCTCTGGTTATGAAAGTTACACAAAAAACTGAGAATTGGTACTAATAAAACAAGTTCACGAAGGAAAACCAAAACAATTTTTACCTCTGCCAAAATTAGTGCCTCAAGTTACCCGTTGTGACTTTTATGCAATTTCTTCATTCTTTAATGTTTCAAAATTTGATGATGGCTTTATCATTATGTATATATCATCGAGATCTTTCCAAAGATGCTTGAATCGTCGAAATCCGATGTCGGATGAGAATGTTAAGCTGATTTGAAATTTGAGTGAAACAATGAGGTTTCTTAGCTATAGAATTGATGTTTAGCTGCAGAATTGTGCATTTTCTTTAGCTAAAAATCTTGAACAAAAAGTCAGGTATACACAACTATTCATGTAATCAATCTGATTTTTAAATTCAATATCTCCTCCAAAAAAATGAGCAAATACCCTACTTATTTCATTGATGCTATATATATATATATATATAAAATTTTATTATTTTATTTATTATTTATATTTTTTAGGCTTGGATCTGATGTTGGGTCACCAAAGAATGGTACAATTGTTGTCGGGCACCCTGCTCTTAAACCTACAGCTGTTATGCCAAGTCCACCGTGATGAACCACAACGCTGCATTGAGGGAACAACCAATCATGTAGACAATCCTCAAGAAGGAAGACATAATCAAGAATTTTGATGACGATTTCAAAGTTCAAGAAACAGAAACCAACCATGCCCACTAAATGTCCCCAACCATTTGGTTTTGGCAAATCTGAAATAGATGCATGGTATGCACTTAAGTATGCAATAGGAGGAAGTTTCAGTTTGTTTCTTTTGAAATCGTTTATGATACTTATGATTCCCCATCATGTTAATATGTCCACAACCAGATATGCTAGCCAATAACCAGCTCCCTGTGGTACTCGTGCTAAAGCATTGTAAAGAAGATATGCAAAGGCACACAGAGAGCTTCCACCACATGTACATGTCCATATGCAGGAGGATTTGCAATTATGGCTTTCGAGCACGAATCAATATAGTCACAATTTGCAGAAATTTGATTGGAATTTTTCAATTATTTATAGATATTCACATGATATATGGATGATAAAAATTCCAATAAAAAACCCACACAGAGTAGCATAACATCCACATTTTTGCGATGAAATTCAAGTTTTGTTGGTTGGGGAATCTAATTTAGATTAGGGAAGTCATATATTGACAGATTTCCTCCTGTAGATTAGGAAAATCAGATCAAGAAATCAGATCATGGTAGGAACCAAAGCAAGCGATGCATTAAAAACCATTTTTTTCTTCACGCAATCTAGAAAATGGAGTTCAAAATATCCCTGAAAATATCCCAAACAGTTAAAAATCCGAGGAATTTTTTTTTGGAGTGTTACTTAATTCACCCTGTTCCGGAAAAAACCCATGTCTTAGTTTTTTCTAATTTGTCTTGGTTTGATTAGAAAACTCATTTAAAAAAAAACGTTTTTAATAGCTACGCATTTCCTAACTTTTGTTCCAACAACCAAATTAATTATTGGTGGAACAGGTTCAAAAATTGCCACATGCATCTAATTCATGAGTGCCACCAAAGCATTTGATTTCAATTCTAACTCCTATGCTGCAAAAAATAGATCTTTACAACAAATTTGTCCAACAATTATGCAAATTACATTCATACAATCTTAATTTTGTTCGCAGGTGTAAAATTTAAACTATCCCTATGTTGGCTCAGTGCTGCAATATCGATGGGGTTTTGGCTGTTGGATCTGAGCACAAACAACTGCATGGAGATTTTTATTCCAATTTTCATCGAAATTGAACTTGAGACTTATCCTCAGTAAGCCACATGATGTTCTCATAGAGGGAGTCCCAATCATTGGAAACTGTTTACGCGGATTGGAATGATGCAGTGGACAATTCGGTAAAGAACAAACAATTCAGATGCGTTGGGTCTTTTTCATTTTGCTAAAGTCTATTTTCCTTGATCAAACCCACCTAAAATTTCTTTGTTCTTTAGGAAAATTGAAATCTGGATATCAATTGAGCAATTGTTTTCAGATGTTACCCTTCTGCCTCTTTGTAACTTTTAAAATCGATTTTAATAATTGTTGCATGCACTCATTCTTTTTATTTGCAGGTTTTGCCGAAATGAGCATGGATTGGGGCTTATTTTTCAATTGCCTATTTGACTGGTTGGAACAAGCAAGCAAATGATACTAATGGATCTGCGTTTGTTTCGAATTCATGTTTTCTTGTTTCGTTCAACCCTTTGTTTTTGTGTAATTTATTTTATTTATTTATTTATATAATGTTTTTGTTTTTAAATGTTTTGTTTTGTTAAAAAAATTATATATGTTACATTAAAAATATATACATATATATTTTAATTAAACAAAACAATTTATTAAAATCATCATCATTATTATTATTATTATTTTTATTAAAAATAATTTATTAATAAAGAAAATGGAATTTTTATTTTTATTTTTTATATTCTAAATTTTATTGAAAAATAAAACCAAACCAAACCAAATCAAACGATGAAAACATAAGCTAGTTGCAGAATTGCATTCTGTAGATAAATATAAGTTTTATCAAATTTATTTTAATCTACTAACATAAAATTTCTTTTTTCTGATCCTCCAGATCACACAAAGCGTAGGAGGAGAGCATACTCGAGAAATTTATTTTATCAGTCAATTTTTTTATTTTATTTTATTTTTAAATTTTGCATGGAGAAAATAAAATGAAAATGATCGATTTCATACCTAAAATTATCGCTCCTGATCTTCACTTGTGCTCATTGTTATCAATATTTTGTTTTATTTCAAATTTTTCTTGCCAAAGGTTTAGTAAATGGGTGGTTCTTATTGCACCACAAAACATCAAATTTATCGTAATAATTACAAAAACTTATTTTTATTTGTCAGTCCTATTCTACTAAAGAAATGGAACGTTCACTTAAGTATAAGAGAATTTCCATTGCATCCATTTATGCAACAAAATCATGAGTAAAGTCATATGGATATGATCATGAAGATTTGTTGTTGTAATTGGATTTTTAACGTGTTTTTATTTTTTATTTTTTTGTGAATAGGGGTTTTTTAGTATTTGCGGATGTTTTATTTTATTTCTAAATGCAAATGCAAATAAACTTGAATGAAAATGCCTAAAAATAAAATAAAATAAAAAAGAAATTGCACAAAAACATAATGTGAAAAATTGCATGATTTAAAAAAAATGAAATTGAAAAACAAGATGGAATTCTAATTTAAAAATTTGAAGTAAAACAAAAATTGGAAAAAAAAAAGAAATTTCAAGGCTGATCCCTATGTACAGCTCCCTGGCAATGGTGCCAAAATGTTGAGTGAAATAATTTGCATTAGATTACTAAAATAAATTATCAATCCGGTATTCGTAGGACTTATGATACATACGTGCACAATATATGCTAGGGATCAATTTATCAAAAACTAAAAACTAATCTAATCACACCATTCCTATATTAAATTGGAAACCTATTTATGAATGTTGTATGAATGAATACCAGTTGCGACCCTCTTGAGACGACTTAGCGAGCACAAGATTATACATCTAATTGGAAATTTAATATAAGAAACAAATTACAAAGCATGTAAAAAGGAAACTAAACTTCTGTATGACCAAATACTCAAATCATTCAATTTTGGAAGAATGACAAAGTCATCTTCTTGATATGTTTTAACAAGCATCTGATTATACATTTAATTGTAAACTTAATCTAAGAAAGCAATTACAAAGCATGTAAAAAGGAAACTAAACTCCTGTATGACCAAATACTCAAATCGTTCAATTTTGGAAGAATGACAAAGTCATCTTCTTGATATGTTTTAACAAGCATCTGATTATACATTTAATTGTAAACTTAATCTAAGAAAGAAATTACAAAGCATGTAAAAAGGAAATTAAACTACTGTATGACCAAATACTCGAATCATTCAAATTTGGAAGAATGACAAAGTAATCTTCTTGATATGATTTAACAAGCATATGATTATACAGTAATTGGAAACTTAATCTATGAAAGAAAATAAATCTTAATCTATGAAAGCAAATAAATCTCACACATTGTAAGTGGCCGATCCAAAAGTATGAGAGATGGTAAGTCAAGAGGCTCCATATGTAAGCAAAAACAAGTCAAAGTGAAAGAAAACTCATGAGTAAGGTGCCACAATCTAATTCTTTATTCAAAGCTTGAGCATAACTCCAAAATTTACACAAAACATGATAGGAGAAGACTTCCCCTATTTATACAAAAATTAGGGATATCTACTCAATAAATGTAGATCCTTTAAATATCTACTAGATCCATACTTGTCTCAACTTATTCCTAAATTATAGATACAAATCCTATGACACATCAAGATCTCCATGATCTTTCCTTGGAATATGGTCCACCTCTTGAGTTGAAATTCGAATTTGATCTTGGGAGGCGATGTAAGACCCTTCTAGAATCTCCAAAATAGGCCTACACATGTCAAAAAACTCATAACACATATATAGATATATGAAACCATGTTAATTTTATAGCTTTTAATCATAAATTCACTTTAAATACATAAAATAAATAACTTTGGAAATCAGATGCTAACCCATATATTTATGAAAATGGCTACTTAATTTAGGTGTTGATCGGGCAAAAATCGCTACGGCAACAAAGAGAGAAAATCTCAACAAAGGTTCCCAATTAGCCCCTCTATTGTTGGAGTAACTTCTCTCGACGGATTTATAGTTCCATTACTATGCGGATAAATGCCTCTCCTTAAAGAGGGCTTTGCTGGTGATGGATCAAAACTTTTTTTTTTTTTAATTTTTAATTTTAGATTTGCGTGCAAAAAAAAAATGAAACCATTTAAACTAAAAAACATACTACCTATCCTTATAAAGGAGCGTTTTGATATTAAGATGAAGAGAAGCAAAATTTATTCATGTTCAACACGTTGCGATACAAACACTATTAATCAAATTGAAGAAGTTTCGCATTAATTGTAGCACATATCAGCAACAATAAAATATACTTTCAGAAAAATTTCTAATTGCACAGATTACTCTCGTTAAAGCAATAAACAAAGATTGATAGAATATATTGCAAAATTGGTTTCATATTTTAGCATGCCAATAGAAGTAAACAGGAACTAAGAGCATGGAAACATTAAAAACTGTGTTAACGCAATAATGCATGATCCATGAAAAGTCACAGACCAGCAGGCCATTCGTACACTTACATTTCCAAAATTAAGAGACGATCATTCTATTATAACTCCAAGACTCAAACAAGTTCGTTCCCCAAGATTTCATACATCTCATACACTGATTCTTTCCAAGTGATTCCCCCCTCCTCTTGGGCCATCATATTATGACTGATTTATAAAAAAAGCAAAAGGGTTACAATTTCGCCAACCAAGAAACAGTTGGGTGACTACCTTTTAAAAACTGAAAAATAACTCCTAAAAAGAACTACTTAGTGCAAACGATTCACCTAGGGCTGAGGTTGATCCTTCGACAGGAATACCAGCAGTTTTTGCCCAAAAATCGTGACGAGTCATGATTGACTCTAACCGAGCTGGGTCCACCTGATCGAGATGATATCAACACAAAGATAAGTAATCTGAGATAGACAAATGGCTCTTCTCCATGCGC
Source organism: Pinus albicaulis (assembly GCA_034641835.2). Lineage (NCBI taxonomy): Eukaryota > Viridiplantae > Streptophyta > Pinopsida > Pinales > Pinaceae > Pinus > Pinus albicaulis. The sequence goes on from CM076570.1 coordinate 971,862,334, forward strand.
TGGATGAAAATTCTGATCATGGACAATCTCTTGGTTGGCTTGGTGATTCGATCAGCCACGACATCCTGCGCAATTGGTGTTGAGCCCAGAAACTGACTGGTGATCTCCGTGTCTTCTAGAAATGGGCATAACGGTATGAGTGCTCATGTACAACCTCAACAATGGTAACCAAGAGGGGAATACCACACGCAAACGAGAGATTTGCACCCGTGCTCCACACCTCTGTGCATCTTTGAATGGCGTCTTTACTAGAAGTAGAATCTGCAGAGACTGCTGCTATCAAGTCATTGGACACAACCCCATGAATCATCCTTTCATGACGCGAAAACCTTGGGATATCCAAATGCTCAGTGATGAATTGAGCTTCGAATGATTCGATAACCTTCATCATGGTTTGAATTCCCTTGATTTGACTCCCTTTAACAGCTAGCTCACTTCCACAATTCAAGGCATATTGATAGCCTGAATGAACCTTAAGTAGGCACTGATAAAAGGCCACATGAGTTTCACTCACATCCCTGCTCACATCCATTATTTCTACAACGAACCCATCTAAACCACTTCTCTGATTTCTTAAGACTTCCATTTGATGCAACAACTCAAACTTTTCTACTTGGGCCCGTGCAATCACCTGCTCCCTTTCTGCCTTTTTAGACTCAATGAGAGACTGGAAATTGTCTTGGACCTCCGATATGGATTTATGGTGCCTGTCTGTGACTTCTTTCAATTAATGCTTATGGTCCGCTTGCGCACTAACCAACCTTTGAGCTAGTTCCTGGAATCTTCCTTCTCTGATTCAAAACCAAAGATCTGAATTTGAAGCTTAGAAATAAGTTGGTGCGCTTCGAAAATAGTTAACTCATTAGCTATTGCGAGAGATTGTAACAAGGCTGCAAAGTCCAAATTTTTCTGCGCTGTTGGCCCATCTCCCAACTTCCACATGACCACAAGAGGATCGCTGGGAACTTCCACGCTGGGATCACTTCCTTCCTTGGTCCTTCCTCTTTTCCTGGGGCGAGAGACTACCCATCTCTCTTTTCGACTGAAGAAATAATTCAACATGGGAACCACTAAATCATGCACAATGTCAATATGCTCTAATCCTGCAATACCCACTTCGGAACACTACAAGGAAAAGACCCTCTAGCGGAGGTTATAAAGGAAGTTTTTAGTGTTATAAAATTGGCCAAAATTGTCAAAAAAACATTTGCGACAACATCCGTTTATGGTTACAGAGGTTTTGGCAGAGCTTTTAACGGAAATTCAACACAACTAAAAAAACTGGGCGGTCGGAGGTTGTTACGGATGTTGTTTTCATCGGTGTGCTACTAAGGTTTCAATGCACCAGTGCGTGTCATCTAGACGATGGCCTCAGGGTGGTTGAAGGTTCCTACACCGGGCAGTTAAGGTATAAAACCACACTGGGTGCAGTGTTGGTGATACAATGCATAGGGCCGTACCAATTGGCCTTGGGATTTGTGCGGTGCCCATAGGTTGTCTCAACGCATCGGTACGTAGACTTATAGAAATGCATCGATGCGCCATATCAGAAAAGTGCACCGATATTTATATTTGGGATTGTTATTTGTGCGGTGCCCATATGTCGTACAAATTCAGCGGTGTGTAGTATCACATAAACGCACCAGTGTGAAATATCGTACAAAATGCACAGAAATTTTTAATTGGGTTTTGTATTTGTGTGGTGCTCATAGGTTGTAGAAACACACCGATTTGTTGCATCATACAAATGCACCGGAGTTCATTTTGTATTTTTTAGAAACATCGACCTGTGACAGTGCAATTATTGTGATTTTTCTAAATTCATTATTCATGAAAAGTCGACACATCTTATAAAAATATTCATATTTATTAAAATTTTATTAGTGCATTTGAATGTGATGTTCGGAGTATCAATCACATTTATAACGCACAGTCTAAAAAAAGGTTGACTTACCATTCACGACGCCAACGAGCTCTATTTGTCTCTGCAGAAAAATAAAGGATGGCTAAAAAAGCAGCACAACAACCAGTAACTCTTGATCGTCTTCCAAGCATCCCACATTTTTCACCACCACAAGAGAAAAAAATGGAATCCTCGAGGTAACGGTTCACAATAAAGGTAGTTACACCCAGTTTGACAAACTCAGATTGGCAGAGGAGAGGCAATGCTCAGAGACCGTTTCAACAAGAAATGAGACTGTATTGGCAAGCCACAAACCGATGGAGTTACCACATAACAAGGGCGAGCACCATAAACGTTGAATCTGACAAGGAAAACAACGGATTACAGAGAAGTGGTAGGTGTGCTAAAACACTCGGTATTATTTAAGAAACCTAGGGCTCTGATACCATGTTAAACACACGCATGGTAAATGGAGAACACACACATAGAAAGATAGGATAAGCATGAGTTATATTATTAGTCACCATAGATGTACATTTATAATACAATGGTGTGACTCTTGGATTCCACATTCCAAGGTCACTTGGACTCCTTTTGTCCATTCAGCTTCCACACCTACCCATAGAGGATTAGGTTTCCAACAATACCCATGAAATGCGGTGGTTGTACTTTTGCGATCATAGCTATAACTCACCCTAAAATATTGTTTAAATTTAAATTTTAATGTTAATGTAATATGACATGGTTTTAATGTCATATAATGATACATTATTTATATTAAAATTGGTGATGAAGGTTTGCTGCCATAGCTGTAACACTTAATTTTTAATGTAAATATAAAACGACAAGTTTTAATGTATTAATACGATATAATATGACAATGTTTATATATTGTATAAAGATAATGGTTTTATAATAATTGTTATATATTATAGATATATAATGATTTTATAATATTATGGTAATGAATATTTTTATGTAATATGAGAATGTATAATAATATAAATCATGGTAAACTATAATGAAATATCAATTTTTGATTACCTCAATAAAAATTTTCGTTGTCTTGAACTTTGACCTCAACTTTGTTAATGGTATCTAACCTATGAAACTCAAGACTAATTGTCTTCCTACTTATAGTTTTCACCAAGGTAAGAATTTATTATTTAGATTCTCGATGGGGTGTTTTATTTCGGTGCTATGGTGCTATTTCGTGGCGGTGCAAGAGGGAAAGACAACCTTGTCTCCATGGGCTATTGAATAACATTGATTGCCCTCACACGAAAGTGGTTATTGTTGAAGATGGCAACAAGAAACAATGAAGGAGGCATCATGAAACATCTTTCCTGATCCTAGTTGGAAAGTGATCACCAAAACTAGGTGGGGGCCACACAAGTGATTTTTTGTCGCAAGGTCTATTTTTAGACATATGGATCATGGTCTATGAGTTGCGGGATGCTATTTATGGATGATTGGTCAAATTGGTAAAAATAGATGGACCTCTATTTTTAGACATTGGGCGAAGTCTATTTTTAGACTGCCAGTCTAAAAATAGATCAGTCGAATATTATTAGCTCTTAATAATATTTGGACTATAAACATTATCTTATCCTCTTGAAGCACTTCAGTTCGAGCTACGGATGTGGCACATTAAACTAACAGAAGGAATTACGCTATTCCTAGGGTTTAGTTGAGCTATTGCATGGTTGAATTCAGTTAGAACTCATGTGGCAGAGTTTGGTGGAGTTGATGAGACAGTGGGTGGAGTTGTGTTCGGTTTAACTTAGTTGAACTAGTTGTATTTAGTCTAACTGATAAATACACTAGTGATGAGTGGTGTGAACTAATTATTAATTAATTCACTAATTATTAACTCATAAATCAACTAAAGAATACATCAGTTAATTGCAATGCATGGACAGTTCAGTGGAGACCAGTGTTAGAGGTGGGTGAAAGGGTGAGTGTGACTATCAATTGTGACTATATTTGTGCATGAGATTTGCACACACATTGATTGAGATTGCCAACGAGGATTGCGCAGTATAAGCCAGTGGGATTTGAACTTGGATCTCATTCATTCTCATCTTGGATTGCGCAGTAGAGGCAGGCAGACAGGTGGAAGAGATTTGAACTTGTGACTTGTTCAAATCTGAGCTAGTTTGTGTGTAGCATGTGAGATAGTGCTGAGAGATGTGAGGAGCTTTGTGCTATGTATTGTTACATGATTCTTCTTCATTATAATATACAAACAGTAGGGGGTTTTCAGCTGTAAGCTTTCCCCGGTATACATACAGTGTTATATGTGTTGAATTTCTATGTGCGCATGTGAATGTTTTCAATACCGCTTGTTGTTTTTATTTCCGCATGTGATGATTAATGCGTAGAAGAGATTATGTGTTATGTATGAAGCTCAAATAGTATGTGACCAAGATAATCTTAGCGAATAATTCAGCTATTATTCAAATTTCTACATGGTATCAGAGCAGAATTGATCATCGGATCTATTACAGTGATTACAATTATTTCGGTAGACAGAGTCTGCAATCGGGCCAGGTAGCCTCCGGATTCATCCTTCTTTGAAGGTGAAAGGTCTGGTAAATGCCCATGCAGTCGATCTCTGATTTGGAAATAATTTTTTCTCACAAATTTTAGATCAGAAGCGGTGGAGTTTGGAGCTGTTGGAATTCGAATTGCAGAATTGTTTTTCTTGGTGTCAAAAGCAAAGATGTCTTTCGTCGGATTGCGATTGGAGTATGCCTTGGAAGGCAGCTTGAATTATATTGCATGGAATGACAAGATGGAGGCAGTGTTAGATGAAAATGGGTTGTTGGAATTCATAGAGAAAGAAGTTCCAAAGCCTACTTCTATGGATGCTGCTGTGATTGAAGCTTGGCAAAAGAAGACAACAAGGTGTCGAAGGATTTTGTTGGAGGGCGTGAAGGATCACATAGTATCCAGCTTGCATGGTAAAGCTTCTCCATTCTTGATGTGGAAAGTTTTGACAGAATTGTTCCAGAGCAAGAGTGACCAAAGGAAGTTGGTGCTCAAGGATAAACTCAAGAAAATAAAGATGGAGAAGAATGACACTATTCCGGTATACTTGACCAAGTTTGTCCACTGCAGGGATGAACTTGGGAGTGTAGGAGTTAGTGTGGAGGATGAGGAACTGGTGAGCTTGGCTCTCCTCGGGCTTCCGAAAAGATGGCATGCATATCAGGACAATGTCAATGGTCGGGAGAAATTGCCAGGATGGGAAAGACTGTGGTCTGATCTTGTGCAAGAGGAGATAAGGCGGAGTACCAGAGATGGATCTTCATCAAAGGCATCTGATGAAGAAGATTGCGCTTTGGCTGCCAAAGCAAGGAAGGGGAAGGGCAAGGAGAAGGCTTCTCAATCCGGTGCAGATGGTAAAAAGCGTGACATGTCCAAAGTGAAGTGTTTTCACTGTCACGAGCATGGACATTACGCCACGAATTTTCCACAGAAGAAGAAGAACAAGCAGGCTGCTGGAGCTGCAGCTGGTGAGGCTCTTGCCTCGTAATTTGAGCTAGACTTGTCATTGATCGCATGCATGGTGTCTAGTGCATTGGGATCAGGGTGGTATTTTGATAGTGGCGCTTCCTTTCACATGACGGGAGATGCAAATCTTTTCAGCGACTTGGTGGAGAAAGATCTCCAGTTGCATGTTGAGTTGGGCGACAATGGACGATACAATGCGACCGGAATTGGTACCATAACCTTTAAGAGGGAGATATCATCGATTTAAAATCAGCTCTTTTGTTAGAAAATTTTGCGACGGCAGGACAATTGCAATGTGCGCGAGCCAAGAATCTACATGCACTGAGGTACAAGATGCATGCAAAGCTTTGAGGAGAAAAGAAGAGGTTAGTGACTTGGTGGTTGAGAGGGAGCCTCTCAACATGCAGCGTGAGAAGCAGTCTCAGAAGGTTGTGGAGCAGCCACAACTGGAGATGCAGAAGAATCTTTATAGATTTGAAGTAGATGGGATTTCTACGGAGCTTCCTATTGTTGGGAAGTGTGAGAAAGCCATGAAATTGAAGCTTGAGAGGGAGCAAGTTTTGCATGCAGGTAATAGTGAACCTCGGGATGTGGAGCAGCCACAAGATGAGGATCATGGAGTGGAAGAAACCACTCATGCAGAGAAATTTCGTGCCAGATGGGCAGAGGGAGTGCATGCGGATATACCACCAGGTGAGAGGTGGGGCGACATGCATGAATAATCCCAAGAGGAGATTTCTGGGCAGGATTCATGAGATGGTGTGGATCTCATGAATTGAACTTGGCTACGAGGTGCCCACAGCGCAGCAGTAGCATGATCAGTTGGATTGATGCAGGCAGATCAAAGTGACAGTGTCGGATACTGGAGCGCGGATCAGAGTTGACAGCAAGTGCAAGAGTGCATGGGTGCAAGAGTTCAACAGCGCAGTGGTTCTTGATGACATGTGCAGTTGGTACCAGCAGAAGTCGAAGACTTTGATGATAGATGCATCAGACTGATTGAGTTGTTTGGAGCCTATTCAGTTTCAGAGGAGTTGCAGAGCAGATGCATGGAGTTGCATGGCGCTTGTGAAGGTTGCAAGGCAAATGCATGGAGTTGCATGTCGCATGCAAAGACAGTCCTTTCTTGTTGAGAGGGAGTGTTGAAGATGGCAACAAGAAACAGTGAAGGAGGCATCCTGAAACATCTTTTCTGATCCTAGTTGGAAAGTGATCACCAAAACTAGGTGGGGGCCACACAGGTGATTTTTGTCGCAAAGTCTATTTTTAGACTATGTCTATTTTTAGACATATGGATCATGGTCTATGAGTTGCGGGATGCTATTTATGGATGATTGGTCAAGTTGGTAAAAATATATGGACCTCTATTTTTAGACATTGGGCGAAGTCTATTTTTAGACTGCCAGTCTAAAAATAGATCAGTCAAATATTATTAGCCCTTAATAATATTTGGACTATAAACATTATCTTATCCTCTTGGAGCACTTCAGTTCGAGCTATGGATGTGGCACATGCAGCTGACAGAAGGAATTACGCTATTCCTAGGGTTTAGTTGAGCTATTGCATGGTTGACTTCAGTTAGAACTCATGTGGCAGAGTTTGGTGGAGTTGATGAGACAGTTGGTGGAGTTGTGTTCGGTTTAACTTAGTTGAACTAGTTGTATTTAGTCTAGCTGATAAATACACTAGTGATGAGTGGTGTGAATTAATTATTAATTAATTCACTAATTATTAACTCATAAATCAACTAAAGAATACATCAGTTAACTGCAATGCATGGACAGTTCAGTGGAGACCAGTGTTAGAGGTGGGTGAAAGGGTGAGTGTGGCTATCAGTTGTGACTATACTTGTGCATGAGATTTGCACACACATTGATTGAGATTTCCAATGAGGATTGCGCAGTATAAGCCAGTGGGATTTGAACTTGGATCTCATTCATTCTCATCTTGGATTGCGCAGTAGAGGCAGGCAGACAGGTGGAAGAGATTTGAACTTGTGACTTGTTCAAATCTGAGCTAGTTTGTGTGTAGCATGTGAGATAGTGCTGAGAGCTGTGAGGAGCTTTGTGCTATGTATTGTTACATGATTCTTCTTCATTATAATATACAGACAGTAGGGGGTTTTCAGATGTAAGCTTTCCCCGGTATACATACAGTGTTATATGTGCGCATGTGAATGTTTTCAATACCGCTTGTTGTTTTTATTTCCGCATGTGATGATTAATGTGTAGAAGAGATTATGTGTTATGTATGAAGCTCAAATAGTATGTGACCAGGATAATCTCGGCGAATAATTCAGCTATTATTCAAATTTCTACAGTTATGCAGTCTTCGAAGGAGCACTGGCCCATAGGGTAGGAATTTCAAATCTGAAACACCTGTCAAATTTGATGGAACTTCACTACAAGTTTTGATGATTTTCACAAAGAATGTTGACGATTTTGCAAATTTTCTGGCTGTATTTGACGGCCAAATCACCCTATGACAGAAAAATTGCTCATCAAATTCCATCCCTGCCAGTGGCGTGACATGAGGAGAAGCATATTAGGAATGTTGGGCAGACAGAGTGATAGTGAAAATTAGTTGGCATGAAAAATGATTTTATTTTTTATTTTTTTTATGGTTAAAATATTATTTTTGAAAAATGAGAAAGTTTATTTATTTATTTTATCATATTATATATATATATATATTTTATAATTTTGTGAGTCTTAAATTTTATTTTATTATATTTATGCAATAACATTTTTTATTTGAATTAGTTATTTGAATTTTTTTTTTGCTAATTAATATTTTTGAGTAGATAGTATAAATTAAAATGTATTAATGTATTTTTGTTGTTGTCACTTTATTAATAAATAGAATTGAAAATAATAATATTTTTACATATATATTTAAAATCTAATTAAATTATTTTTTATTAAATTATAATTAAAAATTTAAATAACTTTGTTTATCACCACATTTGAAAGATTAAAATCGGTTTAAAATATTTTTTTATCAAATTATAACTAAAAATTTATGTAACTTTGTTTATCTTAGAAATATTTGAGACAAATAAAACCATATATAAAAATTATTAAAAAATCAAATTAAAAATAAAAAATACCTTGGAACTTACTTTTTTGTTAACGAAAAACATGTAGCTCCTACCATTACAATTTAAATAGTGCCATGTACAATTCACACCATACCCATGAAATGTGGTGGTTGAACTTTTGCGATCATAGCTATAACTCACCCTAGAAATTTGTTTAAATTTAAATTTTAATGGAAATGTAATATGACATGGTTTTAATGTCATATATATATACGTATATTAAAACGGGTGATGGAGCTTTGCTGCCATAGCTGTAACGTTTAATTTTTAGTGCAAATCTAAAATTATAAGTTTTAATGTATTAACACAATATAATATATGACTTTATATATTGTATAAATATAATGGTTTATAATAATCGTTATATATTATATATATAATGATTGGTTTTATAATAATCGTTATATATTTTATATATATAATGATTTTATAATATTATGATAATGATGATTTTTATGTAATATGAGAATGTATAATAATATAAATTATGGTAAATTATAATGATTTTTTATTAAGGTGTATTATATAATATTGTCTTAATTTCACGATATTTTTTAGGTTTTAAATGTTTTAATATGTAGGTTCGAAGGTTTTATAATTGTTTTAGATTTTTATTATTATTGGGTTTTAATATGATATAATAAGTTTTATTGTTAAAATTAGATTTAGGTTCTCTACTAGGTTTATTGTTTTTATTATAAATTATTTAATAATTGTTAAATTTAAATTAAGGTAATAACATAAAAATAATACTAGGTTTTATAATAGTAATACTAGGTTTATTGTTTTTATTATAAATTATTTAATAATTGTTAAGTTTAAATTAAGGTAATAACATAAAAATAATATTAGGTTTTATAGTAGTAATACTAGGTTTTAATATGTTTATAATAATATTTATTACTATTCTTCAAACTTTGCAGTTTCTAGGACCTAATTATTTGTAATGGTATTAACAAGTGGCCTCTCTCTCGTCAGATGACATGTTCCATGCGCTGGGTAGCAGTATTGTGGATTATGCAATTTTTGACATCGTCGTTCTCAACCATATTAGAAACTTTGAGCTTCTTAATGGATTTGAGCCTGACTCTGACCACAAACCTCTGCCTCTATCCCTTAATCTTGCTCTGTATATCACCCACATGCAGGAGAGCACATGCAACGAAAGCACTTCTTTCATAAAAATATCTACAATATCCACCGTTTTGTAAGTGGACTTCACTGGAATGAAGTGAGCAGTTTTTCTCAATTTATCCACTACCACCATGATAGGGTCATGCTGCCTTTTTGTTTTAGGAAACACTGTTACAAAATCCAGTGTAATCATTTCCCACTTCCATTTCGGAATAGGAAGGGGGTTCAATAAACTTGCTAGATGTTGATGTTCAACCTTTACTTGTTGACATTCTAAACATTTGTACAGGTATTGTGTAATATCCTTTCGCATTTCTGGCTAGAAATATTCCTTATTTAGCGCAAAAAATAACTTTTGATACCCTGGATGAGCTGCATAGGGATTTCGGTGATGCTCATTCGTTAACAATTATTTAATAGATAATTGATTAGGAACATATATTATTCCACGAAACTTCTACTCACTAGTAGAAAATGATGAAATTAATGACTGGGTGACTAAAAATGTTAGTCACCACAATTATTTCAAGTGAATTACTACTAAATTTGAACAATTTTAAGTGACCGAACTAAAAATGACTAACTTAAACGACTAATTTAGTCCAGGGATAAAATATACGACTAGATAATAAGTGACTAAACTAAAAATGACTAACTTAAATGACTTAGTCTAGGATTAAAATATATGACTAGATAATAGGTGGCAAAATTAATAATGATTAACATAAATGACAATTGTAGTCAAAGAATAAAAATATGACCATATAACAAGTACAACAAGTATATGAATTAATCATTTATGTTAGTAATTTTTAGTTGTGTCACTCTAGAAATGGAAAATTGGAATTTTGATACCGGAGTGTTACATTTCACTATAGGAGTCTTTGAATCCATCTGCAATGTTAAAATTTAGAGACAAAGGGATCTCTGGATCCATCTATAGTGTTAAAATTCTGAATCCCCTTTTGTCTCTAAAGTTTAACCCTATAGATGGATTAAAAAACCCCCTTCTTTGAATCCATTTGCAATGTTAAATTTAGAGACAAAGGGGTCTTTGAGTCCATCTACAGTGTTAAAAGGTAGAGACAATTGTCTGAAATGTTAAAATTTAGGTAGATGGATTCACCGACCTTCTTAAAGGGGTCCATGAATCCATCTATAATGCTAAAATTATAACACTTTTATACAATCACTACTAAACCAACATAGAAGTTGCTATTAAAATAATTAACCACAACACATATTAACATAGTCACTATCCTTATCTCACACACAAACATATATATGGGGTTCTTCTCAATGACTATCATGATCACCATATTTTAACTCTAATTTAGTTTTTAACATTCAATATATAAATATACATAAGACATAAAAAATTGGTCATTTTTTACTATTAATATATGATGTTGGTGAAACTATAGCAAACCTCTCTTTATTTCCTTCCCTCCACTTTTCCTAGTGTTCACAAATTCATTTTAAATTTCCATCTACATATTTACATTTATATTTCATTTTAAATTTCCCTCACATTTATTAATTATTAATTTGGCGGGAGATTCAACATCCAAAGTTTCAATGTATGTTTGGACTGCTGCTTTCAATTTATGTTTCTGTGCTTTTGTATCAAGTTGGGTTCTCTCGTTATGGGTTTTCCATTGTTCGGATGTTATGGGATAGTTTCAGAGCTCAGAAATCATAACAGGGGGAAACATCACAAACAATGTTAGCCTCTCTCACAAAACAATAATAAATCCAAACATAAATTAATTAATTAAATATTCCAAGTTAGGAATATGTGCCTAACTCTTGGGTTGTTCCTTAAATATTGGAGTTTGTTTAGTAACTCCTATCTTGGTGGGCTTTTGGTGAGAAATTATCTCAACCAAAGGAGTCTAAGATAGCACGGACCATCTTAAGACATTGTCTCTCATCTATTTAAATTGTAAACTAAATTATTTTAATAAGAGAGAATGATGAGAATGCGATGAGGCTGAAGCCTCTTTTCCGCCATTGTTTTGTCTGGTTCTGTATCTGTGTTTTCTGTAATTTGTTTTTAAGTTAATTCATTTTCTACATGTGGTATCGGAGCTGAGAGAAAGATGCCTGTTTGAATTTGCAATTATGTATGCTGTATATGGTTTTTGATTTCAGGATAAAGCTTACGATGGGGATTGGTTATGTGGGCAACGTATGATGGAGAACGCACCCCATACCAAACGACCAACTCTACGTCCTGAGACGGAGTTGCTACTAGGATTAATTGATGAATCAATTGTGAATGGTAACCCGAATGCAGCCAACATTAGTCAACGGATCACTGTCGTTGTTGTGAGAACATAGGGATTATGGTTTGATCGTGATCTGAACACCTGCATAAAATCATGAGCGTGCTTTACAACCTCTGGCATTGGCGACATAATCAATAACGCCTGGGTTAAATCTGCATTCAATATAAGTGATTTAATTTAATCACAAATAGTGTGTTTGATCATGGGTGTTAAAATTGTTGTGATGATTAGTGAGTAAGGACGCAAAAGGATTTGTTCCTATACCGGTTATCGCATCATTCAATAAAGTGAAGAGTCTTGTTAGTAACCATGCATTGTTCATAACAGCACTGAGAATGCATGTGAATGAATTTCTGGAGCAGTCAGGGATTCTCTGACAGGGAACAATTCTCGTAGTGCAGATGTATTGGCATTGCATCACTCTGAGATTATACTGCATATGAGAACAACATTTTTTATTTATTTATTTTGCGGAACAAGCTGAGCGTCCAGACAAGTCCGTGTGAGATCCATCATTGCAGAAGGATGAGAAGGTTGAGGCGCAAGATTCGTCATGATATATAGAGCGTCATAAGTTTGTGATCATTGTGAGATTGTGTGGAGGCTTTGCTGTGTGCGTGGTCAATATACAATAGTGTGAAGCCATTGCAGAAGTTGCGTTGTGTCATACCTGTATCAAATGGCAGCATTGAATCTCAAACCTCGTATCAGGTATGATTGATATCTATATGCATTCGATTTCATATGGTGTGCATTATTTTTTATGCGTGGAAAGCAGTCGAGGGCCATAGATTTATAACTCTGATGAGCGTGGAGCTTTGGAGCTAGATCTGAGTGCAAATAGAGCTTCTAAAGGTGGAAATCGATTCGAGGCTCACTCGAGCTTCAACGTGGATGCTACGTGAATTTTTATTTTTGTAGACTTTCAGTAAATTTCTTGCAGACTCGTAGTGTATGGATTCGATAGAGTGTGAAAAATTGTAATGTAGTTCCAGCCTTTTCTAAATTCGATACGTCATTCTTGATTTCTGTCTTCCACTTGATCCGGAGTTCGAGTTTTGTTTTTAAATTCCATGCCGCAAAAGCTACAGAAACCTGCTTCTGTTGAATCAATATCGTTTCAATTAATCCAAGGGTTGTTAACCCCATTGGTGCAGAGGTGTTGAAAGCTATGACTTGTTGAGCGTGAAAAATCACAAGAGAAATACTGCTTTCATAAAGATGCAGATTGTTTAAGTTCCAGTTTTAACATTGCAGAGAATTGCCCACTCAATCTATTTCCTAAGACATCGGCTTCAGGAAATCTCAGCCTCAAAAGCATTTGATTTATTTGTGACACCGCTAACAAAGATAGCTAGCGTAGAAGAGCCAACATGTGCCAAAAAGAAAAATGGGCGGCCGCCAAACTCAAATTCTTCTCCAACGAGTTTTAAAAGGTATAATGTATGCAAAATTTAAAGTGTGTTTTAATTTTTAAGAAATAGATTCGTTCACTTCAAAAAGTGACTTTATAAAAGTTAATTCACATTTTAAAGTGAACTTCAACTTCATAAAATTCTTTTGATGGGAGTTTTAAAAGAAAAAAAAAATGATTAAGTTAGTGGAGGGATAAGGTGGATTATTAAGTTATATATATATATATATATTTGTAACAGAGAAAAGGGTGTATTTTTTTTTGAGTGAATGGGAGAGATAAAAAGTGACTCTCTTTGTAATTGAAGTGATAAGGTGTGAGAGAATTGAAGTGATTTGATAAGTTGAAATTTGAGAGTATTGAAATGAATTTTTAGAGTGATAAGAATATTTTGTATTATTTTGGAGTAATAAGGGTGATGTTTTGAAATCTTTGGAGAGATAAGTGTGCTTCTTTTAAGTGGAGTAATAAGTTGTAATTTGGAGACATAAGGTGTGAGCGATCAGTGCACACAATTTTTGAAGACATTTGTTTCCAAAATTTGCGAGCGTGAAATTCTCATTGTTTGAGAAAGCTTCAATACCGATATTGTAAAAGATGAAAGGTTGATGATCTCAATACTCAATAAAGACATATTATTTGTGGTGTTCAAGTGTCCTAGATCCGCCCGAAATTGAATAAGGGGATCTTAGGTACACCATGTGTGTGTTTGTTGATGGCGCATGTTTTTATGGCTTCATGCTGTTTCTTTTTGATTTGTGTCTAGTTGTGACACATCAATGATTTCATTTAATATCACATACATAAAGTTCAATATCAGCAAGCACAACACATGTAACGAAATAGCTACAAGGCAAGAAAATTAAGCTCTACTCGTGCATTTGCGTCACTACAACCAATAATCAAAGTTTTCAACATCGACATTCTACTTCAACTCAATACAATCAAGTTCATGAATCTGAAAATTCTAGTGTTTCAAAGAAAAGTCTACATTAGCGTTCAATCAAATACATTTCAGAACTTGTAATCAAATTCATTGTTTTAGGTGAATCATTAAAAATTCATTGTTAATGAATTTTTAAGAGGACAATTGAATTCATTGTTTTAAAGTGAATCATTGCAAGCTTTCTTGGGTGCATTTTCGACGGTGTTCGACACCCTTCCTTTAAGCAAAATCAAGTGAATGCACGATTTTTTCAACTCTAAATCAAACAAGCAACAAGTTCACATCTCCTGCAAGCGAGCGTGACTATTTATTTAAGCAATTTGCGACCTTCAAGCGAGCCAAAGTGAAGTTCATTGCAGCAACCATCAAAGCAACCAAACAAGTTCAACTCTAACACCAATCAAGCAAGTTGAGATCGACATCAAGCAAGCGTGGCTATTCATTCAAGTGAGCGTGAAGTCATCAAGTAAGTCAAGTGAGCACTTAAACAAACGCGATCATCATCAAGTGAGCATGAATTCCAGAGTTTAAGAGAGAAAATTCTACAATTCTAGCAAGTGTTCCAAGCAAGCGCAATAAGCAAAAAATCAAGCGAGCGTGCCATTCAAGCCACATTCAAGAGAGCCTACCATTCAAGTGAAATAGTTCAAAGTATGACATCTAAACCAAGAGAGCCTGTTTTCAAGTGCGCAAGTTTAGATGGTGCAACATATTTAGTTGTTAAACATTCTTCACAGTTTTATCATCTCCAGCGATGAAGACATGGTGCACATCAGCAAATAAACTCTTGCTGATCTTTCATGACATCTACAACAAACACATGACACCATTGAGTTTCTTCAACTCGAGTCGCAACTTCAAAGGATTGAATTGCAAGAAAAGCATGATACTTTCAAATCTTTGAACCATCCAGATGATAAGTCATTCATCCCAACAACTTCAAGTGTCGAAGTTGTTCCAGTTCCAATTTCTTCCAAGCCCATAATCAAGCCATGGGAAGAAATTCAAAATAAAAAGAATCGAAGAGGCTTAAGATATGTCAACAATGACACCAACTTACATATCCCAGATTATTCCAAGCCAATTAAGTTCGTCAGTGGAGGATTTCTTGCACAACTCACCTCAGCAAGTTCTGAGAAAGTTGCTGACAACCAGCCATGCACGCAACACAAAGTTGCAGACAAACAGAATTGCACGCAACCTGACGTTTAAGTCCAACCAAAATGTTCTCATTGTCAAAGAACCGGTCATATGGAAGATCAGTGTTTTGATCTCCATCCTTGTCGCCATTGTGGCAAAAAAAATCATTCTTCAGAGAAATGTCGCAACCAACAACAAAAAACTAGATTGAAGATACATTATGAATGGATCGACCCTTGGGAATGATCATCCACAGTCAAAATATTGTCTCAGTTCTACAACTGAATACAATCACACATAGTGCAGCCAACAGTGTAAAGATGATGGTACTCTCATGTAGTTGAATGGGGGAGTAAACTAGTGTAAAACTCCTACACCTGAAGGGGGGGAGTTCAGGAATACTTTCCAAGAGAAGTGTCTCTCCTTTCAGCTGAAAAAGGGGGGAAAATGTCAATGAGATTGACAGTGGTTGTCAGACTAAAAGTCTCGAAAAAACCAGAAAAAACAGCTAGTGGGCATATTCATCAGCCAGTGGGCATAAACAAATTTTCCAGTGGGTACTCAACAGCAAAGAATCAGTGAACAATTTTCAGCACAACAAAAGCAACAGTGAGTTGTTTTTTACATCATTAGCCAGTGGGCTTTGAACAAATTTTGTTAGTGGACAAAGGATGCTGATTTCATGCAAAGGACAGATGGATCCTTTTGCAACTTGGCACTTGATGGAGTTGTCAAGCGAAATTTAGAGATGAATTAGACATGCAACTGACTCAGGGTCTCTTCAGATTGTAGTTTTTTAGCATCCAGCTTTGGCGGTTTTTTCAGGCAATATTTTTGAGGATCAACATGAGAACTTGGAAGATGGTTCCTAGTTCTTATTTTGGATTTATCATTGAAGGGGGGAATGTTAGCCTCTCTCACAAAACAATAATAAATACAAACATAAATTAATTAATTAAATATTCCAAGTTAGGAATATGTGCCTAACTCTTGGGTTGTTCCTCAAATATTTGAGTTTGTTTAGTAACTCCTATCTTGGTGGGTTTTTGGTGAGAAATTATCTCAACAAAAGGAGTCTAAGATAGCACGAACTATCTTAAGACATTGTCTCCCATATATTTAAATTGTAAACTAAATTCTTTTAATAAGAGAGAATGATGAGAATGCCATGAGGCTGAAGCCTCGTTTCCACCATTGTTTTGTCTGGTTCTGTATCTGAGTTTTCTGCAATCAGTTTTTAAGTTAATTTCATTTCTATCAAACAATTGATAGACAACAAGCATATGAAGAATGTACATTTCATTGTCATCCAGGAAAAGAGACATTGGCTGTTACATATGAGGACTTAGAGCATCTGTGTAGTAATTTGAAAGCTAAAGATAGAGGTCCTGGCATCATGTCATGGATCGCTCAACCCCAACTATGTGCTACTAGGCTTGGCGTCGTGACCCAAAGGTTGGTCCTCCACATTACAGTAGCAGAACAATATATGAGGATGTTTCACCTAAACTGATGAGAGGCTTTTTATCGGATGATGAGTTCCTTCTTAAGTGGGATGACATGCTTCTCTATTCGAAGGCTTTGAAGAGTGTCAGTGAACAATAATGATGATTTTCCATTGGGTCAGAAAGTTTCCATTCTTATTCTTGTTTAGGAGGGTTATAATAATTTTGTGTGCGTGAGTTTTGTTGATGGAAGGATTTGGGTATTGACAAAAGTCTAGTTATCTGGATTTATCTACTCAAAGTAAAGCATGATTTGAGGGCTTATGTAGGGACTTTTATGTTGATTATACCCTCTTATACTCAATATGGAGTCCAGTGAAGTTCCCAACAGAAGAAATTGGATGAAAATCCTGCAATACTTCCCCCAAGATTGACCGATAAGAAAAATGGTGCTGCCAAAAAGCATGTTAGAAGAATAACTTCCAGGTTCATGTCTAAATCCATTTCTTCTTCATCATTTTCTGTTTCTGGTGTTGTTTCCTCTGTTACAAAGAGCCAATCCCAAAAACGTACACAAACGAGTTTAGCCTCAACGTGTTGTTAGCTGGGAAACCATAATCTAGGAATGGAATTACAACGCCATTTACTTCTTCCTTTTATTTTCATTGCAGTCTGCCTCACTGCCTCACTGTCCTGGAAGATTTGATGTATTCTCATTTTGGTTAGCTTTGGAGTCTGGACATTAGTCTAACTTTTGTCATCATTTCAGAAATATTTTTTTAGGCTATGTGAAGCTTTTTGTTCACAATGATGCTGTAGCAGCCTTGGAAAGTGGAGTGGCAAGGAAACATCATGGTTGTGTGTTGATTGTTGGGACTGGAACAATAGTGTATGCATTTACAGAAGATAGCAGAGAAGCCAGAGCTTCTGGTGCAAGACCAGTCTTGGGTGTTTTGGGTAGGTGATTTTTATAATTGTTGATCTTTAAATAGCATAGATATTGTGGCTTTACGGTTTACCTGAATTCACAAAAGAAAATTGAAAATGTTGATTTTGGACATGTATATAACTCTTCATTTGTTTAATGCAACTTAGAAGTGTGAATGTTGTCTAAAGTAAGAATCCTTTGAAGTTGGTTCCATTTTATGATTTGGTGTTTTTTGTAAAATGTGAGGAATGAGTTTGGGTGATGTTACTAGTTGCGTGATTTACCCTATTGTTAGTTTCAATCCATGAAAATGTGTATGGATCTTGTGTGAAGAAGTGAAAACATTAATGCATATTATCCAGACATTCTTGTTCAACCATGGCATGTAAGCTTTGAGATGTCATCCATTGTATATGCAGCTACAAGGCTTGTGCCTTTGGGAGAACACTAATCTTATTCTATAAATGCACGACATTGGCTTATGCAAATATTATTTAACTTGAACAAAAAATAACTCAACTAACTATGAACTGGTGAATTGAAATTTTAGAATAACTGGGAGTTGCACTCTAAATGCAGAAATTCAAATAAAGCGAATCATTCAAGAAACAATGTCAAATAATATTAATCGAATTATTTCTGCTACAGAAAATGGAAATACACAAACCAGCTACAACTACGGAAATAAATGAAACCATACAAGACATAACTAAAACCATGCAAGGGAAAAATACTACTCCCAGTTGCACATCCTGAGTGGGTCATTGTTCTGAAGGTCAAGGTGTTGAATCCATCACACATAAATTCTACTCATGGAAACATAATGGAATAAAGTATCTAGGCTTTGAATGCATCCTCTAGAAATTACAAAGTACACTTTAATTGTCTATATATCTCTTATCTCTAACTTGAACCCTAAACGTGTTAAAACAAGAACTACTTATGAGGTAAGGTTGTTGGGTTCTTTGAAATTCGAACAAAATCCCAAAATACCTTGACAACTTCCTAAACTGAATTCCCAGGTATAACCTAGCAACTTCCTAAAACCAAATTTTGAAGAATAACCTAACAACTTCTTGGAAATGCAAACTAACAATTCCTGGAATTAACAAATTATACTTTTAGCTGGTGAGTTGATATTATGGGGACTATGTTTCCCTATAATCCGGGTGCCATGTGTCAACCTGGTTGTTGTTTGGGAATTCCACCCTAGAAGTGGCGTGCTGTAGAATTAAGAAGAATTTTGCAGCTGCCCTAAGGAAGTGATTTTGGAGATTCTGCAACCATCTTTAATCATTGTCTGTAAGGTATTTTGTGGTAGGTGTTAATTCTACACAAAATGTTGATGAAAATTGGTAACCTTCAACATATCATAATTGGCGAGAACTAAGACATTTCATTCAAAAATTCATAGAGATTGTCAAACACATTAATTTGCAATAAATTCCTTATTTTAAGCCAAATTTCTATAATAAGGTGGTTAAGCAATCTATAAAATTGGATGTGTTAGGTTTTTTATACTCATGAAAATGTCAGTGGAAGATGAGAAAACCAAGACATTTATGAGGTTCACCATCACTCGCAAGCTGAAGTAATTGTACACCCTTGTGCAATAAAGTCGTCCATGTAAGTCTTATCTAATTTCCCTAAAATCATAAATTTCAAATGGGTTTGTGCATTTTTTATTTTTTATTTTTTATTTTTTGTGATAGCCCATGACTGATTCAATTTACTCCAGTTGTTCACGTTCACTTTCTGCATTTATTGGACGAGTGCTCTTCCAGTTCAAAATTGGATAGCATAGCAAGGGAAATTTGAATCCAAGTCCTATCTAATGTATTTCAAGATGCATTACAAAGCTAGTGTGAAGGTGAGCCCTGAATATAGCTGGTTTGAGATTTGGAATTGAGTTGGGTTCCCTTCTCTTCAATTCTTATGTAAGTTCATTCCTTCTCATTTGGGAATTCATAGCATGGTGAGTTCAAGTATCAACAAAGGCTTTGAAATGCTCTAATAATTGTTGCTATTCCGTTGGCCATTGGATGTGAGAATGTGAAGTGTTTCAGTAATGCTCATAGATAACCTCTAATGGGGGATGATCTATGCTCAGACAAGCAACTCAACCTTGGATTTTTAATCATTATAGGCCCATAATTCTTCAAAACTTTGAATTTCATTCTACATAGTAGAGATAAATGCCTTTAAATACCATCCTCCATAAAAGAACGAGGAGTCCATCTTGTGAGCTTAGGCAGGACAAAATTGTGTAAATATAATTTTCATTCTAAGTTTTGCGTCTCAGGAATGCCTATGAAATAGATAGAAAATACCTGGTGCATCCACAGTAACAATTGGTAGATTTGAAGCATTCCTCTCCAGTAAAATTTGAACCATTTCTCCTTAAAATATAAGGCATACACTTTGGGAGGTGGCTTATGAGCGAACATTAAGGAAGCATGATCACTTGCGTTTTCATTTATTTCCTTGAAGTTTTGAGATTTCTATGAATTTCTCTTTAATTTCTTCATCTTATTTCTCCCGCTTCTTATTATCTTTTTTGAGTTACATAATTGTGCTTTGCTAGGCTATGTGTGAGATAACATAATTTTCTTTAAAGAAAGCAATAGTGTGTTGATGCCTTTCAAGGGTTTTATATCGCTGTTCATATGATTATGATTTTGCCTTCTATTTGCTAGCCTTTATAGCTATAATGCAACTATTTTAGGGGTTTCTCAAATTTTGCCAAATTTTTATGGAACTAGTGCTGGAGAAGGTAATGACAATTGACATTCAACATCTCATTTTTCCACTACTCGTCACATGTAAACAAAAATCCCCCCTATTAGGGATTCCACAACACATTGTTCCATTCATCTCGATTTATTCAATAATTATGTTTTGTCTATAGTAGGTGTCAATAATTTTGTAGCATTTGTTTAGATTTCTTTAACAATTGTTGCCCCAAATTCCGTAGCAGATTTTGAGGGATGCCCTTAGGATTATATAGCAGTCGTTGTCCTGGTCTTATTTTCTTCCCCCCCCTTTGCTATCTGCCTTTCTCCTGACTTCTGTATTTCTTGAAAAATTATTCTTTGGGACCATGTAACGAAATCTATGGCAACAACATATGGTCTCCTTGTTTCTGTGATAGTGTCTTGTGGCTTGGTCTAAGGTTTTATTTAACATGCATTTCTGCAACTCTCTCCTCAACACTTTGAATTTTCTTTTCAGTTGCTGGAGTTATAGTGAATTCCTCCCAAGTTACATGTGGCCACTTCCTATGTAGGGTGCCATCTTTGACCAAGAGGTGGATTAACATATGGTGAGTAAGACTTGTCAATTTACTTGCTAGATCTCGCCAACCATATTTTGCAGTAATTTCATCAAGAAAACTAGGACAGTGGTTTTTAAAATTTGCTTTCGATATGTGTTGAGGCCCTGGAATTTCGCTGCCAAAACATGGGGGAAAACCACCCGGTCCAGACCTTAAAGCAACTCCTTTTCTGTTTGGTGTAGTGGCTACGACTGGGGATAATAGGACCAGTTTCCCAATAAGGATGATTTTGGGGGTGTTGTGAATATAGCATGCAAATGGATAATGATTTTAATATATATAAATCTATCTAAACTATTTAATATAATATATACCCAGGGTGTTTTTCCTTTATGTGACCTAAAATGATATCTTTCAATTGTCAGTAATATAGATCATTTAACAGTTGAAAGAGATGAAAATTATGTAAAATGTTTCTTCTAGCAAAGTAGTTTTCATAGAAGAATTGTGAAATAAATATCGCATTTATAAGTGTGATTACATATTCAATAAGAAAAAATAGCTAAATATTAGAACATAAGTGCATGTAATATTTATATATGATGACATTTCAAATATATAATGCAATAAAAAAATATGACTGTCAATCTATGAAGTAATACTTAATACATGTGAATAGAAGTACCATATGTACGAAGTTCTACTCATGTAAACTGACAACAATGAATATGCTCCTTCTCACTTTCAAGCAATTTAAAGAGTACAATAGTGCAACATCAGTTAAATAGCTTTAATTGTCAAAAGATAATAGATGTGTTCCATTAATTCATCAAAGCACTCACAAACTTACAATAGTGCATTCTTTGCAAATGTTTTTGACAAATTTTTGGACCCTTCTCTAAATGCATGAGAAGGGTTTAGATACTAAACTAACTATAAAATAAAATATATTATTACAAAAATATAGAGGAGGTTTCAAACAACCTTCCTCATAAAGCTAACTTAAACTACAATCTAGGAAATTAACAATTCTGATTTATGAGTCCTGCCCTTTCTTATGAATGTGGTCACGAAGTTGAAAAATATTTAACATTGCTTTGAGCTGAGCTGGCTGCGATATCCTTGATCTGATCTGTCCCTTGAAAATAGTGTTTGAGAGTACTAACTGGGATCTCTTCATTGATTCTGTAAGAGACTGCAGAGTCTGATGCTGATGATAAGGTTTGATCAGAAAATTCCAGTAATTTTCTTGATCAAACTTATTTAACTTTTTAATAATTTCCTCCTGTGTATCTGCTCTCTGCTTCCACTATGTTTCCACCTGTCTTTTTTCTGAGAACACATCAGACGTGTTCTCGTTGAGAAGTTTTGCTCTAGACAGTTGTTCACACATAGATTCAATAATCTCACTTGATATCTTGGATGTCTTTGCTGCTACTTTCTCTGCCTATTTGATTTGCGCTTCCCATTCTCTGAATATAATTTCTTTGTGAAGCTTATCTACTTGAGGTAGATCAACTTCCTTCCCTGAATTTGATACTTACAATTGGACGTGTTCTTCAATTTTCTTCTCAAGTATTTCACATTCAAGTTTCTGGATTGCTATCTGCTGGATAAATATTTTATTTGAATCACAATAAGAGTCAATTATAGAAGCTTGATGACAAAACACTTCTTGTTCTTTCTTTAACTTAGTGTTTAAATCCAATGCTTCTTTGATAAATTTCTCTAATTGCGGTTGGCTTTGTAACTTGGTCATTGATACTTCCAGCTGTGCTTATTTTTCATTAATCTTTGTCTGATGCTGCAATTTAAGGTTTTCAACATCTTTATGAAATTGGTCTGTGATTACTTTGACTTTCTCACTGGAATTAGATTTCTCTTCATTCATCAACTTCTCTAGTTTTTTACTCTTGCTTCCTTTTTTTTTAGCAACACTCTAACCTCAGTAGCTTTATCAACAATAGCAGTAGCATATGGCCCTGCATACTATGATAATTTGGTTAGATGTTTAGTAGGATCATCTAAGGAATCTTTCCATAATACATCAACTGATTCATCTGTAGGTTTTGAAGTTGTTTAATCAATTCTTCTCCTTTTGTTTCTTTTAACTACAACCTTATAACTAGGACTATAGAAAATATGCAACGAAGGAATATCTTCAATTTGTAGAACTATCTGATCTGTAGGGTAGGCTGGTATGATTTCTTTATCATTAATTGCTGGAACTCTTTGTAGTGAATTAACAATTTCCACTATCTTCTGGGAGTGTTCAGGTGTCTGGAAACTCGTTGCCTGATCAGTATTGGGATTCTCTTTAGGAATTTTTATTGCTTTGGAAAACTCCTTCCATTCATCTATAAGATCTTTTGTTTGTGGTGAACTGGACTGATCTAGTATATTATGACTGTGCTGAACTGTTTTAGAATCTTATTCTGTTCCATTATTTCTCTTTTCCTCTAGCGTCTCTATCTCAAGGATTACTTGGTCAATTATCTTTTCCGGGATTTCATTTTTTGATTCAGATTCATTTTCAGAGTGATCTGAATTATGAGATTGCTGGTGTGACTGGCCTGATTCATCTTCAGACATATCTTTTACTTCATCATCCAAGCTGATACTTGGAGTGTGTTTGTTGTCATCTTCAATAGTTAACAAATTGAGAGGGACTTTCTCTAGTCTCCTGTTTCTGTACGTTTGGAAAGCTTCAAAATCATCTTGACTTAGTTGGCTGGATGCATACTTGATAATGTCTAAGAACTTTTCCATGCCCTGGAAGAGATCATCAAATCCATCTTCCTCCTTTACAAAAGGCTTTAACTTAAGCTCTATGATGTAATTTTTAATTACATCATTTGTATCATATAACCTTTTTGGTATTTCTGCCAATTTCAATAAATGAATGTTAGAAACTTCCTTGTAAGTATTGCCAATGTCAAATAGTGCAAAAGTGCCACACTATACAGGATAATTAGTCCAAATAGATTTTTTAGCATCTTTCAGCTGTTTCGTGACACCATTAACAAGCTTATAGGCACCTTCTCTTGCAAGTAACTTATCAGGAACGTAATAGGGTAAAACATGGGGAGAAGCATAACTCCTGAATACTCTAATATATGTAAAATTCTCCTCTACAAACCATCTAGCTACAAAAAGAATGTTTGCATTGGCTTCTTCGGAAACCCTTGGGGCCTTTTATTGAAAATAATATGGTGCATAGGCAATATGACTCTATAACATATTTTATAGAAGTGTAGGTGGAAGTCTGAATCCCAGAGTTCTTTATGGTGAATGTGAATTGGGGCAGGGTCTTGGGTAGTCCATTTCCATCCCATGGTAGGAAAACTAGAAGTAAAATAGATAGCGTCCATGACATAGCCGGACATATAAAAGGAAGGTATTTCTCTGGATGAAATACTCCTTTTATTCCTATATTCGGTAATGTACTTGGCTATATTATCAGATAAAATGTTTTCCCAATTCACAATTGATGAATTGACGATTGCGTCAATCAGGGGAACCCATTCTTTTGAGAATCTAGTGCTATCAGGTCTAGCAAATAGTCTACATAACATACCGGCAACATAACAATAAGGGTTAGGAATTTGGGAAATTGGGTACGTACCAAGCTTATCTTACTTCAACTTCCCCTATTCTTCCTTCCATTCTTTGATGACTTTAATAAGATCTGTATTTTCTCCTCTAAAGCTTTTCAAAAAGTCTTTGTCATATTTCTGTTGCGGGGGTGGTAGATGATACATTGCTGTTAAATCTTCTGCCCTAAAAGGGCCCATAGTTTCTCCCTTCAAATTCTTGAACATTTTATTTTCAATGTCTAAGTGATCAATTGCCCACCGAACCATGTCTATGTAAGGGAGAATTTTTGGCCTTGTAGCTATCCTGTGAATGTATGAGCATGCAATGACAAAAAAAGTTGCATTGAAGGTAGATGTCGTGCCTGTTGAAGAAAATTTGGTTATCACCCTTGGTTCTTCACTTTCAAAAAGCTTATACATTGCCTCCCATGTCGAACTGCCACAATCTTTGTTGCAGACGATATCTGAAAATAAGGGAGACATCTCTGTATTATCAGTAGACGACGTCTGAGAAATCTCTTTGCCATTTTTGCTCATTTTACTCTTCCTCAAGACGTTAACTATTATCTTGAAAACAAAGCGAATTTTACAAGTATAGAGAATCAAAGAGACAAATCTATCATTTATTTCAAACACACACAAGCAGATATAAATCTATCAAGGTATAACATCAATCATCAATAATAATCTCGGAATTAATATCTCATACACCTTCATGCGTAAAATATATCAATCACTTTAAAAGCCGTTAAGGTCTCAAATTTCATTTTGATATGACACAAGTTACTTCACATGCTTGATCCATTAAAAGCTGTCGACATGCGTATCAAAAGTCATAATTTATAACTGTTCATAATACTTAACCTTAAAGACTGTGAAATGCGATTTTCGCAAATCGCAGATCGCAACTTTTATAGGATAACAATTTGGTGTATGTTATAAGTTATGCGAAATGCGAATTGCGATTTTTTCAAAACTTAAGTGACTGCGATGCCGAAAGTTTTATATTCATTTCTTTATTTGCTCGTCAGGTCCGCGAAGTCGCAACTTATATCGATTTGCTTTTAATTTTTTTTGGTTGATTAAGTGAAGTGCGATGCGATAAATTAAATATAATGGTGATTGAAGTTTTGCAAAGTTCAAACATATCTTCGGAAAAGTTCCAATAGGAAATTTATGCTTTTGGCAGGGTTACATTTTACCCAGCAATGATTCATTGTCCCATCTAGTATTTCTTATAATTTTCAAAAGTAAATTCTAACCTTTGAGAATTTTATTTTATATATTACTTTATTTATTTAAAAGCCATTGTCTTAGCGTGGTAACCAAATAATGACAATGCCACTCACTAGTAGTAATTAAGCTGATCAAGTTGGCTCTTGATGAGACCCCTTGTCCTTTTGATATAATCTCAAGTCATTACCCTGTTTTGGTAGGTAGTATTGGTAATGTCAGTTTAACTATTTCCTTATGAACATGGTACAAAAGCTCGTGATGAGACTTATTGTCTTTTAAGTCTTTCTTCTAATCATAATATTTTTTATTTTCATTTGAATTCCTTTCAAAAATTTATAAGTTTTTTCTGAATGGTATGAATCATTGGTATTTTTAAGATTCTGGATGATAATGTTGAGTTTTAGATTGCTTTTCTGTAAACAGGTCTTTACTATGTTAAAGTTTCTTTTCTTGACTGATAATAGAACATTCATGCTGTATAAAGATGAGAGTTCATCAAAGAATAAATGATTTTAGCGAAATTCCATTTTTTTAGAAAAATAAAATCAATTTGTCTTTCCAAATCTTTTGATTATTTCCTTAACATTTTTTATTTTTTATAAAATAATCAAAGAAAATCATCTGAGATTACATTTGAAAAGCCAAATATTAAAAAAAAAGAAGACACTAGTATACAAGGATAGAAGGGGTTACCTTCTATGAGAAATATTTTTTTAAAATCTGCCCATTAACAGGCAAAGAATCCTTTTTGCCTGATAGATCTTGCAATAAAAATGTTGATGGGCATATTTCTTCAATTATTTGAAATGGACTTAGCCAGAGTTTTTGAAACTTCGTGTGTTTATCTTTTTCCTCATGTGCTTTGTCCCATTTCAATACCAAATCACCAATTTGAAAATTCTTTGAGGCTTTTATTATCTGTTGATGATGAGCGTGAATTTGTTTGGATTTTTCTCTTTCTTCTTCTAACTTAAGAATTTGACCTTGTCTAAGTTGTAAAGAATAAGTAGGAGTTTCATCAATGAATTGAACTAAGGAAAGAGAGGGAATAACTACGTTGGTGGGAAGTACTGCTTCTTTTCCATAGAAAAGATTGAATGAAGAAGTACCAATAGAAGCTTTTTGAGTTATTCGATCTGCCCAAAGAGCAAAAATTAATGACTTATGCCAATTTCTTTGATTCTGATCAACATTTATTTTGATTATTCTAATCAGGTTCTTGTTTGTGGATTCTGCCAAACCATTTCCTTGTGGATAATAATTTGCAGAATATTTTAGTTTGAAACCTCTTTTAATTGCAAATTCTATCATATCAGTTCCAAAGAAATAAGATGCATTATCAAACATCAAAGCAGTAGGTAAGCCAAACCTGGTTATGATATTCTGGTCAATGAAATCAATGATATTTTCTGAATTAGATACTTTTAAAGGAATTGCTTCCACCCATGTGGTAAAGTAATATGTAGCTGTGAGAATATATCTATGTTGTTTGGAAGAGTTAGGAACAATCTCAAAAATTATATCTAATCCCCATTGCTCAAATGGTTGTTCAATATTGACCGGCTGTAATGGGAATGCTGGCTTTCTTTGTCTTCTAGATGTACTTTGGCATACTTTAGATTTTCTTGTATATTCATGGGAATCTTTGAAAATTTTAGGCCAATAGTAACCTGCATGCACGATCTTATGTGCTGTTGTATTTCCTCCAAAATGTCCTCCAGCTGGTCCATCATGGAGTTCCTGCAAGACTTTTTCTACTTCAGATTTTTGTAAGCATCTTAGAAGTACAGAATCAAAATTTATTCTAAATAACACATCGTTGACTAACTCATATTGTTTAGCTTTTAATCTAAGAGCTCGTTTTGTCTTGTAACTGAGATGATTTGGAGCATATCCATTCTTCAATAAAATATAAGATTAGCATATTGTGACTCTGAATCATTAAGGCTTACCTCTGATATTTGCACATGATTACCTGAATCTTCTTCTACTGGCAAATGTGATGCTCCTGTAAGCATTCTGTAAAAGCCTTGACCTCTAATGATTTTAGAGGGTTTAATTTCTACATCATATTCTTGTAATGCAGTCACCCAGTTAGCTCTTTTTTCTCCTAATTCTTTCTGCATCAAAAGTTGTCTTACTGCAGAAAATGGAACTATGATTTTCATATGAGACTTTAGGAGAAAAGGTCTAAAATATTTTATGGCCTTAAAAACAACAAATGCTTGCTTTTCAACAGATGTGTAATTCAATTCTGCACCTTGTAAATTTGAATTAAAGAATGATATTGGTGCTTCTTTTTTTTGGTCATTCAACTGTGTTAAAAAAACTACATATGATGTATCCGATGAAAAAGTGTATAATGTAAATGGATTAAGAAAATTGGGGGTGGTCAAGAATGGAGCATTGACAATTGAATGTTTAATCAATTCAAATGCTTCTCTTTCATTATGTCCCCATTTAAAGACAAAATTTTTCTTAATCATGTTCTGCAATGGTAAAACTATTTGAGAAAAATCAAGGACAAATCTCTTAACAAAATTAATTTTCCCAAGGAAATATTGCATGGTTTTCTTGTTATGAGGGAAAGCAATTTGTTTAATTTCATCAATTCTTTCAGGATCAATATAGATACCATTTTTTGACACAATAAATCCTAAAAGTTTTCCTTCATCTAAAGCACAAAATGATTTCTTTGGATTTAATGAAATGTCATACCTTTTGCATCGCTCAAAGACTTTCTTTAGGTCATTCACATGATGAGTTACTTGTTTAGAGAAGACAATAATGTCATCTAAATAAATAACTATTGTTTTATTTATAAGTCCTCTAAAATCTATGTCCATGGCTCTTTGGAAAGTGGCACCTTTATTAATTAATCCAAAAGACATTTTCTGACAAGCATAAGTTCCCCACTTTGTTCGAAACGTAGTTTTTAATCTCTCATCTCGATGAACTAGAATTTGATTGTAACCTGAAAATCCATCTAGAAAAAACATGAGCTTAGAACCAACTACTTTCTGCAATACTTGTTCCATGGTTGGCAATGGAAAATTGTCCTTCTGACAAGCTTTGTTTAAATTTCTAAAATCAATGCAAATTCTAATATCACCATTCTTTTTCCTGACAGGTACCAAATTTGATACCCATTTAGAATGTCTATCTGGAAAGATGATTTTTGCCTTGAGGAGTTTATTCAATTCAGTTTTAATTTGATTTTCCAAGTTTGGATGAATCTTTCTCAATTTCTATTGTATGGGCTTTTCCTCTGAGATCATAGGAATCGTGTGTTGAATTATAGAAGCATCGTATGTGTTAAGATCAGAATAATCCCAAGCAAAGACACTTTTGTACATCCTAAACAATTTGATGAATGATAATCTTTCTTCGGAAGACAGACCAAGACCTAGATTTATATTTTGAGGTTTTTCTTCACTTGCTATATTAACTAACTCAAATCTTAAGGTAGAACTTTTTGTTTTTGAGTTAGTTACTCTTTTAAACCTGTCCTTTAGATCGTATAAGTCTTCTAACTTGACAATAGATTTTGGAATAATATTTTCATCTTGTTCTTTCTTAATCTGAGTGTCATGTTCATTTTCATCCATGATTTGATTATCGTAAGATTCTTCAGATGTTAAAAAATCTATGATATCTGAGTCATTATTGAATACTCTCCAATTGGTGATATTATCAGGAATAGATGGTCTAAAAATCAATTCAATAGAAAATCTATCGGGACTAAATTCTTGGGATGGGATTAATTTTGAGGCTACATTAGTGAGTAAATCTGCATGCATTTTGTATTCTAGGTATAGAATAAATGTTGAAGGCTAAGAAATGAGAAGTTAATTCTTGGACCAATGATTGATAATGTTTTAAATGTCCATAATTACAATGGATAGTATCTCTCACTTGCCTAACTATGATTTCTGAATCTCCTAAAACCTTCAGATGTCTGATATTTAGATTAATAGCTTTTAAAAAAAACCTTGAACTAATGCTTCATACTCAGCTACATTGTTGGTACAATCAAATCCTCATTAGCAGGCTAACATAGTCTTTTCGTCTTCTGGGTTTATTAAAATGCAACCCGCACCTGCACCATCTTCGGATTTAGAACCATCAAAATAAAGGGTCCAAAACAAAGAATTAGCTATTTTTCTATCTAAAAAATTAATACATCTAGAATTATCTAGCTGGGAAAAATTCTCAATCTGAGATACAACCGCGTTATTAAAGAAAGGCGATGGTTGAGAATTAAAGTTTCCTAAAAATGACTCCGCAGAGTAATTTCCAATAATGTTGTTATTGAAGGCTACTGGCTTATTAAGTTCTTCAAGATCAGTCACCATATGCTTCATAAACGTTTCACAGTCAAATAGAATTTTGTTTGGCTTTACATTATGTGGTAACCACATATGTGACCAGTTTGTTGAAAAATAACCATGAAGTTTCTCAGACTTGTCACGACTTAAAACTAAACCATAAAATTTAGGAATATATGCCACCAAAATATCAATTATCTGAGCAACTTTGGGATTTGATGACAATCTGATGGAAACATAATTTAATTCTCCTACCACTTCTACTCTAGTCCTATCAAGTTGTACTATATGGACTAGAGAACGCTAAGGAGTTATGTTCAATTTGGCACAAACTGATTTTGGCATTATATTCGAAGAGGCCCCTGAGTCTATTAAACAATTATGAACATTTTTGTTATAGATCTCATAGGTTAAGAAAAATGGAGGAGTATGAGAGATGAATCGATCACCTATCATAATTAAGTCTGAAGCATCTATTTTTATTGAAGGAGAAGATGGCTTACCCATTTCATTAGTAGCTTGAACTATGGCTAGAGCAGGGAATTTTGAAGTAGGAACAACTTTTAATTCTCTAAGTAAGAGTTGCTTTTGTTGCTTTAATTTGGTAAGCTCATGAATTGAGATATTTTCCCTAGTTTTCTTCATGTCTTCAACTATATTATACTCAATGGTATCTGAGACAACCATTGTTTTAGATATAGGTGGAGAGTTTGAGGTAACACAACTTGTTTTTGTAGCCTTTGAATTAGACTTTTTGCTTACTCATTTTTCTTTAGCAGGAGTGGAAATTTTTTACTGTTGACTAGGCTGTGTTGCTTCAGTAATATTTTTGTTGCATGTGCAAATAGACAAAGCTTCAAGTTGTTCTTCATTTGATAGGATGAAAACTCACATTCCATTAAGTTCAACTTCTTCTTCTTCGTCATCTTCTTCTTCCTCTATTTTTTCTTCCTCCTATTCTTGATTCGATTCAACATTAGATATAATATTTGGAGGTTGAGAATTAGAGGATTGTCTCTTCTTAAAATTCCTAAAACTCTTTTTTGAATTTGAAGTTTCAACGACTTGTTTCTTAATACCTGCCATCTCATTGGTCATGGTTTTCAAGAATTTTTGAAGACCTTCTACATCAAATGGATCCTTTGGCATCTTCTTCTTAGAATCATCTTTGAAAGATATCTTCTTTGATTTTCGATCTTCCTGAGAATTCTTTTTCTCAAGAGAAGTTATGCATTTCTCTACAGATAGAGAATCTTTCATATTTTTTGCAAGTGTTGCTAGCTTTGCTCTATCAACGAAAATAGCTATATTAGATGGAAGGGATGAAATATACCACTCATTTTGAACTTCTGCAGCTGGAACTGCTGTAACAGGAATTTTATTGAGTAGTTTATTAAATCTTGAAATAAAATCTTTTGTCTTCTCACCTGGTTTAGCTTTAAGATTTGAAATATCATTGATGAGCGTAGCAGTAGTTCTGTCATCTCCAAACCTTGCTAGAAATAGTTCTTCAAACGTATTCCAATTAGTTATAGAACGAGCAGGTAATGAAAAATACCAGGATCCTGCAGATAATTTTAAAGTATATGGAAATAATAATACAACGCAATCCTCTTCAACTTCTGCATTCAAATTGATAACTAACATAAAATTATTAATATGTTCTTCTACAGGAAGACCATCATTGGGATTAAATTTTGGTAGCCATATTTCAGGATTTTTAGGTAGAGAATGAAGAGGGGCGGGCATGTTTACAGCCCTTGGATTGCTCCATGGGTTTACATTCGGTGGAGGGGATTTACGTGCCATTGGATTTTGGATGGGTTGGTTGGGTGGATTTTGAAATGATGATGAGGCAGGTTGAGCACTAGGACTAGTATTTTGAGTACTGGAACTAGTGAAAGTGATACCGACTGTTGGAATGAAATTTGTGGAAGTGAGCAGTGGTAATGGAGGTGAATGGGATAATATATCGTTGGTGATTGACTCTGATTGAGTCCTCTTTAACTTCTTCGTGTTGAAAATGGCAACAAGAAACAGTGAAGGAGGCCTCTTGAAACATCTTTCCTGATCCTAGTTGGAAAGTGATCACCTAAACTAGGTGGGGACCACACATGTGATTTTTGTCGAAAAGTCTATTTTTAGACTATGTCTATTTTTAGACATATGGAGCATGGTCTAGGAGTTGCGGGATGCTATTATTGGATGATTGGTCAAGTTGGTAAAAATAGATGGACATCTATTTTTAGACTGCCTGTCTAAAAATAGAACAGTCAAATATTATTAGCCCTTAATAATATTTGGACTATAAACTTTATCTTATCCTCTTGGAGCACTTCAGTTCGAGCTACAGATGTGGTACATGCAGCTGGCAGAAGGAAATTCGAATTTCCTATGGGTTAGTTGAGCTATTGCATGATGGACTTCAGTTAGAACTCAAGTGATTGAGTTTAGTGGAGTTGATTGAGGAGTTGATGGATTTGTGTTCAGTTTAACTTAGTTGAACTAGTTGTATTTAGTTTAACTGGCTAATACACTAGAGATGAGTGGTGTGAATTAATTATTAATTAATTCACTAATTATTAACTCATTATTCAACTAAAGAACACATCAGTTAACAGCAGTGCATGGACAGTTCAGTGGAGACTAGTGTTAGAGGTGGGTGAAAGGGTGGAGTCTACTATCAGTTATGACTATAGTGTGCATGAGATTTGCACAATCATTGGAGGAGATTGCCAATGAGGATTACACAGTTAAATCCAAGGGAATTCGAATTCATTCAATCCATTCTCTCATCTTGGATTGCGCAGTAGAGGCAGGCAAACAATGGAGGAGTTTTGAACCCGTGACTTGTTCAAAACTGAGCTAGTTTGTGTGTAACTTTTGGAGACAGTACTGAGTACTTGTGAGGAGTATTGTATTGTGTAAAGTTACATGTTTCTCATCCATTATATGATACATATAGCTGGGGGTTTTCAGCTATAAGCTTTCCCCATACATGCTGCGTTCTATGTGTGTGAATTGATGTTCTGGCGCTTGTTTTATTTTCCGCATGTGATGATTAATTTGTAGAAGAGATTATGTGTTGTGCAGCAAATCGAATTTGTGTATGATCAAGTTAATCTCGGTGGATAAATATTCATTATTCAACAAATTTCTACATGGTATCGAAGCTATATTGATCATCAGATCTATTACGGTGATTACAAACTTATTTTGGTAGACAGAGTCTGTAAGCGGGCCAGGTAGCCTCTAGATCCATCCTTTCTCTGAAAGGTGATATATCCAGTAAATTCCCCTACAGTCGATCTCTGTGCTAGAAATAATTTGTTCTCAAGTTTAGATCGGAAGCGGTTGAGTTTTAAGCTGTTGGAATTTGAATTTTGCAGCAGTGTTTTCTTGGTGTTGAAGTCAAAATGTCTTATCAAGGATTGCGATTGGAGTATGCTCTTGAAGGCAGCTTGAATTATATTGCATGGAGAGATAGGATGGAGGCGGTGTTAGATGATAACGGGCTGAAGGATTTCATAGATGTTGAAGTCCCAAAGCCTACTGATGCTGCTCAAGTTGAGGCTTGGCAAAAGAAGATGGCAAGGTGTCGAAGGATTCTGTTGGAGGGCGTGAAGGATCACATAGTATCCAGCCTGCATGGAAAAGCTTCTCCATACTTGATGTGGAAAGCATTGACATAATTGTTCCAGAGCAAGAGCGACCAGAGGAAGTTGGCGCTCAAGGATAAACTCAGGAAAATTAAGATGGAGAAGAATGACACTATTCCGGTATACTTGACAAAGTTTGTCCACTGCAGGGATGAGCTTGGGAGTGTAGGAGTTAGTGTGGATGATGAGGACTTGGTGAGCTTGGCTCTCCTTGGTCTACCGAAGAGTTGGCATTCCTATGAGGATTCTGTCAATGGTCGGGAGAAATTGCCGGGATGGGAAAGACTGTGGTCTGATCTTGTGCAAGAGGAGATAAGGCGGAGTACCAGGGACGAATCTTCATTAAAGGTATCTGATGAAGAAGATTGCGCTTTGGCTGCCAAAGCAAGGAAGGGGAAGGGCAAGGAGAAGGCTTCTCAATCCGGTGCGGATGGTAAAAATCGTGACATGTCCAAAGTGAAGTGTTTTCACTGTCACGATCATGGACATTACGCCACGAATTGTCCACAAAAGAAGAAGAACAAGCAGGCTGCTGGAGCTGCAGCTGGTGAGGCTCTTGCCTCGCAATTTGAGCTGGACTTCTCATTGATCGCATGCATGGTGTTTAGTGCATTGGGATCGGGGTGGTATTTTGATAGTGGCGCTTCCTTTCACATGACGGGAGATGTGAATCTTTTCAGTGACTTGGTGGAGAAAAATCTCCAGATGCATGTTGAGTTGGGCGAAAATGGACGATACAATGCGACCGGCATTGGTACCATAAAATTTTAGAGGGAGTCAGGTAAACTCATTCTTTTACAAAATGTATTGCATGTACCAGGTTTAACAAAGAATTTGATCTCAGTCGCAATGTTAGAGGATAAAGGGTATGAAGTTGTCTTCAGTGAAGGAAAATTTTTCCTTCGGCACAAGGCAACGGGACAAGTCAAGAAGGTTGGGATTCGGGCAAAGAATCTCTATAGACTTGAAGTAGATGGGATGTCTACGGAGCTTCCTACTGTTGGGAAGCGGAAGGAAGACATGCAACTGATGCTTGAGAGGGAGCAAGTTTTGCATGCAGGTGAAAGTGAACCTCAGGGTGTGGAGCAGCCACAAGAGGATCATGGAGTGGGAGAAACCACTCATGCAGAGAAATTTCGTGCCAGATGGGCAGAGGGAGTGCATGCAGCTATACCACCAGGTGAGAGGTGGGGCGACATGCATGAGTAATCCCAGGTGGAGATTTCAGGGCAGGATTTATGGAGATGGTGTGGATCTCATGAATTGAACCTGGCTACAAGGTGCCCACAGCGCAGCAGTAGCAGATCAGTTGGATTGATGCAGGCAGATCAAAGTGATAGTGTCGAATACTGGAGCGTGAATCAGAGTTGACAACAAGTGCAAGAGTGCATGGGTGCAAGAGTTCAACAACGCAGTGGTTCCTGATGACATGTGCAGTAGCTAAGCAGAGGTCGAAGACTTTGATGATAGATGCATCAGACTGATTGAGTTGTTTGGAGCCTATTCAGTTTCGGAGATGTTGCATGCAAAGGGTGCATGGCGCATGCATGGAGTTGCATGGTGCATGCATGAGTTTGCATGGCACATGCAAAGGGTGCATGGCGAATGCATAGAGTTGCATGGCGCTTATGTAGGTTGCAGGGCGAATGCATGGAGTTGCATGTCACATGCAAAGACAGTCCTTTCTTGTTGAGAGGGAGTGTTGAAAATGGCAACAAGAAACAGTGAAGGAGGCCTCCTGAAACATCTTTCCTGATCCTAGTTGGAAAGTGATCACCTAAACTAGGTGGGGACCACACATGTGATTTTGTCGAAAAGTCTATTTTTAGACTATGTCTATTTTTAGACATATGGAGCATGGTCTAGGAGTTGCGGGATGCTATTCTTGGATGATTGGTCAAGTTGGTAAAAATAGATGGACATATATTTTTAGACATTTAGGTCGAAGTCTATTTTTAGACTGCCTGTCTAAAAATAGAACAGTGAAATATTATTAGCCCTTAATAATATTTGGACTATAAACTTTATCTTATCCTCTTGGAGCACTTCAGTTCGAGCTACAGATGTGGCACATGCAGCTGGCAGAAGGAAATTCGAATTTTCTATGGGTTAGTTGAGCTAATGCATGGTTGACTTCAGTTAGAACTCAAGTGGCAGAGTTTGGTGGAGTTGATTGAGGAGTTGATGGAGTTGTGTTCGGTTTAACTTAGTTGAACTAGTTGTATTTAGTTTAACTGGCTAATACACTAGAGATGAGTGGTGTGAATTAATTATTAATTAATTCACTAATTATTAACTCATTATTAAACTAAAGAACACATTAGTTAACTCAGCGCATGTACAGTTCAGTGAAGACCAGTGGAAGAGGTAGGAGAAAGGGTGGAGTCTACTATCAGTTGTGACTATAGTGTGCATGAGATTTGCACAATCATTGGAGGAGATTGCCAATGAGGATTGCACAGTTAAATCCAAGGGAATTCGAATTCATTCCATCAATTCTCTCATCTTGGATTGCGCAGTAGAGGCAGGCAAACAGTGGAGGAGTTTTGAACCCATGATCGGTTCAAACTGAGCTAGTTTTGTGTGTAGCTTTTGGAGACGGTACTGAGTACTTGTGAGGAGTATTGTATTGTGTAAAGTTACATGTTTCTCATCCATTATATGATACATATAGCTGGGGGTTTTCAGCTATAAGCTTTCCCCATACATGCTACGTTCTATGTGTGTGAATTGACGTTCTACCGCTTGTTTTATTTTCTGCATGTGATGATTAATTTGTAGAAGAGATTATGTGCTATGCAACAAATTGAATTTGTGTATGATCAGGTTAATCTCGGTGAATAAATCTTCATTATTCAGCAAATTTCTACACTTCGGAGTACTATCAATAGGAAATTCAAAAGGGAGAATCCCTATTTTTTGACTTTCTGATCGGGTTAATATTCTTCGAGGTTGTAAAGAAGACGAAATACTAAGATCTGATAATTGAGAAGATTCAGGATTTTCAACAGAAATAGATACTTTCTCTAATGGATAATGATTTTAATCTATATTCATCAATCTAAACTATTTAATCTAATATATACCCGGGGTGTTTTTCCTTTATGCGATCTAAATGATATCTTTCAATTGTCAGTAATATAGATCATTTAACAGTTGAAAGAGATGAAAATTATGTAAAATGATTCTTCTAGAAAAGTAGTTTGCATAGAAGAATTGTGAAAGAAATATCGAATTTATAAGTGTGATTACATATTCAATAAGAAACCATAGCTAAATATTAGAACAAAAGTGCATGTAATATTTATATATGATGATGTTTCAAAGATATAATGCAATAAAAAAATATGACTATCAATCTATGAAGTAAGAATTAATATAAGTGAATAGAAGTACCATATGTACGAAGTTCTACTCATGTAAACTAACAGTAATGAATCTGCTCCTTCTCACTTTCAAGCAATTTAAAGAGTACAGTAGTGCAACATCAGTGAAACAACTTTAATTGTCAAAATATAACAGAAGGGTTCCATTAATTCATCAAAGCACTGACAAACTTACAATAGTGCATTCTTTGCAAATGTTTTTGACAAATTTCTGGACCCTTCTCTAAATGCATGAGAAGGGTTTAAATACTAAACTAACTATAAACTAAAATGGATTATTACAAAAATATAGAGGAGGTTTCAAACAACCTTCCTCATAAAGCTAACTTAAACTATAATCTAGGAAATTAACAATTCTGATTTATGAGTCTTGCCCTTTCTTCTGAATGTGGTCACGAAGTTGAAAAATATATAACATTGCTTTGAGCTGAGCTAGCTGCGATATCCTTGATTTGATTTGTCCCTTGAAAATAACGTTTGAGATTACTAACTGGGATCTCTTCATTGAATCTGTAAGAGACTGCAGAGTCTGATGCTGATGATAAGGTTTGATCAGAAAATTCCAGTAATTTTCTTGATCAAACTTATTGATCTTTTGAATAATTTCCTCTTGTGTATTTTCTCTTTTCTTCCACTGTGTTTCCACCTATCTTGTTTCTGAGAACACATCAGACATGTTTTCCTTGAGAAGTTCTGCTCTTGAAATTTGTTCACACAAAGATTTA
Source organism: Pinus albicaulis (assembly GCA_034641835.2). Classification (NCBI taxonomy): domain Eukaryota; kingdom Viridiplantae; phylum Streptophyta; class Pinopsida; order Pinales; family Pinaceae; genus Pinus; species Pinus albicaulis. The sequence goes on from CM076570.1 coordinate 971,900,358, forward strand.
ATAATCTCACATGATATCTTGGATATCTTTGCTGCTGCTTTCTCTGTCTGTTTGATTTGTGCTTCCCATTATTTGAATATAATTTCTTTGTGAAGCTTATCTACTTGAGGTAGATCAACTTCCTTCCCCAAATCTGATACTTGCCATTGGACGTGTTTTTCAATTTTTTTCTCAGGTCTTTCACATTCAAGTTTCTGGATTGCTATATGCTGGATCAATATTTTATTTGAATCACAATAAGAGTCAATTATAGGAGCTTTATGACAAAATAATTCTTGTTATTTATTTAACTTAGTGTTTAAATCCAGTGCTTCTTTGATAAATTTCTCTAATTGCGGTTGACTTTGTAACTTGGTCATTGCTACTTCTAGCTGTGCTTATTTTTCATTAATCTCTGTCTGATGCTGCAATTTAAGGTTTTAAACATCTTTATGAAATTGGGCTGTGATTACTTTGACTTTCTCACTGGAATTAGATTTCTCTTCATTCAACAACTTCTCTAGTTCTTGTACTCTTGCTTCCTTTTGTTTTAACAACACTCTAACCTCAGTAGCTTTATCAACAGTAGCAGTAGCATATACCCCTGTATATTGTGATAATTTGGTTAGATGTTTAATAGGATCATCTAAGGAATCTTTCCATAATACATCAACTCATTCATCTGTAGGTTTTGAAGTTGTTTCATCAATTCTTCTCCTTTTGTTTCTTTTAACTACAACCTTATAACTAGGACTATAGAAAATATCCAACGAAGGAATATCTTCAATTTCTAGAACTATTTGATCTATAGGGTAGGCCAGTATGATTTATTTATTATGAATTCCTGGAACTCTTTGTAGTGGATTAACATTTTCCACTATCTTCTGGGAGTGTTCAGGTGTCTGGAAACTCGTTGCCTAATCAGTATTGGGATTCTCTTTAGGAATTTTTATTTTGTTTGTGGTGAACTGGACTAGTCTAGTATATTATGACTATGCTGAAATGTTTGAGAATATGATTCTATTCCATTATTTCTATTTTCCTTTACCATCACTATCTCATGGATTTCTTGGTCAATTATCTTTTCTGGGCTCTCCTTTTTTTATTCGGATACATTTTTAGAGTGATTTGACTTATGAGATTGTTGCTGTGACTGACCTGATTCATCTTCAGACATATCTTTTACTTCATCATCCAAGCTGATACTTGGAGTGTGTTTGTTGTCATCTTCAATAGTTAACAAATTGAGAGGGACTTTCTCTAGTCTCTTGTTTCTCTACGTTTGGAAAGCTTCAAAATCATCTCGACTTAGTTGGCTCGATGCATACTTGATAATTTTTGAAAAATTTTCCATGCCCTGGAAGAGATCATCAAATCCATCTTCCTCCTTTACAAAAGGCTTTAACTTAAGCTCCGTGATGTAATTTTTAATTACATCATTTGGATCATATAAACTTTTTGGTATTTCTGCCAATTTCAATAAATGAATGTTGGAAACTTCCTTATAAGTATGGCCGATGTCAAATAGTGCAAAAGTGCCACACTGTACAGGATAATTAGGCCAAATATATTTTTTAGCATCTTTTAGTTGTTTCGTGACACCATTAACAAGCTGATAGGCTACTTCTCTTCCAAGTAACTTATCAGGAATGTAATAGGGTAAAACATGGGGAGAAGCATAACTCCCGAATACTCTAATATATGTAAAATTCTCCTCTGGAAACCATCTAGCTACAGAAAGAATGTATGCATTCACTTCTTCAGAAACCCTAGGGGCCTTTTTATTGAAAATCATCTGGTGCATAGGAAATATGAATCTGTAACATATTTTATAGAAGTGTAGGTGGAAGTATGAATCCCAGAGTTCTCTATGGTGAATGCGAATTGGGGTAGTGTCTTGGGTAGTCCATTTCCACCCCATGGTAGGAAAACTAGAAGTGAAATAGATAGTATCCATGACATAGGCAAACATATAAAAGGGAGGTATTTCTCTGGATAAAATACTCCTTTTATTCCTATATTTGGTGATGTGCTTGGCTAGATTATCAGATAAAATGTTTTCCCAATTCAAGATTGATGAATTGACGATTGCGTCAATCAGGGGAACCCATTCTTTTGAGAATATAGTGCTATCAAGTCTAGCAAATAGTCTACATAACATACCGACAGCATAACAGTAAGGGTTAGGAATTTGGGAAATTGGGTACGTACCAAGCTTATCTTGCTTCAACTTCCCCTGTTCTTCCTTCCATTCTTTGATGACTTTGATAATATCTGGATGTTCTCCTCTAAATCTTTTCAAAAGGTATTTGTCATATTTTTGTTGCGGGTGTGGTAGATGATACATTGCTGTTAAATATTCTGCCCTAAAAGAGCCCATAGTTTCTCCCCTCGAAATCTTGAACATTCTATTTTCAATTTCTAAGTGATCAATTTCCCACTTAACCATGTCTGTGTAAGGGAGAATTTTTGGTCTTGCAGCTATCATATGAATGTATGAGTATGCAACATCAAAAAGAGTTGCGTCTGAGGCAAATTCCATTCCCGTCGAAGAAAATTTGGTTATCACCTTGGTCCTTCACTTTCAAAAAGCTTATACATTGCTTCCCATGTCAAACTGCCGCAATCTTGGCTGCAGACAGTATCTGAAAATAAGGGAGACATCTCTATATTTTCAGTAGACGACGTCTGAGAAATCACTTTTCCCTTTTTGCTCATTTTACTCTTCCTCAATCCGTTAACTGGTTTCCTGAAAACAAAGAGAATTTTACAGGTATAGAGAATCAAAGAGACAAATCTATCATTTATTTCAACCACACGCAAGCAGATATAAATCTATCAAAATATAACATCAATCATCAATAATAATCTATGAATTAATATCTCATACACCTTCACGCGTAAAATATATCAATCACTTTAAAATCCGTTAAGATCTCGAATTTAATTTTGATATGAAACAAGTTAGTTCACATGCTTGATCCATTAAATGTCGTCGACGCGCATATCGTAAGTCATAATTTATAACCATTCATAATACTTACCCTTAAAGACTGTGAAATGTGATTTGTGCAAATCGTAGATCGCAACTTTAGGATAACAATTTGGTGTATGTTATAAGTTATGTGAAATGCGAATTGTGCTTTTTGAAAAACATAAGTGACTACGATTGTCGAAAGTTTTATATTCATTTCTTTATTTTCTTGTCAGGTTTGCGTAGTCGCAACTTATATCGATTTGATTTTAATTTTTTTTGATTGATTAAGTGAATTGCGATGCAATAAAGTAAATATAATGGTGATTGAAGTTTTTGCAAAGTTCAAACATATCTTCGGAAAAGTTGAGCGCATATCGTGGCTCGCATATTTTAAAGTTTATAAGTATTTGAAATTAATAAGATATACGATTTGCGATGCGCTCAAGAAAAATAAAGCAAAAAACTTTTTAAAATAAAATATTTATTTCCTAAGTTTTTTGTTTAAAAAATTAAAATAATTTCCTATTTATTTCTAAGGGGTCCCTATTTATAAAAATAAATGGGGGGTTGTTGTATAGCACAACAATTGGTGATTCACTTGGGCGAACCAGATATCTCTGATAAAAATTTCTGAAATTTCTAAGCTTTTTAGAAAATAAAAAATAGTTGTAGGAATGAAATTTCAAATAAATAATATCTTACTAAGCAATGAAAGTTTCTCTTATTCACTATTCATAAGAATTCCTCTATTAAAGATATAAGTATGAAAATCTATATCAGTCCTTACTTAGTTTAAAAGGATAAAGTAGGTGGCCTTTACAGATCAACTTTATAAAAATTTACCCTTTTATCACAGATAGAGCCTATGATCCAATAGGAAATTTAATATTTTGGTAGGGTTACCTTTTACCCAACAATGATTCACTGTCCCATCCATTATTTCTTATAATTTTCAGAAGTAAATTCTAACCTTTGAGAATTTTCTTTTATATATTATTTTATTTACTTAAAAGCCATTATCTTGGCTTGGTAACCAAATAATGACAGTGCCACTCACTAGTAGTAATTAAGTTGATCAAGTTTGCTTTTGAAGAGACCCCTTGTCCTTTTGATATAATCTCAAGTCATTACCCTGATTTAGTAGGCAGTATTAGTAATATCAGTTTAACTATTTTCTTATGAACATGGTAAACAAGCTCGTGATGAGACTTATTATATTTTAAGTCTTTCTTCTAATCATAAATTTTTTATTTTCATTTTAATTCCTTTGAAAAATTTATAAGTTTTTATGGATGGGATGAAACATTGGTCTTTTTAAGATTCTGGATGATAATGTTGAGTTTCAGATTTCTTTTCTATAAATAGGTCTTTACTATCTTAAAGTTTCTTTTCTTGTCTGATAATAGAATTATCACGCTATATAAAGATGAGAGTTCATCAAAGAATAAATGATTTCAGCAAAATTCCATTTTTCAGAAAAATAAAATCAATTTGTCTTTCTAAATCTTTTGATTATTTCCTTAACATTTTTTATTTTTTATAAAAAAGTCAAAGAAAATCATCTGAGATTATATTCGAAAAGCCAAATATTAATACTAAGCAACTTTTATTTTCTTAAAAAAAAAAGACACTAGTATACAAGGATAGAAGGGGTTACCTTCTATGAGAAATATTTTTTTTAAAATTTTCCCATTAACAGGCAAAGAATCCTTTTTGCCTAATAGGTCTTGCAATAAAAATGTTGATGGGCCTATTTCTTCAATTATTTAAAATGGACCTAGCCAGAGTTTTTGAAACTTCGTGTGTTTACCTTTTTCCTCATGCGCTTTGTACCATTTCAATACCAAATCACCAATTTGAAAATTCTTTGGAGTGACAAAAGTTGAATCAAACGAGGCTTTTATTATCTGTTGATGATGAGCGTGAGTTTGTTTGGCTTTTTCTCTTTCTTCTAACTTAAGAATTTGACCTTGTCTAAGTTGTAAAGTATAAGTAGGAGTTTCATCAATGAATTGAACTAAGGAAAGAGAGGGAATAACTACATTGGTGGGAAGTACTGCTTCTTTACCATAGACAAGATTGAATGAAGAAGTACCAATAGAAGCTTTTTGAGTTATTCGATCTGCCCAAAGAGAAAAAATTAATGACTTATGCCAATTTCTTTTATTCTGATCAACATTTATTTTGATTATTCTAATCAAGTTCTTGTTTGTGGATTCTCCCAAACCATTTTCTTGTGGATAATAATTTGCAGAATATTTTAGTTTGAAACCTCTTTTAATCGTAAATTCTATCATAGGAGTTCCAGAGAAATAAGATGCATTATCAAACATCAAAGCAGTAGGTAAGCCAAACCTGGTTATGATATTTTGGTCAATGAAATCAATGATATTTTCTGAATTAGCTACTTTTAATGGAATTTCTTCCACCCATTTGGTAAAGTAATATGTAGCTGTGAGAATATATCTATGTTGTTTGGAAGATTTAGGAACAATATCACCAATTATATCTAATCCCCATTGCTCAAATGGTTGTTCAATATTAACCAGCTGTAATGAGAATGTTGGTTTTCTTTGTCTTCGAGATGTACTTTGGCATACTTTACATTTTCTTGTATATTCGTGGGCATCTTTGAAATTGTAGGCCAATAGTAACCTGCATGCAGGATCTTATGTGTTGTTGTATTTCCTCCAAAATTTCCTCCAGCTGGTCCATCATGGAGTTCCTGCAAGACTTTTTCTGCTTCAGATTTTTCTAAGCATCTTAGAAGTACAGAATCGAAATTTCTTCTAAATAACACATCGTTGACTAACCAATATTGTTTAGCTTTTAACCTAAGAGCTCGTTTTGTCTTGTATCTGAGATGATTTGGAGCATATCCATTCTTCAAATAAAAAATAAGATCAACATATTGTGACTCTGAATCATTAAGGCTTACCTCTGATATTTGCACATGATTACTTGAATCTTCTTTTGCTCGCAAATGTGATGCTCCTGTAAACATTCTGCAAAAACCTTGACCTCTAATTATTTTGGTTTAATTTCTACATCATATTCTTGTAATGCAGTCACCCAGTTAGCTCTTCTTTCTCCTAATTCTTTCTGCATCAAAATTTGTCTTACTACAGAAAATGGAACTATGATTTTCATATGCAAATTTAGGAGAAAAGGTCTAAAATATTTTATGGCCTTAAAAACAAAAAATGCTTGCTTTTCAATAGATGTGTAATTCAATTCTTCACCTTGTAAATTTGAACTAAAGAATGATATTGGTGCTTCTTTTTTTTTGGTCATTCAAGTGTGTTAAAACAACTCCATACGATGTATCCAATGAAAAAGTGTATAATGTAAATGGATTAAGAAAATTAGGGGTGGTCAAGAATGGAGCATTGACAATTGACTGTTTAATCAATTCAAATGCTTCTCTTTCATTATGTCCCCATTTAAAGACATATTTTTTCTTAATCATGTTCTGCAATGGTAAAACTATTTGAGAAAAATCAGGGACAAATATCTTAACAAAATTAATTTGCCCAAGGAAATATTGCATGATTTTCTTGTTATGAGGGAAAGCAATTCGTTTGATTTCATCAATTCTTTCAGGATCAATATAGATACCATTTTTTGACACAATAAATCCTAAAAGTTTTCCTTCATCTAAAGAACAAAATGATTTCTTTGGATTTAATGAAATGCCATATCTTTTTCATCGCTCAAATACTTGCTTTAGGTCATTCACATGATGAGTTACTTGTTTAGAGAAGACAATAATGTCATCTAAACAAATAACTATTGTTTTATTTATAAATCCTCTAAAATCTATGTCCATGGCTCTTTGGAAAGTGGCACCTTTATTAATTAATCCAAAAGGAATTTTTTGACAAGCATAAGTTCCCCACTTTGTTCTAAACGTAGTTTTTAATCTGTCATCTCGATGAACGAGAATCTGATTATAACCTGAAAATCCATCTAGAAAAAACATGAGCTCAGAACCAACTACTTTCTGCAATACTTGTTCCATGGTTGGCAATGGAAAATTGTCCTTCTGACAAGCTTTGTTTAAATTTCTAAAATCAATGCAAATTCTAATATCACCATTCTTTTTCCTGACAGGTACCAAATTTGATACCCATTTAGAATGTCTGACTGGAAAGATGTTGTTTTCCTTGAGGAGTTTATTCAATTCAGTTTTAATTTGATTTTCCAAGTTTGGATGAATCTTTCTCAATTTCTGTTGTATGGGATTTTCCTATGAGATCATAGGAATCGTGTGTTGAATTACACAAGTATCATATGTTTTAAGATCGGAATAATCCCAAGCAAAGACACTTTTGTACATCCTAAACAATCTGATGAATGATAATCTTTCTTCAGAAGATAGACCAAGACCTAGCTTTATATTTTGAGGTTTTTTTTCATTTGCTAGATTAACTAACTCAAATCTTAAGGTAGAACTTTGTGTTTTTGAGTTAGTTACTCTTTTAAACCTATCCTTTAGATCGTATAAGTCTTCTAACTTGACAACAGATTTTGGAATAAGATTTTCATTGCGTTCTTTCTTAATCTGAGTGTCATGTTCATTTTCATCCATGATTTGATTATCGTAAGATTCTTCAGATGTTAAAAAATATATGATATCTGAGTCATTATTGAATACTCTCCAATTGGTGATATTATCAGGAATAGATGATCTAAAAATCAATTCAATAGAAAATCTATTGGGACTAAATTATTGGGATGGGATTAATTTTGAGGCTACATTAGCGAGTAAATCTACACTAGCATTTTGTATTCTAGGTATAGAATAAATGTTGAAGGCTAAGAAATGAGAAGTTCATTCTTGGACTAATGATTGATAATGTTTTAAATGACCAGAATTATAATGGATAGTATCTCTCACTTGCCTAACTATGATTTCTAATTCTCCTAAAACCTTCAGATGTCTGATATTCAGATTAATAGCTTTTAACAAACCTTGAACTAATGCTTCATACTCAGCTACATTGTTGGTACAATCAAATTCTAATCAGCAGGCTAACATAGTCTTTTCGCCTTCCGGGTTTATTAAAATGCAACCCGCACCTGCACCATCTTCGGATTTAGAACCATCAAAATAAAGGGTCAAAAACAAAGAATTAGCTATTTTTCTATCTAAAAATTTAATACATCTAGAAGTATCTAGCTGGGAAAAATTCTCAATCTGAGATACAACCGCGTTATCAAAGAAAGGTGATGGTTGAGCATTAAAGTTTCCTAAAAATGACTCTGCAGAGTAATTTCCAATAATGTTGTTATTGAAGGCTACTGGCTCATTAAGTATTTCAAGATCAGTCACCGTATGCTTCATAAAATTTTCACGATCAACTCGAATTTCATTTGGCTTTCCATTATGTGGTAACCACATGTGACCAGTCTGTTGAAAAATAACCATGAAGTTTCTCAGACCAGTCATGACTTAAAACTAAACCCTAAAATTCAGGAATATTTGCCACCAAAATATCAATTATCTGAGAAACTTTGGGATTTGATGACAATCTGATGGAAACATAATTTAATTCTCCTACCACTTCTACTCTAGTCCTATCAAGTTGTATTATATGGACTGGAGAACTCTGAGGAGTTATGTTCAATTTGGCACAAACTGATTTTTGCATTATATTCGAAGAGGCCCCTGAGTCTATTAAACAATTATGAACATTTTTGTTATAGATATCATAGGTTAAGAGAAAAGGAGGAGTATGAGAGATGGATCGATCACTTATCATAATTAAGTCTAAAGCATCTATTTTCATTGAAGGAGTAGGTGGGTTACCCATTTCATTAGCAGCTTGAACTACGACTGGAGTAGGTAAGTTTGAAGCAGGAAAAACTTTAATTCTCTATTAAGAGTTGCTTTTGTTGCTTCAATTTGCTAAGCTTATGAATTGAGATATTTGCCCTAGTTTTCTTCATATCTTCAACTATATTATACTCAATGGTATTTGAGACAACCATTGTTTTAGATATAGGTGGAGAGTCTGAGGTAACAGGACTTGTTTGTGTAGCCTTTGAATTCGAATTTTTGCTTATTGATTTTTCTTTAGCAGGAGTGGAAATTTCTTGCTGTTGACTAGGCTGTGTTGCTTCAGTAAACGTTTTGCTGCGTGTGCTGACAGGCAAAGCTTCAAGTTGTTCTTCATTTGATAGGATGAAATCCCACATTCCATTAATTTCAACTTCTTCTTCTTCGTCGTCTTCTTCTTCCTCTGTTTGTTCTTCCTCCTCTTCTTGATCCGATTCAACATTAGATATAATATTTGGAGGTTGAAAATTAGAGGATTGTCTTTTCTTAAAATTCCCGAAACTCTCTTTTTTGAATTTGAAGTTTCGACGACTTGTTTCTTGATATCTACCATCTCATTGGTCATGGTTTTCAATACTTTTTGAAGACCTTCTACATCAAATGAATCCTTTGGCATATTCTTCTTAGAATCATCTTTGAAAGATATCTTCTTTGATTTTCGATCTTCTTGAGAATTCTTTTTCTCAAGAGCAGTTATGCGTTTCTCTACAAATAGAGACTCTTTCATATTTTCTGCAAGTGTTGCTAGCTTTGCTCTATCAACGAAAATAACTATATTAGATGGAAGGGATGAAATATACCACTCATTTTGAACTTCTGTGGCAGGAATTGCTATAACAAGAATTTTATTGAGTAGTTTATTAAATCTTGAATTAAAATCTTTTATCTTCTCACCTGGTTTAGCTTTAAGATTTGAAAGATCATTGATGAGCGTAGTAGTAGTTTTGTCATCTCCAAATTTAGCTAGAAATAGTTCTTCAAAAATATTCTAGTTAGTTATAGAGCAAGCTAGTAATGAAAAATACCAAGATCCTGCATATCCTTTTAAAGTATATGGAAATAATCGTACAACGCAATCCTCTTCAACTACTGCATTCAGATTGAAAACTAACATAAAATTATGAATATGTTGCTCCACAAGAATATCATCATCGATATTAAATTTGCGTAGCCATATTTTGGGATTTTTAGGCAGAGCATGAAGAGGGGAGGGCATGTTTACAGCCCCTGGATTGTTCCATGGGTTTACATTCGGTGGAGGGGGTTGACCTGCCATTGGATTTTGGATGGGTTGGTTGGGTCGATTTTGAATTGATGATGAGGCAGGTTGAGCACTAAGACTAGTATTTTGAGTACTGGAACTAGCGAAAGTGATACCGACTGTTGGAATGAAATTTGTGGAAGTGAGAGGAGGTGATGGAGGTGAATGGGATAAGATCTTGCTGGTGATTGACTCTGATTGAGTCCTCGTTAATTTATTCCAAGTACTACCGATAGGAAATTAAAAAGGGAGAATCCCTATTTTTTGACTTTATGATCGGGTTAATATTCTTCGAGGTTGTGAAGAAGATGAAATACTAAGATCCGATAATTGAGAAGATTCAGGCTTTTCAGCAGAAACAGATACTTTCTCTAAATTTTCTATAAAATACTGAACTTCTTGAGAATCTTGGTGAAACTCGAGAAATAGTATGGTTTGAGTATCGCTAGGAGACTTAGGGGAAAGATGATCAACTTCAGATTTCATAGATGAGGATCTCGATAATTTTCTAGAAGTTGATGCGGATCTAGAGGGAGAGAGACTTTTTTATTAACCTTTAGATTGATCAAACCTTTGTGCCATTCATCAGGCCCTCCTTCTAGCGCCAAAATGTTGAGGCCTCAGAATTTCTCTACCAAAACATGGGGGAAAACCACCCGGTCCAGACATTAAAGCAACTCCTTTTCCGTTTGGTGTAGTGGCACCGACTAGGGATAATGGGACCAGTTTCCCAATAGGATGATTTTGAGGGTGTTGTGAATATAGAATGCAAATGGATAATGATTTTAATCTATATGCATCTATCTAAACTATTTAATCTAATGTATACCCAGGGTGTTTTTCCTTTATGCGATCTAAAATGATACCTTTCAATTTTCAGTAATATAGGTCATTTAACAGTTGAAAGAGATGAAAATTATGTAAAATGATTCTTCTAGAAAAGTAGTTTGCATAGAAGAATTGTGAAATAAATATTGCATTTATAAGTGTGATTACATATTCAATAAGGAACCATAACTAAATATTAGAACATAAGTGCATTTAATATTTATATATGATGACGTTTCAAATATATAATACAATAAAAAAAAATGATTGCCAATCTATGAAGTAATATTTAATACAAGTGAATAGAAGTACCATATGTACGAAGTTCTACTCATGTAAACTTACAGCAATGAATCTGCTCCTTCTCACTTTCAAGCAATTTAAAGAGTACAGTAGTGCAACATCAATTAAACAGCTTTGATTGTCAAAAGATAACATATGTGTTCCATTAATTCATCAAAGCACTCACAAACTTACAATAGTGCATTCTTTGCAAATGTTTTTGACAAATTTCTAGACCCTCCTCTAAATGAATGAGAAGGCTTTAAATACTAAACTAAATATAAACTAAAATAGATTATTACAAAAATATAGAGGAGGTTTCAAACAACCTTCCTCATAAAGCTAACTTAAACTACAATCTAGGAAATTAACAATTCTGATTTATGAGTCCCGCCCTTTCTTCTGAATGTGGTCACGAAGTTGAAAAATATCTAACATTGCTTAAAGTTGAGCTGGCTGCGATATCCTTGATCTAATTTGTCCCTTGACAATAGCGTTTGAGAGTACTGACTGGGATCTCTTCGTTGAATCTGTAAGAGACTGTAGAGTTTGATACTAATGATAAGGTTTGATCAGAAAATTACAGTAATTTTCTTGATCAAACTTATTTACCTTTTTAATAATTTCCTCCTGTGTATCTTCTCTCTGCTTCCACTGTGTTTCCACCTGTCTTATTTCTCAGAACACATTAGACGTGTTCTCCTTTAGAAGTTCTTCTCTAGACAATTGTTCACACATACATTCAATAATATCACTTGATATATTGGATGTCTTTGTTGCTACTTTCTCTGCCTATTTGTTTTGTGTTTCCCATTCTTTGAATAGAATTTCTTTGTGAAGCTTATCTACTTGAGGTAGATCAACTTCCTTCCCTGAATTTGATACTTGCCATTGGACACGTTCTTCAATTTTATTCTCAAGTCTTTCACATTCAAGTTTCTGGATTGCTATCTGTTGGATGAGTATTTTATTTGAATCACAATAAGAGTAAATTATAGAATCTTGATGAAAAAACACTTCTTTTTATTTCTTTAACTTAGTGTTTAAATCTAGTGCTTCTTTGATAAATTACTCTAATTGTGGTTGGCTTTGTAACTTGGTCATTGCTACTTCCAGCTGTGCTTATTTTTCATTAATCTCTGTCTAATGTTGCAATTTAAGGTTTTCAACATCTTTATGAAATTGGGCTATGATTACTTTGACTTGCTCACTGGAATTAGATTTCTCTTCATTCAACAACTTCTCTAGTTCTTGTACTCTGCCTTCCTTTTGTTTTAGCAACACTCTAACCTCAGTAGCTTTATCAACATAAGCAATAGCATATGCCCCTGCATACTGTGATAATTTGGTTAGATGTTCAGTAGGATCATCTAAGGAATCTTTCCATAATACATCAACTGATTCATCTGTAGGTTTTGAAGTTGTTTCATCAATTCTTCTCCTTTTGTTTCTTTTAACTATAGCCTTATAACTAGGACTGTAGAAAATATCCAACGAAGGAATATCTTCGATTTGTAGAACTATCTGATCTGTAGGGTAGGTCGGTATGATTTCTTTATCATGAATTGCCGGAACTTCTTGTAGTGGATTAACAGTTTCCACTATCTTCTGGGAGTGTTCAGGTGTCTGGAAACTCGTTGCCTGATCAATGTTGGGATTCTCTTTAGGAATTTTTTTTGCTTTGAAAAAATCCTTCCATTTATCTATAAGATATTTTATTTGTGGTGAAATGGACTGATCTAGTATATTATGACTGTGCTGAACTATTTGAGAATCTGATTCTGTTCCATTATTTCTCTTTTCCTCTAGCATCTCTATCTCATGGATTACTTGTTCAATTATCTTTTCTGGGCTTTCCTTTTTTGATTCAGATTCATTTTCAGAGTGATCCAAATCATGAGATTGTTGTTATGACTGACTTGATTCATCTTTAGACATATCTTTTACTTCATCATCCAAGCTGATACTTGGAGTGTGTTTGTTGTCATCTTCAATAGTTAACAAATTGAGAGGGACTTTATCTAGTCTCCTGTTTCTGTACGTTTAGAAAGCTTCAAAATCATCTCGACTTAGTTGGCTGGATGCATATTTGATGATGTCTGAAAAATTTTCCATGCCCTGCAAGAGATCATCAAATCCATCTTCCTCCTTTACAAAAGGCTTTAACTTAAGCTCTGTGATGTAATTTTTAATTACATCATTTGGATCATATAACCTTTTTGGTATTTCTGCCAATTTCAATAAATGAATGTTGGAAACTTCCTTGCAAGTATGGCCGATGTCAAACGGTGCAAAAGTGTCACACTGTATAGGATAATTAGGCCAAATAGCTTTTTTAGCATCTTTCAGTTGTTTTGTGACACCATTAACAAGCTGATAGGCTACTTCTCTTCCAAGTAACTTATCAAGAACGTAATAGGGTAAAACATGGGTTGAAGCATAACTCTCGAATACTCTAATATATGTAAAATTCTCCTCTGCAAACCATATAGCTACAGAAAGAATGTATGCATTCACTTCTTTAGAAACCCTAGGGGCCTTTTTATTGAAAATCATCTGGTGCATAAGAAATATGACTCTGTAATAGATTTTATGGAAGTGTAGGTGGAAGTCTGAATCCCAGAGTTCTTTGTGGTGAATCTGAATGGGGGTAGGGTCTTGGGTAGTCCATTTCCATCCCATGGTAGGTAAGCTAGAAGTGAAATAGATAGCACCCATGACATAGGTAGACATATAAAAGGGATGTATTTATCTGGATGAAATACTCCTTTTATTCCTATATTCGGTAATGTGCTTGGCTAGATTATCAGATAAAATGTTTTCCTAATTCAAGATTGATGAATTTATGATTGTGTTAATCAGGGGAACCCATTCTTTTGAGAATCTAGTGCTATCAGGTTTGGAAAATAGTCTACATAACATACCGGCAGCATAACAGTAAGGGTTAGGAATTTGGGAAATTTGGTACGTACCAAGCTTATCTTGCTTCAACTTCCCCTGTACTTCATTCTATTCTTTGATGACTTTGAGAAGATCTGGATGTTCTCCTCTTAAGCTTTTCAAAAAGTCTTTGTCATATTTCTGCTATGGGGGTGGTAGATGATACATTGTTGTTAAATCGTCTGCCCTAAAAGAGCCCATAGTTTCTCCCTTCGAATTCTTAAACATTCTATTTTCAATGTCTAAGTGATCAATTTCCCACTTAACCATGTCTGTGTAAGCGAGAATTTTTGGTCTTGCAACTATCCTGTGAATGTATGAGCATGCAACGTCAAAAAGAGTTGCGTCAGAGGTAGATGTCGTGCCTATTGAAGAAACTTTGGTTATCACTCTTGGTCCTTCTCTTTCAAAAAGCTTATACATTGCCTCCCATGTCGAACTGCCGCAATATTTGTTGCAGATGATATCTAAAAATAAGGGAGAGATCTTTGTATTTTCAATAGACGACGTCTGAGAAATCTCTTTGCCCTTTTTGCTCATTTTACTCTTCCTCAATCCGTTAATTGGTTTCCTGAAAACAGAGAGAATTTTACAAGTATAGAGAATCAAAGAGACAAATCTATCATTTATTTCAAACACACGCAAGAAGATATAAATCTATCAAGATATAACATCAATCATCAATCATAATCTTTGAATTAATATCTCATACACCTTCACGCGTAAAATATATCAATCACTTTAAAAGCTGTTAATATATCGAATTTCATTTTGATATGACACAAGTTACTTCACATTATTGATCCATTAAATGCCATCAACACGCGTATCGCAAGTCATAATTTATAACCATTCATAATATTTACCCTTAAAGACTATAAAATGCGATCTACGCAAATCACAGATTGCAACTTTTATAGGATAACAATTTGGCGTATGTTATAAGTTATGCGAAATGCGAATTGCGCTTTTTGCAAAACTTAAGTGACTGCGATTGCCGAAATTTTTATATTCATTTCTTTATTTGCTCGTCGAGTCCGCAAAGTCACAACTTATATCGATTTGCTTTTAATGTTTTTTGATTGATTAAGTGAAGTGCGATGCGATAAATTAAATATAATGGTGATTGAAGTTTTTGCAAATTTCAAACATATCTTCGAAAAATTTGAGCGCATATCGCATCTCACATATTTTAAAGTTTATAAGTATTTGAAATTCATAAGATATGCAATTTGCGATGCGCTCAAGAAAAATAAAGTAAAAAACTTTCTAAAATAAAATATTTATTTCCTAAGTTTTTTGTTTAAAAAATTAAAAGAATTTCATATTTATTTCTAAAGGTTCCCTATTTATAAAAATAAATGGGGGGTTGTTGTATAGCACAACAATATGATACTAATTTAAAATGGAAAGTGAGTTCAAGATGGTGCTTTATCTTGATATATGAATTATGAATGGGATTATTTTGGAAATGGAAATTTTCACCATATGTGATGCTACATTATGAATGAAAAAGTAGTAAAATCCACTAGAATGTTGATTTTTGAGTAGCTTGGGAGGTACTCCAAGCGTTAGGGTTCTGGGTTTAGAGGGAAAAGTGCCACAAGAGTCACTTGTGGGCTTGGAACCCAAGCATGGGTTTTTGCACCAATTGCGTTTTGGGACAGTTCCATGAGCACATTTCTACATGTGATGGATGAGGATGACAGCTCTCGACGAGATGAATCTAACGCAAGGAGAATCGTCTTATTCTTAGTTGTAGAAGTGGAGATATGAATTTTTGAATATTAATTGTGGGGTTGACACCATAAGTGTCAAGGTCAGCCTAAGGTTGTTTTAGGCTTATGATAGTTGGAAAACCCCTATTGTGACGTTGAATAAGCCCTTCATTTATTGTATAAATAGAAGGTGGAGAGGAGGCAATTAAGCATCCATTTGTGTAACACACACAAGACACGTAGCTCGTTGGAGGAGGGAGAAATTTATGTTCTAAGGCCATAGCACAAAGAAGCAGACCAACAGAGGAGGAGAGGGCCATTGAGGCCTAGTTTAGGGTCCGAACTGTTGGAGGGAAGGTTGGGTGCCTTGTTGGAGGAGTCATTACCATTTTAGGAATGTTTGAGGGTTAAACATAGGTGGGAAAGCCCCTTGCAAGGCTATTGCAACTGTACACAAACTTGCTGTAGGGTGTCGCGGAAAATTAGAGGCAGGCCAATGGCTAGTTAAGGGCTAGAACAACCCAGAATTGTAGCAGCATCTTCGACCCTTCAAGTAAGGGCAACCACATTTTTTAGGAGGATTTTTGGGCGCAAAGGAAGGCTTGTTAAGGGACTGTAGTGTGCCCTAACCAAGCCCAGGTTGTTGCAACCAAATAAACCCTTAAAACATTAAGCTAAGGTATGTTTTTGAAGACATTCTTGTAGGTGTTGGATCCAAGTTTTGGATTAATTTTGGATATATTTCGTTTGCAGCCTATGTAAGCCAATTTGGAGGCTTGATTTGGTGATCGAAAGCCTTCATCGGTGAAAATCTTGCAGTGTAGTATTGGGTGCCATTGACCTAGTGGAGGGAAGTGTGTTAGCTACCTAAAGTAGGCCTAGACAAGCTATCTTGAAGTGACGAAGAGGACCTGAAGGATGGGTGAAGATTGGTGCCGAAGTGCAGCACCTTGATGGACAAAGGTGGTTGCTAACCTAGAAAATTGGAGCTTGGGATTAGGCCTACCCAGAGAGCAGATTTGATCAGCCCGTGTACATGCTACATAAGTGACGTGCAACAATGTTAGGTGGAAACCCTCCTGGAGTCTCGATGTGTTTTCCTTTGAAGGACTAAGGGGAAACTAGTGAGAAGTACGGAAGCAAAGGACCGACAATACAAGATACGACATCGAAGCTGAAATAAAGTTTTTCATTGTATATTTTATACCATAGAATGTTGTATTATTCAGAGTTGGTTTAATCTAACGAAGATTGGGGTTGTACATTATTGTACAGTTTTGTTAAAAATTGTGTATACTTGTGCATGTGTGATTTACTACTTTATATTTTTCGATGTGAAAAGTAGTTCTGGTTGAGATTATTGGTTTGGTAGCGTCAATTATTTTAAGACTCTAACCTAGACCCAAGATTGTGGAAATTCAACATGGTATCAAAGTGTGTATGAGCTACTTTGGAAGTTAATGAATCAAAGTTGTGTGCAGTGAAGTACAACGTGAGAGGGAGTTGGTCACAATTGTAGGTGACAATGTCAAAGTTGCAGGTAGGTCTTCAATATGAGGACAGGTTGGAGGGGTTGTCCAACTATAGTCCATGGAAGGAAAGGATCAAGTTGGTCTTGCAGGTCAACAAGATCTAGTATTTTTCTGAGACAACCATCAAGAGGCCAACCGACCCTAAGGAGTTGTTAACATATTAAGACTTAGATATGAAGGTGATACTAATCATCCTAGATGGTGTGAAGGATGCCCTAATACCTCTTTTTTCCGGGAAGAAAACCTCACATGAGATGTGGATGGATCTTCATAATTTGTTCTAGAATAAGAAAGAGAACTGGGTACTGGTATTGGAGGATAAATTGAAGTCCACCAAGATGATGAAGGGTGAAGGAGTGATTTCATTTTTGAAGTGATTGTCTCAGGTCAGAGATGAGCTTGCTATTGTCGGTGTGAAAATTTCAGATGGAGATATGGGGAGGATTGCCTTAAAAATGTTCACCGAGGAAAGGAAGCCCTTCATCAAAGGAATCGTTGCTACAGAGAAATTTCTAGATTGGAATAGACTGTGGGACAAATTCATTCAAGAAGAGTTGCGAGACGAGAATCTTCATCCATCGAAGAGGGCAGATGAGGACGTGGCACTTGCAGCGCGAATGAAGGGTAAGTTGTAGAAGGGCTTGAGTAAATTTAAGTGTTTAAATTGTGGCGATATTGGGTCATTTTTTGTCGAGATGTCTGATGAAGAAGAAGGGATATGATGAGAAGAGGAAAGGGAAGAAGGTCGACAGTGTTTCCACTTTAGCTGAGATAGATGATCTCACCAGAAGATTGGAAGAGGAGGATTTTGCTATGATTTCTCATTTCTTGCAGGGTATTATCAAAGAGGATGGATGGTACGTGGAAAATGGTGCAACAAAGCATATGAGAGAGTCAAAAGAGGTTTTTGAGACTCTATCTGAATGGGACTCAAAGTTTCACATGGTGTTGGGTGACAAGAGCCAGCAGTCCGAGATCTGAGGATTGGGTGTTGTGCCATTCGGGATGGAGACTGGACGTGTGATGCGAGTCCAGGATGTACTATTTGTACTAGGAGTCTGATATAGCATGATTTCTATCTCGATGATCGAGAAGAAGGGGTTTTAGGTCTTGTTTTGGGATGGGAAGGAAAGACTCAGGCATAGAGGCTCTATCTCCGTTGGTATCATGCTTGGAGTGAGAGAGAATGGTCTATATAGGATGACAGGAAAGCCTATAGATCATGAGAAGCAGGTGGAGTAGGTGCAGGTGCATGATTTGTAAGAAAAAGTACAGGTTCCCAAGAAGAAGGTCCAGGTTCCAAAGACTTAGAGGGAGATGATATGATATCAAGCCAAACCTCATCAATACTGATGCAGGAGCATTAGGCTCGAGGAAATACATTATATGTAAATAGACATAGGGGGGTCTCATGTTTTTTCTTTCTTATGTAATTATTAATATTTGGGTGATTTTAAATAAATTTAGTGAGAAATTGTAAATGTTCCCAAATCATTGGAGAACATGAGGGGAAGTCAATTAGCTAGGAATGTGAAGAGTAAGTTTCAGTTTGTTTAGGGATTTAGGCTAAACTTAGGCTTTGAGGAACTCAAGAGTTTTGTTGAGTTGTCAAAGAAGCTGAATCGATTGATTATCAATTTGTATAAAAATAATCCTCAAAGGCATTAATAGATAGACCTGCAGATATGGAGAGCTGGAGAGACAGAGTAGTGAGGTAGAAGGCCATCGAATTGAAGATCTGGCCAAACCAAAAGTTTTGTGAGTGAAATCATTTATATGTTATGAAAGAATTGTTTCAGCCTTACATGAATACCGGTTGATTATTTCTATGTGAATGGCTTTTGAATTTCAATAAGCAAATGTATGAGAACCAATGTGATAAACTCTATGTTAAAAGCCAATGTCAATGTGTTGATTCATTTCAAGAAGCAATTGTATGGGCAATGTGTAATATGAATCTCTGTGTAAAGGGATGAAATTGTAATCCTGTATATGATTGGGTTTTTAAATGATGCTCTGTTATAATGGGAAATCGATGTCACATTACCATGATTTTGGCTGAATGTATGAAGGGTTAAATTGATTGTAACATTGAATAATCGACGATGAAATTGGTGGAGGATTCACAGAATCCTATTGTGAATATTCGTAGCACAAAATCCGTCCTATGACCATCTCAGTAGTTAAATATCCGAATTGAAATTGGAAGACTATGAAATAAGTCCCATTGAACTGGAAGGGTTCGATTCATGAGTGGCTATATAAATGATTGGGGGTTTGGTTAAGAGCCATGTTAAGTGTTGATTAACTCCTTGAGGAGTGGATTCGAAGGGTAATAGGCGAGGTTCCATATCAAAGGTAATGGCGTAGTACTGAATCTACAAACCGGAAGAAACAACAATGGTGCGTATTAGTGGTGCCGAGCTAAAATAGGCTGTTGAACGAGCATGTGAAGAGCTGTTGGAACCATGAATAGAAGGTTGAACAGTAAAAGTGGGTTTGAGAATTAAACTAGCGGTCTCACAAATTTTTTAAGAAATAAGTGGGATGTCAAAAAATAATGCAATAGAGGTCCCTGAAGGACGCGTGGCAAGGCAGTTTTAGAATCTTGCCCATTTCACAATTTATTTGCGTGTTAACCGTCGGTGGAAAATAAATGCGATTTGCGTCCGATTTGAAGGACGGAGGATCCAACGACAATCATATTGTGGAGTTGCGAGGAAGTTAACTCAAGGTACGCTTGTAATATGCTGTGGGCCCGAGCATTATGGTATGAAATTCGAGTTTAATATATGCCTAAGGTCTAGTTATATGGCTACCAGACATGATGGTGCGTTGGAATGCCATCACTTATATTTATATATGTGTGGGACCGGAACCTTATGTTGAAGACTGTTGATATTAAGGTTGAAAGTGAAGATTATGACCCATAAGTGATAGGGTTGATATTTGCGTAATTTTGAAATAGTGATTTCAATTTATGTAATGGGCTTTTATTATAAGTTCCATTTTTGGGGTGAACTCCCTTGAGTTATGGGCAAGACTTATATAATGGGTTATTTGTAATATACTAACATTGTGAGATGGGTTTTTAATGAAAGTTGAATATTGGGAAGGAAGTTTAAATATGGTTTTAACCATAAGCTTGAGGCAGAAAATAAAGCGTCCATATACAAAGATTTTTGAGATTCCAAAATTATTTGGGTAAAAAATTTATTTGCAAAGTTATATGCACAAGAGAGTGAAAATGTGGGTTTAGAAAGTAGGCATGCCATCAAATACACAGGTGAACTCTCTCACAATGATTATTATCACATTGAGGCAAGAACATAAATAAATAATACAGAGGACAAGTCAAGACAAGAGGACACATGAATATGGCACAAGCCAAGGAAAAACCCTAAGATGGGGAAAACCCTTGATCAAATATTCTTATTATTAATATCAAATTTTCAACAGAGAGAGAGTGCAATATATCAAGGTCAAAATCGACTTTCCAATTTGAAGATTCAATGTCACTGTCTTTAGGTAAATAATTGGTCCAAAAGAATGATGTTATTGAATAGGAAAATTGAACCCTCATAGGCTTGAGGCTTACTGCTATAGAGGCTTAGCATTCTGGTGAGCTAGCTAGGGTTTGATGACAGGCTTCAACAAACCTCTTCCACTTCTCCTAGAATCCTTCCTTGATTGTGGTTTCCATTCAAGATAATTAGCCCACATTCTTTTGTTGACCAGGGCTATTTCTAGTCCTCTAATATGCCTCACAACCTTCAACATTCAAGAGAATTCGTTTCATGGCCCATCCTGAAATTATACAGGCATACGACCTCCTGATCTAAGGGAGATAACATCTAATTTTCACCTAGAAGAGCTTATGTGGAATGCGACCAACTTTGAGGAGAAGAACCCTACTTCAAACGATCCATAACATAGCCAAAATCTCCCTCAACTAATGCGGATGCCTATCTGAGAGATCTCGGTCTGCAAAACGTAATAAAATTGGCCCATAAAAAATATATGATAGCCCAAACTCCCTCAACCTCATGCCAGAGGAACATAGCCCACAAAATATGCCATCCAAAAACCCTTGTGCCTTCATTGAGGATCATCTGCGGCTATTTCAGACAGAAGAGACGTGAGATAGATGATTGAAATGAGGTTGAGGGCACCTCAATATATACTAGTCGGTGGGATTGAAGAGACGTGAATTTTGGGCATATTGAGCCGACATATAGGTGAGGGTGACCTTGTTAATTTTACATGAGAGAAACATAAATTCAAAATCATACTTATACTTAACCAAATTCGATGATGTTTAGGTCGATTTTGGTCCTCTCGAAAAGAGAAATTCATTGTTGCAATTATCTTCCCCAAAGGATATGTACAAAGTGGAATTTGTCCCTAGTTTCCGATTTTAACATATGGCCTTGACTACACCTATTGAGCAGGATCATCATTTTTGGTTTTCAAAGGGCTCATGTCTTGCTATGGTCATTTGGTTGATGGATTTCCTCCCACTTTTCATGTATACTTTGGATATTCTTGGACATAATTTTGTTAAATAGACATGTTATGAAGACGTTCATCATAGATGACATATACAAGTAATATATTTAGGTCTCTTGGCTTGACCCACTAGGATGATTGAAGGACCTATGGACCCTACAATGATACATTGTGATAACACCAGTTGTATACGTTTGTCTGAGGACCTAGTATTTCATGGAAAGACAAAGCATATAAACAACAAGTATCACTACATTCGAGAGCTAGTTCAAAATGGTGTGCTGCAGCTACAATATATCTCCACTGATGAACAGGTAACTGACATATTGATGAAATATCTTCCTAACAAGAAGCTTGTGTACTTGGGAGACAAGCTTGGCTTGATTGATATATCCTCCCTAGTTGAGATGGAGAGATAGGTACATCATTCTTGTCTTCACTTGGGAAGAAGGAATGGAGGATTGGGTAACCATATGGCATCTGATACTCTTTGAGGATGTAGTAGGGAATCCAAGACAAGAGTAGTCATGGACCGATATTCTTTGAGGACTAGCTATCCAAGACAAGAATTGTCCAAAGAAGGTGATACTCTGTGAACATTCAAGTGGAGTATGTACCTTGAGAGACAATGATGTTGGTGTCTATAAATCATTGGTCTCTCCAACATTGTGCTATGATCTTGTGGAGAGATAGAGCTTTTAGTCAAGGCCTTGATACGTGACGATGTTGGTTGATATGATGCTAAACAGATGGGTTACCAATCCAACTCTTCTTATGAGATATCTTCTCATTGAGAATGTCCATGTACCTCTTATGAATACCTCCCTAATTAAGAGGGAGTGTTGAAAAATGTGTTAGGTCTTCATAAGTATGAAATGTATTTTTGATTCTTGTAAATTATAAAATGAAAAGAAAAATTATTGTTATTATTTTGGAGCATGGATTTCATGATCAAGTTCTTTTATTTTATAGGTCGAGCACCCATTGAGTGCTTCTAGGATTTTTCCTAGGTCAAGAAGTCAAAAGAGTCATTGTCGTAAGTTGAAGACCCCACTAGGCACATTGTAACTTGTAAATAAAATTATTTTTTTCTTTAAGAGTGTCGGAATACCCTCCAAAACCAATTTGACCTGGCAGCTGGAAAGTTAGCCTAAATGAAGAGCCATGTCCACCTTTGAAGAAGCCTATATATAGAGAAGAACTTGTCCTCCATTTGGAACTCACACTCATCACTCATTCTAGCGAAGAAGAAGACAACGAAGAAGAGGAAGGACGAAGGAGATTTTTTTGGGTCTAATTATCTCTCTCACGTGCTAAAGAGGACTAGGGTTTTTGCGTGGAGCTAGAGCATCCATCTAAAAACTCGATCTTGGAGAAAATGAGGCAAAAAGGTCAAGCCGCAACTCACCAAGGGTCTCTCTCAAGTTCTAGGAGTCAAGGAAAGGCAAATGAAGGTCATAGGAGGGCTCTAGAAGAAGATCGAAGTTCACACGTGTGGCCACAACAGTCTTAGTAAGAACAAATTTTAGATCTGCAGTAGGAGGCCAAGAATCTTGTAGCAAGAGGCCGAGGAGGTGCTATTGGAAGAGATTTTATTGGGTTTGGCTAGATCAAAGTCAGCACAACATCTCAAGAGGTTGGTCTTAGTGTCAATCGTAAGGTCATGGAATTTTTTAATTGAAGAATCTATAAGGAAGAGAAGAGATTTAAAGGTTTTCCTCTCAAGAGGAGAGGTTTTGGCACTGGCTTGCAGCGTATGTACTGTGTCACTGTTCTTATTGTTTTGGTAGCTATTTGATGTTTCACACATATAATAATAAGGAAAAAAGCTAATAAGTAAAAAGGAAACACAAACACTTATCAAGTAAAAGAGAATTAAAAATAATCATTTCCCTATTGAATTCTCAACAAGAACTAGGATGAATATGGCTGAATATGGTAAAACTTTGAAAAATGACCTTGCTCACTTTGTTACATACCTTTCAAAGATTAGGTTTTTTTAAGTTGTTACCATGTTGTAGGTCATTCATTTTATTTTATATTTTTGCAATTTCATTTCTAATGCATGCAGTCTTGTACTATGTTTATATTTATCTTACCTGCCCGATTCTTTTAAAGTAATTTTGAATATTCTCGGTTTAAGATTGCGTTAGTTGTTTGTTTTGACCTCCCCATTAAAATTCATCAGGGCATGCTTGTCTCAGAGGTTCACAACAACTCTTATCAATTTGCGTATATTTTTCTTGTCCACATGTATCTTCTAAAAATATTCTGAATTTGATCGGGTTAGAGTATGTCAACCATTGGTTCTTTACCTTCGCATTAAAATTCGTCATAGTATGTTTTTCCTAGAGGTTCATAATAGCTCTTCTTATTTTGTTTGGTTCAAACTGTGTTAATGGTTGGTATTAACCTTCGAATGAAAAATCACTAGAATATGTCTCTCATATGTTCATAACAACTTAGTTATATACAAGTGTTATTGAGTTTTATTTAGGAGATCGAATGATAACATTAAAATTAAAATTAAATTTAAAACATATTGATATTGAAAGAAATACAAATATTGATAAACATGGAATTAGGAAAACAATGTTTCTTTATCTTTCAATTAAATTATTTAAATTAAACTATTTAATTTTAATTTTATTGTTATGGTAATTAAAATATAATTAAATGATTGGTAAATGCTAATAGGTATCCATCTATAACATCCATAAAAGAACTTACTTCATAAAACATCTCATATGGATCAAATTAAAAAAATTACAAAACAAACTAAATTATAACTTTATTATTAAATTATTAATTATAAAAAGATTTAATATATAAGTTCAACAAATATACATTTGAAAAAATATGAAACAATATTTCTATCCATATATATTCCCTCTCATTTACCAGATTAGTAATTAGTCTCAATTTTTATAGCATTCACCTCAGGGTCAAAGTGCATTGACTTAACATTTTTTTCCTGTCTTTGGGCAATTTTAACCAAAGTTTCATGAAAATGTTTGATTTTACTATTTTTTCATAGTTTCAAAAATAATTTTCTGGACATAATTCCTCTGGTGGAGAGCATTAAACTAATTTTGTAAGTGGTCATTCCATTAGTGAGTACTATAATCATTGACACTATTATACTACAACTCCGCTCAATAATAATATCAGAATTGACACAATTGCAAATCCTTTATATAAGCTAAAAAAGGACATTAAACAAATCTACAATTAATATTATTATGTTTATGTTTAAAATTTGCATAATTTCATTAGTTATATGTGTGCAAAGCTTTATCACAGATACTTTTCATCTCCCGCACAATGAGCTACAACAATGCTAGATTGGAGGTTTCTGTGGTGTAGTTTTTTAGATGTAGGACTCGGAATATCCATAGTAGTCATTTTTCTGTCTACGTTTCGAGTCTAGATCTAGACTCATAATCAGGACAATTTTGCTAAAAAGAGTCATGACATTGCTTGAGGAATGAGAGATCTGCTTCTCTTCTTTGAATTTTGATCCTAGTTTTTTCGAGATTACGAATCTCGGTCCATATGTCCCTTCCGTACAGGGTAACAATGCTATATTGGAGGTTTCTGTGGTGTAGTTTTTCAGATGTAGGACTCGGAATATCCACAGTAGTCATTTTTCTGTCAAAGTTTCGAGTCTAGATCTAGACTCATCATCAGGACAATTTTGCTAAGAAGAGTCACGACATTGCTTGAGGAATGAGAGATCTGCTTCTCTTCTTTGAATTTTGATCCTAGTTTTTTTGAGACTACGAATCTCGGTCCATATGTCCCTTCCGTACAGGGTAACAATGCTAGATTGGAGGTTTTTGTGGTGTAGCTTTTCAGATGTAGGACTCTGAATATCCACAGTAGTCATTTTTCTGTCTACGTTTCGAGTCTAGATCTAGACTCATCATCAGGACAATTTTGCTAAGAAGAGTCACGACATTGCTTGAGGAATGAGAGATTTGCTTCTCTTCTTTGAATTTTGATCCTAGTTTTTTTGAGATTACGAATCTCAGTCCATATGTCCCTTCCGTACAGGGTAACAATGCTAGATAACAAGACAACAACAACATTTGTTAGATATGTGTGGAGCTCTGCAAAATGCATAAAAATAATTGATCAACGACTTCCAATAATCATCTTTAGAGCCATTCTACTTCTTTTTCCATGACCCCTGTAATGCAAGTTCTGGCATGAAAATCTATGATATCATGGCATAAAATTTATTGACTTTTATTGTACAAATATCAGTGATGTGTCTGATTGCCATTTAGGTTATACAATTAATGTAAAATTGACAATAAAATAATTTATATGAACATATTTCAATGTAAACTACACATTGATTAAAAGATTAATTAAATAGTACTTCACACAAAGCATACAAGCAACATAAATTTGTACTACTAGTTAACATAAATTTGTACCAACCAGCAATGACCAGTTCCTTGTGCGGAGGTTCATTGTGAAGAGAACCTCTCTGCAAGGACTTCATTCCGCATAATGAACATGATGCGTGAATGAAGCAACCTTTGTCAAAAAAATCATACCTTAAAATGTTTTTTCTCTTTGTCATGAAATCACGTAACCAATTCCAACATCAAAGCGACCTTTGTGATTTATTGGATTTTCTAGGTCCAACAACATTGACTACGGTCATTTCTTGAAAGACTTCCAGAAATTTTGAGGAAGTGTGGTGCTTAATATTTAATGCATTTTCTTTCTAGTTCACTAATATATGCGAAGCACAGACTCGATGTTGTCGTTTCAGTCAAAGTAATAATAAAAAAATGACCAATGCCAACATTGAAACGACCCCTATGATTATGATCAATGTTAATTCGAACAAACTGGGATAAATAAGATTAATTAACACACTAGAAATTAATTATTAGTCCTTTATCTACGAGTAGTCTTTAGTGCGACTTTTTGAAGGCTTTTACGGTGACTTTTTATAGTGTAATTTCTCCAAATTCCGGCAGGAATTTATTGAAAAGAGAAGTTCGGTTGCTAACTTTGCACAATCGAAGTGCCCTAGAGGTTTTTGAGGGTGCTGAATCCATATATAGAGTCAACAAACCAGTTTGAATAACAAAAACCAAGATTTTACCTCAAAAATTTTCACCGGATTCCGACACATGAAACTTCAAAAAATCGCACTAAAGACAATTCCATTTATTTACTATGCATGGTGATAATGAAAAACGTGTGAAAAAATAATTATTTAATAATTTAACTATTTATTAAGGTAGTCAAGTTAATTATCGACTAATTGGATAAAAGTTTCGATAAGAATGGGATATGTTCCTATAATTAGAGTATAATTCCATTTATAGCTTTATGTTTAGAGTATTATTAGCTACATTCAATTGGTAGGTATAACATATAATGTTACTATTAGCTAGAGCCATGCAATTTTCCTGTCATAGCCTTGTTTCTCTTGTACATCAACAAACATTACTGCTAAAGCATTAAACTATGGTGGCATTACTATTATTAACTCTTTCCCACTAGATTACTGATATTTGGATGGGATTATAGAGAAATAGGATTGATAATATAGTTCATAGCCAAAACACTTGGTGGCTCGATGACAAGTGGCGTCAGTCTCGTTATGAGAGCGAACAAAACATCCTTGGCCACACCTATGAACCTTTTTATTATTATATTATAATAATTATATAAATTAAATGACTAAAACATATTGATAACCCCAACCTATCAACTTTATACATTCCACTTTCAATCAAAATCAATAATAAAACCAGGCCAACTCAATAAATAAAAAATTTGCATATAAAAAATGGTCTGACAAGTTATATTGAATCCACTTCTATGGGCTCTTAGAAGTGCTCTCATAGAACCCAAAACAAAAACAAACCCAATCAATTAAAACACATCAATGGAGCTCATCCCATAGTCGAGAATCTCCCACCCCTTGGTGATGCAATCTGGCTGCAGCCTCGACACAACACCAACCGAACCTAAGTGAAAGCATTTATATTATTTTAATATTTTGTTTTGGAGATAAAGTGGTGTTGTCTATTTGTATGTAGATTTAACTAAATGTGCGTTTAATATGGATGATAATAATGTTGTTTAACGTATGTGGTTTATTAAATTTTAAGATAAGAGAATAATTGAGATTTTAAAAAATGTTATTTTTCAGATAAAAAATAAGGAAAATGAGAAAATGAATGTTTCTAGATCACTATAATTTTGTTGATTTAACTAGTCAAGAAGGTTGATATTATGGTAAATGTTATGGAAATGAGATCGGATGTGAGTAAAAGTCGAGCAATCCAGGAAAAAGGATTTTTCATCTTCAACCTTCTTAGTATAACAAAGGTGATAGATTCTTTCATCCCAAAGAGTTTTTGGAATAGACTAGCGTCTCGTTTCACTTTGAAGCTCATGAGAATAAGTTCTTATCTTAGCAATGTTCATTTTTTCTTTGCATTGATGGAGACAAAAAGTTAATTTTGGTTAGAAAGAGTAGGGTTGAACATCTCCTTATAACGCTTTAGATTCCTTTTCTCCTCTAGCTCCTTATTTTCCCATAAATTTTCCTTAAATTAGGAATAATAGTATTTTTAATCTTATCCTTCTTCTCCAAGATGATCTCCTCCTTTATCCCCCAACAGACAAGCCAAAATTGGGCATCCTTCTGTCATTCCCGCTTAAGTCGAATGTTGCCCCTCCTCCCACATTTACCCTCTTTTAAAGCCCTTTAGGGTAAAAATGAGTTGAGTGTCACTATGATATGACCCAACCTCCAAGTTCCATTTATGAAAGCGGGGCCTACAAACCGAAAGCTTACTGATACCTCTCAAGAACACCAAATCACCCAGAATTCAATGAACAACCTCTGATGATCAGATTCTAATCTGGAACTTCTTTTTCACAAACCTAACACCACGACCACACCCATAACACAACACGCATGCAGTTATGAGGCTTCAACCGCATCCATAAGTCAGTCTCCATGCAGTTATGACCCAAATTCCTCATATTTGTGCCAGTAATTGCGAGAACTGTGCCACTTTTTCAATGACGGCCTTTAGGCCACTGACCAAAATTGTCGGTCATAACTTTCCAAAATCATTTCTAAGATGATAACAAGTCTAAAAATCAATATTAAAGCAAGAACTTAACTAAGACATTCTTAATATATAATGGAAATTTTGTCAAACATATAGTAAACATAGAAGCTACATGTCATGAATGCATATTTGAACATAAACTTCTAATCCTTAGCTGAGAATCACCAAAAAAGATTTATGCCCTCTCTAGCTAGTTGCAACAAAACTTGTTAGGCCATGCATT
This sequence comes from Pinus albicaulis, assembly GCA_034641835.2. Taxonomy (NCBI): domain Eukaryota; kingdom Viridiplantae; phylum Streptophyta; class Pinopsida; order Pinales; family Pinaceae; genus Pinus; species Pinus albicaulis. The sequence goes on from CM076570.1 coordinate 971,929,570, forward strand.
CATCCAACATTCAATAACTTACGAAATCATGAACACGATCCATAGTAAGAGCACATCATATAACCATGCATATAACTAGAATAGAAACCAATACAAATTAGCCATAAGATCAACATAATAACTATTAAATGTGCTCATTATCACAATAAGAAAATAAATCATATTAACATATGCAAAAATAATCCAAGTCATGGACTTCCACATACAACTTGACCATAGATTGGGTTGAAACAAATCTCTCTTTTAGCCAATCATCCATGTGCCATATTCTAAGCGTGAATGTGGGATCATATGGGTTAAACCAAAATAAAACTAACTCGGGCTTCTAGAGGAAAAAACACCTCAACCCTCCACCACAGTGATTTCACCTAACCGGTCCAGAAATCACTAACATCAACCAACTTGCTCTCTTCCCAAGTTGTCAAAGGCTCCAGGGACTCCTATCTCAACCTGCAACCTCTAGGGACCCAAGTTATTATAGAGCTCTAGAGAACTACCATTTCAACCCACAACCTTTAGGGACCCAACCTGTTCCAAGGCTCCAAAGATTCTATCCCAACCCACAACCATAGGGAACCTGAGAACAATTCAAAATCCAAACGTGAAACACAATACATCATGGCAATTGGGGAAATGGCAAGGCAAGGTTGAAACCATTGTCAATCCAAAAACATCTCCATAATAATGACAATAAATAACCATGCGACCACATGCTTTTATCATGCATCCAAACACCAGCAATGAAATCACATATGTAACATGTTATCTACAAAGTATCCCTTGTTGTAGTTGTTGATCCAACCTTCTCTTTTGATGCCCACCAATTCCTTGTTTTCCCTTTGCTTTATTACTTTCCTTCCTCCAAATATAAGTGAATGCTAGAGTGCTCCAATATTGCTCTAAGTGTGTAAGAGTATAAGAGAACAAAGCTAAAACTGACAAAAAATTGTGAATTGTTTCTATGATGCCTTTTTATCATTGATGTCTCATTTTTCTTTTAGTTTCCTTCATTTTCCTTCTAATTTCCCTTGCATGCATATTTTTGTCTCTTCGCCTTCTTTTTCTCCTATTTCCTTTATTTTCATAATTAAATTCAATTAATGCCTCTTCACCTTTTCCAATGCCTTTGCCAATTTACATTGTCATTAATAAACCACAAGTGATGCCCACTATAATGTTTTCCCACCATTCATCTTGGAATATGTGTCCCACGACCTTGGTATTATTTTATTTACATGGAAAATAAACCATGGGGTGTTACAAACCCTTCCCCCTTGGAGGAATACTAACCTAGGTGTTTTATGACGGCTATAACTAACAAAACATATTGTCGATGGAGCTTTATAAACATAGGTCGATGAATTATTTACAATGACCAATTGTTGAAAAATCATTACCATCATACCGCTTATTGGAGATTTATAACACAACTCATTGCAGTATTTACAATATAGACACACAGACACACACACATATAACCAAAACACATATACCAAACACATATTCTAAACTAGTAAATAAGGAAGGATACAAGATTCAAATTTGATCAACCATCTCTCATGTAGCTTCATCGGGCTCAAAGTGCTTCCATTGCACCTTAACTTGCTCTATTGCTCGATTCCGGGACATGATTTGTTTTCACTACAAAATGCATTGTGGATTTGGATTGAAACCTTCCTTTGGTTCCACCTGCAATATAGACCAATCAATCACATGATAAACATCCTTTACATATCTCTTAACTAATGAAACATGGAAAACATCATGGACTTTCATTATTGGAGGCAGTTCAATTATGTAGGCCACTATTCCAATCCTGTCAAGGATCTCAAAAGGCCCACAATATCGAGGTGCCAATTTGGCACATGACCCAATCCTAAAGGAGCTCCTCTTGGGCTTGATGCACAAAATACACATGCTCTCCAACATGAAACTTCTTGAATTCTCTATGTTGATCTACATAACTCTTCTTCCTATCCTGAGCTTCCTTTAAATTTCTATTAATAACCTGCATCTCCTACTCCATCTCAGCCAACATGTCTAACCCAATCAACACATTATTCACTATATCACTCCATTTGATAGGAGTATCACAAATCTTCCTGTAAAGATCCCCAAATGCACTCATCCTCAAGGATTCTTGATACAAATTATTATATGCAAAATCTACCAGTGGAAGATACTCCTCCCAATTCCTTTGTTCATGCATGGCATACATCCTAAACATATCTTCAAGAATATTGTTAACCCTTTCTATTTTTCCATTTTTATATGGATGATAAGTTGTATTGAAGGCTATCCCCAAGCCTGCAAACAACTCCTTCCAAACCTTGGAAATGAAATTGGTATCTCTATCTGATATGATCTTCTTGGGAACTCCATGTAATCTCACTATCTCCCTCATGAAAATCGAGGCTACCACATTAGTGTTTATTTGGAAGCTCGATGATAAATTCCAATCATGGGACTAGATTCCTCTTTTCGATAGGACCAATTTTGATTATTTAAGCACTCAATTTGGGCAAGGGAAAGTATATTTTGAAGAAAATCCCTCATGTGCACAAAAATACAAGTCAACCAAAAAGATAAATTGGACACCGATGGATAGCTATAAATACAAGTCAAGTGACCCTCATTTGGAGATTATCATTATTATCATTCTTCTTTATTTTGGTTTGGCTTGCATAGGTTTGAGGATGGGTCTCGGAGATTGGTTCGTACAAACCTGAGATTGCAGGATCGAAAGCTCGCACATATGTTTAAGGTTTTAGTTTCTAGCCATAAGCATGTTTTAGGAAAATTTCCATTGTAACCGCAGCCACACAGGCTCATGCGCGGGGTTGGAAAGTTTCAGCCCCATGCACATCACTCTCTATGTGCAGTTGGAAGCTGGGGTTTGAATTTTATAGTTGACTGCATATTTCTTCAATTGACTACAAAGTTTAGAAGTTGATTGCAGATAGTGACAATTGAACTAAGGCTTCCAAATCTGAGTTTTGATTATTAGCATTGTTGGGTTCATCTCATGGATGTTTTTTATTTTATTTTGCTGGATAGAATTATGGTTGAATATATGGACCGTTGTACTCTCTTTTTATGATTCATTCAATGACAATCTAATAAGAAGAAGAAGTTGAAAGGGTTTTCCCTGTAGTGGTTTTTTCCCTCTTTACAACCAATATTGATGTCTCTATGTGTGAATGTTTTTCTTTTATTGTTCCTTTATGTTCTGCGACATTGATGATGATATTGTTCTTTCTATATAATTTCATATGATGTTGAATGATGTTGCAAAACTGAATAATGTTATGATGTTGTGGGGTGAATTTAATATGTAAAATTATGAAGAAATGCAATTATCTAAAGCAAAGAAAAATATAGCCCTAAGAAAAATTAACAACTAGCTGAATTCATAGAATTTACTGCAATGAAGTGAGCCACCTTGCTCAACATGTCAACCACAACCATGATGGAATAATTTTTCCTCGATTTCCTCATAAATAATATAATGGAGTCCATGGAAATTACCTCGCATTTCAATTTGAGAATCAAAATAGTTTGTAATAGACAAGCTAGATGATTACACTTAAATTTCACTTGCTGATAGTCTAAACATCTAACAACAAACTTAGCCACTTCCTTCTTCAAATTCAGCCAATGATATAACTTCTTAATAGTTGTCAAAGTCTTCTGGTACCCTAGGTGGCTTGAATATGTGATCTGGATCTTGGGGGGAGACTCCCAAGATCTAAAAAATTGAAATGGATCTTGGGGGGGAAGGCCCCTAAGATCTGGAAAATTGAAATGCCAGAGAAAAGAGAGAGAACACAATAAATAAAACCACAAAAAAACGTTTTTGTATTAAAATAGAGAATAATTATCAAAACTACATTGTGATGGACAATCTGTACTTTTACAAAATATGACTTGTTACTTATAGTCTTTTTTAGTTACAATACCACAGGTAAATTCCAAGGATGGGTAAATATCATAGGTGAATGAATAACATGGGTAAATTCCACTTACAATACCATGGGTGGATGAATACCATGGGTAGATGTCACTTACAACACCATGGATAAATACCATGGGTGGATGAATACCATGGGTAGATGTCACTTACAACACCATGGATAAATACCATGGGTGGATGCCACATTCCATTCAGAGCATTCCTCCCTCTTTAAGAAGCAATGGTCCCCATTTTGTGAAGTTCCCTCTGAGAAGCATGTATTGAATAAGAAGATCGACTTAAGAGAAGATTTTTGTGTGGTTAACCCATAACCGTGATGAACAAAGATATGAGCATAGAGATATCATGTAATGCTTGTGACCAACTGTGATACTGACAATGTGCATCCTAGAAAATGGAATTTGATGAAGTGTGGGTTTTTGGATGACCCATAGCAATGAAAAATGAAGGTTTGAGGGTAAAGATACCATGTAATCCTTGTGACCAACATTGATACTAATAGTGTGCGACCTAGAAAATGGACTTTGATGACAAGGATATTATGCAGTTGACCCATAATCGTGATCGTGACTGTTGATGAAGTAACATGTGCCTACATAACCTAGGGTGGGAGGGCACGTATCCAAAGAACCCAAGTCGGTTGTTGCTATGCTGAAACTGATGAATGTGAAGTAGGTGCCTACTAAAGTCGGGTGGGAGGACACATCTCCAAAGGGAACCCGCTCCAAATATTAAAATTATTTTAAAATGGACATAACGCAGTCAATATAAATCAGAATCCTTATTATAGCATGTTTTTGGAAATAGAATAAACATTCTACATCTTCCCATGTAATTGAAATCCCTATCTGGAAAATAGCGAAACTCATATTCGCACTACAAATATCTTGTCGTCGTAAAAGTTTTGAAAAAATAGATGATTTTAAATATCTCGACATGAAACTCCCTCAAGATAAGCTTTTTTAGCTCACTAATATCTGGCACATAAATCATGTTCCTGAATTTGACCAAGCCATATGTCGTGAGTGATACTCCTCATCCCTATCACCTTCACCCTACTACACTAATCTCTACTTCAGATGTTGGTACATGTCATCATGTTTCCATGCACGTAATTTTTTCTCCTGTAAATATGTCCCATATGAACTCACAGCTGAAATAACACTGTTACCGATGAAATAAGTAACTGCACTGGTACCTAGTTTTTGACGCAGCAAGAAAAACACCCGATTTTGAAAAGTGGTGATGCAGAATCAATTTTTTTTTTTTTAGCATGTTTTTGGCACTTTAATTTTTATTTATTATTATTATTATTTATTTATTTTTTCTGTGATGTTTTTTATGTCGATTTTGAATAGTGGTGGCATATCATCACCAACGTTTTTTAGAGGATTGATTTTGACACTATACATTTTCTAATGTCTTCTTCTTCCATGAGATGTTTATTTTTAAGTGCATTTATGTACTTGTGTTTTAAAAAGAAAATAAAATAAAATTGTAATGATATCTTCACTTTTTCAAATAGATAAAAAATGAAAAAAGGGTCAATATTACAAAGTTTATATTTTCTACAAGTTTATGTATTGCTAATTAATTTTTCAATGCACATCAAATAATTGTTGCTAAAAAAACCAATATTTTGAACGATATGACAAAAAAATACAAATTTTCAATACAAATAGAATGCAAAAAATACACTTTTAGAGACTTTTTATTAAAAAAACATGTTAAATAAACTATTTTTTGGGAAAATATTAAAAAAAAACTTAAGAAAATAGCATTTTTATTGAATTTTATGTCAAAAAATAATAGTAATCACATGTTTTTTGCAAAAAATAAGGATTCTTCTCATAAAATATCAAAGCCTAAACATTACAAGTAAAACTCATTAATAGATCTCAAAAATGAGTTTCGTTTGCAAGCATAACTTAAAGATCTTCAACAATATCAACTAATACATGTTGAACATCATCTAGAACATCATTGATGGCTTCTTCCGCAACATTTTATACTTCATTTTGGTCATTGTCATCTTCTAATGGACCTTTCATGTCTGCAAATCTTCCAAAGTGTCCCTTTCCACTCATTCCATATAATGGTGGTTGAGGTTCTTTTGTTTTTTTTGCCACACGTGATTCATTAAAATCCCCTTTCCTCAAACCAACTTCTTGCTTCGCATCTGGAAGGAATTCAAGAGCATTAATTCTTTGTTGAATAAATTTTCATTGCACTGGGTCTTTCTCAATGGAAATGCATTTTCTTCTTTTTGGTAGGCAACATGCTAGTGTTGTACCTAATCATCAAGTACAAAAGAAATAAGTAAGAAAATTAGTATAAAGACATAAAAAGTAAAAAGTAAAATATTTAAATTTAAATTTGTATAATAAAACTTATCTGAACCTGAAAATAGATCCAAAACCCAATCTCCTTCATTTGACGGCGTCATGCGGCCTGCATCCGGCCCCCTGCTGGGCGGAGGGAAATTCCGAGAATCGCCTTCTGCCCAGCTGGGGGCCGGAGGCAGGCTGGACAGCCCTCGACGTCGCCTCCGCCCGGCCAAGGGCGATTCTAGGAATCGCCCTCTGCCCAGCTGGGGGTGATTCTCAGAATCGCCCTCCGCCCAGGCGGGGGTTGGAGGGAGGTTGGGCGACGCCGTCGAGGGTTGACTTACCTACCTCCAGCCCTCGGTTGGGTGGAGGCAGGTTGGGCAACCCTCGATGGCGGCACCCGGCTGGCCTTCGGCCGCCAGCTGGGTGGAGGGAGATTCTCGGAATCACCCTCTGCCTGGCCAGGGGCTGGAGGCCGGCCAGGCAGCACCATCGAGGGCTACCCAGCCGAATGGCCTTCCACCCAGTCGCGGGTCGGAGGCAGGCTGGGTAGCCATCGATGGCGTCGTCCGGCATGCCTCTGGCCCCTGGCTAGGTAGGGGGCGATTCCGATATTCACCCACGGCTGGGCGGAGGGCGATTCTGAGAATCACCCCCAGTTGGGTGGAGGGCGATTCCGAGAATCACCCGCGCCTGGGTGGAGGGCGATTCCGAGAATCACCCCCTGTTGGGCGGAGGGTGATTCTCGGAATCACCCTCTGCCCAGCCGGGGGTGATTCTCGAAATCACCCTCCGCCAAGCTGGGGATGATTCTTGGAATCACCCTCTGCCCAACCGGGGGTATTTATTGGAATTTCCCTCCGCCCAACCGGGGGTGATTCTCGGAATTTCCCTCCGCCCATCTGGGGGCTAGAGGTAGGTCGGGCGGTGCTGTCGAGGGCTACCCAGCCTGCCTCCAACCTGCAACTAGGCGGAGGGCGATTCTTGGAATCGCCCTCCGCCCAGCCGAGGGCCGAAGGCAGGCTGGGCAGCCCTCGACAGTGCCGCCCGTCCGGCCTCCGGTCCCCGGCCGGGCGGAGGGTAATTCTGAGAATCTCCCTCCGCCCAGCCGGGTGGCACCATCGAGGGCTGTCCAGCCTGCCTTTGCCCAGCTGGGGGCCGGAGGCAGGCTGGGCAACCCTCGACGGCGCCGCCCGGCTTGCCTCTGACCCTGAGCTGGGCGGAGGGCGATTTCGAGAATCACCCCCGGCTGGGCAGAGAGCGATTCCTAGAATCACCCCCGGCTGGGCAGAGGGCGATTCTGAGAATCACCCTCGGTTGGGCGAAGATCGATTCCGATAATCACCCTCGGCTGGGCGGAGGGTGATTCCGAGAATCACCCTCCGCGCAGCGGGGGGTGATTCTCGAAATCGCCTTCCGCCCAGCCGGGGGCCAGAGGACGGCCGGGCGGTGCTGTCAAGGGCTGCCCAGCCTGCCTCCGGCCCCCGGCAGGCAGAAAATTAATTTTATTTTTATTTTATTTTTATCAAACACAAACTATTTAAAAAAATTAAATTTGTTTTTAAACAAAAACTATTATAATAAAAAAAATGTATTGTTTAATATAAAAAAAAAAACTATTTAATTAAAATTTTAATATATAAAAAAACAATAAAAACAAATTAAAAATATGTTTTAAAAAATAAACAAACAAATATAAATTTTATTTTTTTATTTTTATTTTTATTTTTTAAATTAAAACAATTGTTATTCAAAATATAAAAGAAAATTAAAAAATAAAATAAAATATGTTTTAAAATATAAACAAACATATATAAGAAGATTTTAATTTTAATTTTTGTTTTTTTAAAACTAAAACAATTATAATTTAAAATATATAAAAACAATAAAAAAAATTAAAAAATAGGTTTTTATATATAAATAAACAAATATATGAATAATAAATTTTTCATTTACTTGTTCATTTTTAAAAATTGTTTAAGTCATATAATTTCTCCATAATTTCATGGTTCAAGTATCTTGAAAGCTTAAGATTTAAAAACTTGAGATTTACAACTTGTCATTAAGGTTTTTATGCGCTACGAAATTTTATCTTTAATGTTATGGTTGAAAATAATTACAATTTTAGGGTTGTTTAGAGTCAAAATATTTTATGTTTAACAACATGGATAAAAATTGTTCGAAATGATAAGCCCTTCATACATGATTTTGTTTATATTTAACATTATCTTTAAAAAAATTTAGAATTTTACGATTTTTCAATGTCCTAATATGTTGTCTTTAATTCCATTGTTACAATGTGTCAAAAGTGTGACACAATGTTTTTTTTGTTATTCCAGCATCAACTCATTTTGTTCTGAGGGTGTTTTTTCAATCATTTTTTCAAGAAACAATTTTGTTTTTAGCATAATTTTATAAAAAGGTGAAATTTGACCTTGAGAAAAAAACAAATGTGTTCTGGAATACACACTTTTTGTTCTTGGGGCATGTTTTCATGTTTTTTGAGTCTTTTTGGGCTAGAGTTCCCGTTTTGAGGTAATAGTTCCTG